>OY294017.1:9077656-9627584 GCA_958510785.1 Exephanes ischioxanthus
TGGCGCCGGAATCGCTGAGATGTGTTTGTGTGTAAATTATACATAAGCTTTTTCGCGTCACTTTGTTAGAAGCTTATCTAGGACTTTCGATCTATTATCGATAAACAAAATAACAAAAGCAGATACATAAAAAAACAAAAAACAAAGAAATCATTATAGAGTTTACAAATTTTATAGGATATAATAATGAAATCTATGCAGTACAGTACCTATATTTAGGATCGTGGTATGCTATGTATACCAAACAACAATATTTGAATTATGTAAATGGGCGTACAGTACTCGATGAAGTAAACGTGGCGAAGAGCCACTTGTACAAATCAAATTATATATCCATTCATCAGCCTCGCAGATTTCTCGTAGAATAATTCAGAAGGGCAACTTGAGTTGTGGGACAGTCCGAATCGAAGGTTGCTCGAGGGCAGGGAGTGAGGGGTGAGCAACCCGTTTGATCAATACTCGCATGCTCCACTGACAAATTTCCCCGATTTACTATGTTGCCTTGGAATGTAGCGTTTGGTCATGGCTCGATCTCAATGAGCGAAAGATCGTCCGGTGCCGCTATGTCGTGTCGCAATATCTCGACGGCCTTCCTCAGAATAATTCTATTGTCGTCGTAATAATTCTGAAAGAAAAAAATAGTGTATTAACCGATTTCAAACTGTCCGCAGATCAACGCACAGCAGAGTATAGTCACCCCGATTGCAAAAAGCCGTTTGGTATGAAAAGTGATCTGAATGGGTTACATATGTCCGTCCGGATGGTAAGCCATCCTACGTCCAAAAATTAACTTTTTGGACGTACGATTTTTACGTCCAAAAGTTAACTTTTTGACGTAGGATTTTTACGTCTAAAAGTTAACTTTTTAGATGTAGGATTTCTACGTCCAAGAGTTAACTTTTTAGACGCAGGATTTTTACGTTCAAAAGTTAATTTTTTGGGAGTAGGATTTTTAGGTCTAAAAGTTAACTTTTTAGATGTAGGATTTTACATCCAAAAGTTGACTTTATGGACGTGGGATCTTCACGTCCAAAAGTTAACTTTTTGGCCGCAGGATTTTAAGGCCCAAGAGGTAACTTTCTGATACCGTCCGGACGGACATACGGGACCCATTTAGATCAATTTTTGATAACTAATTTTTTTGTGTTAACCGGGCAATTTAGAAGATTACCTCTTCGCGGATCTTGGTCTCCGGAGCTTCCGATAATTGGGCGACCTGATTTCCATCACCTTTTTCGGATTTGCGTCTCTCTATCTCTACGTTGGTGCAGTACCACTCGTACAAAATAAGACCTGCGTGGTTGTGTCTGACATTAGGAGACTCAACTTGAGCGACCTACGATTGAGTTACGGAGAACTTGACGCATCACCGTTACCTTTTTTCTGGCAATCACCGCAGCCGAGATTGTCCAACAGCGACACCAAATCTCGACAATATTTCGCTTTGGTGCGAAGCTCGGCGTTCGATAAATCTGCAAGAACGTCGATCAATCAGTCTCGCGAGGAGGCTACGCTACACTTTACCGAAACCCACCTACGGGCACGGGCTATACTTTTCAACCGGGCCGTGCACAATTTCCTTCGATCTCCACTGCATTAAAAAAAAATCGTCCGATCGAAGGCACAACTATCTAGCAGAGCCGTTTTACAGCACGGTTATCGCCTCAATGTCCGTTACATCGAATGAAAAGTTAGTCGGTTATTCGGGTCTGAAATATGAATGGATCGTGACGTATTGCATTGTGATTCATACTTTCCCACGAGAGGCCCTCGGCGCGGCCGAAGTACGAAATTATTCTGAACTTCATGTCCATCATAACGGAGCTTGTCTCCGGTACCAATATAGCCAATTCACCCTTCACAAAACTGAGTATTTGCCTCGGTGATTTGTAAAGAATCTCATTGACGATCGAGCTCAATCCAGAACGAATGCCTTTGATCTGCAGCGATGGAACGTTAAAAAAAAAAAACCTCGCCGCAATCTCACACAAACAATGATCCATGTCTAATGCTGTACCTGCCTGCTCGAAACTCTCACGCCGCAGTCTTCGCAGGTCCAAGCCGTATCAGGATTCAGAGGATCATTCGGAAACATGTTTTTAAAGCAGTCTATATTGGCGCAGCGCAGAGCTCCGAGCAGAGTGCCGAATTCCTAAAAGAAAAAAAAAAAAAATATCGGCCGATCGAACGGTGATCGCTGAAAGACGATCTATAGGGAAGAGCGGGGCAAAACGGACGATTTTTACCAATTTTCTTATCTTCGCTGTTCCGTTTTGCCCCACTCCGCCACTCGCCAATTTACCAGAGGATCGGAGCATCTTCTGCAAGAGCAATCGAAGTGCTTCGACATTCTCAGGTACTGCCGCCTCAGAGCGGTGTCCCAGACCAGATCGGTGTAAGTCATCGTCAGCTCGTCGCCTTTCTTTATGGGAAACGCCGCCCTGGTGAAGAGGAACTGGTCCTTGTCGAAGTGGTGCCTCGTGTTCGGTACGCAGCAGTGATTCTGGAGTGCGCCAACGGGATAGAGACCGCGCAAGCTTATGGAAACGGAATTGTCGACGACGGCCGCGGTCTCGAAGGCATTGGTGTCGAATACACGTGAGACTCTTTCCATGAATACCTCGTCGTCACGATTTATCTCCTCATCGATATTTTTTTTCAACAGATCGAGCTGCACCGTCGCGAACAGAGGGAGTCGATTAGTAAAGTGATCCATTGGGAAAAGTGCTCCGTTGCATAATCCGACGATAATCTACCTCCCGTACGGCTCGAGGATGAGCCTCGAAGGCCCCGACGAGATTTCGTTGATCGTCGCTGAGGGACAGCGCACGGATCGGTACGACTGCTTGCAAGAGTTCCATGGACCACATCGTGCCGCAGTTTGGCCTCAACTTCCGCAGATAGTCGCACTCCATCGCGACGTGCCTTGTGGAATTTTCGCAGAGGGTTGAGCACACCGGAAGTCCGCAGCCACGATCGCAGGGGAAGAGTGGACATCCGGATTTGTAACAATTTATGCACATAGGAAGATACTTGTTGTAACATCGGGGACCGACGACGAGAGGAGCGTCGACGAATATCAGCTCTCCCCGATCGATGTCCCGGGTGGCGAACATGCCTCGGCCGCCGAGAGGCGAGTGATCGATTTTCCAGGTGAGCCGATCGGACGGCAGCCCGTGAGACTCGAGATGACGATGCAGCAGCACGTTCACCAAGTTCGGTTCCATCATCCTCGGCGAAGGTGAAATAATCGAATGAGCGATCCAGCAAGAACAAGTCGACGAGGAACTGCACGCGGGTCCGCAGCGCGTTTCGGACAATCGACGGATGGAAGAAACGAAGATCGCGATCGCTCGACGACGAGCAGCGTGAATGAAGAGGCTAGTTTTCCGAGCTACGCTTTCCGCACGGCCACTTGAGAATAGACTGGGAATCTAGTGGTATTGTGTGACAATATTGCTTCACCCGATTATTCGTGGATGCTATATCGGAGGCCAGGTTTAAAAATAGGGACCCGTCGTTCCTCTTCTTCTTCTTCGCTTCTGCACAGTACAAGAGATAGCGGCGGCGTTTAATCTACGCTCGATTTTCTAGCTGCGCTGATCGAACGAAAGCTCGTGAGACTCCAAACGACGATGCGGCAGCGCGTTCACCAAGTTTGGCTGCATCATCTTCGGCGATGAAGAAATAATCGCATAAGCAATCCAGGCAGAACAAATCGACGAGGAGCTACGTGGGTCCGCAGCTCGTTTCGACCATTCAACCGAGGAAGAAACGAAGATCGAGTTCGCTCGACGCCGAACAACGTGAATGAAGAAGCTAAAGTTTTCCAAGCTACGCTTATCCACCTGAGCACTTGAGAATAGACTGGGAATCTAGTAGTATTGTGCGACAATATTGCTACACCCGATTATTCGTGGATGCTATATCGGAGGCCCAGTTTTAAAATAGAGACCCGTCGTCCCTCTTCTTCTCCGCTTCTGTACAGTAAAACAGATAGCGGCGTCGTTTTTTTCCAGCTGCGCCGATCGGACGACAATCCGTGAGATTCCAAATGACGATGCGGCAGCCCGTTCACCAAAATCGCTTCCATCATCATCGGCGAAGAAGAAACAATCGAAGAAACGACCCCGGAAGAACCAGTCGACGAGGAACTACGAGGGTCCGCGGCGCGCCTCGAACGATCAACCGAGGAAGAATCGAAGATCGAGTTCGCAGTGCGTTTCGAACGATCGACAACGATCGACCGTGGAAGAAATGAAGGTCGGGTTCGCTCGACGACGAGCAACGTGAATGAAGAGCTAGAGTTTTCCAAGCTGCGCTTCTCCACACGAGCACTTGAGAATAGACTGGGAATCTAGTAGTATTGTGCGACAATATTGCTACACCCGATTATTCGTGGATGCTATATCGGAGGCCCAGTTTTAAAATAGAGACCCGTCGTCCCTCTTCTTCTCCGCTTCTGTACAGTAAAACAGATAGCGGCGTCGTTGGGACAGCGTCGCGTGGCGTTTCACACGGATTTGTGTGTCAGCCGACCGTGCCACGCGTATATATCCGCAGCTATGTTACCTTTATTGTAACAATCAATAATATCGCTGCGGTGGCAATTTGGCTGTAAATTCATAGCCGGTCCCTCGCGGATCAATATTTACTCGCGACAAACATTCCACACGATTTCGCCCTCAAGAAAATGGTCTTCGGGGCTCCCCCGGGGTGTCCCGTGGACGAGTCTCCGAGTCCCGAGGAAAGGAGCACGCATGAGTCCCGCGACCGCAAGTCTTTACCTACGGAATATATAAATATCGAACTGCGTTTTTCACGCAAGCGTCCTCACACAACCCGGTACAGCTGTGTTGTTTACACGTCGCTATGGATACTGTTCAAAGGGCTGCCGATGAATAGTACAGTAGTATGTCGTTGTGGTGACCGGCCGACCACCGTAGCTAGTTGTTTTGCCACATTGTAACACTGCAACACTGTGGCCCGGATCATGACGAGGTAATTTAAATCACCGCCGGAATTGTCGATGATCTATAAATTTTCATCGATCATGGAATCGAGCGCGGGGACTCGGCTGCGAGTTTTTGGGACACCTTAATAAACAAACTCCGTTTCTTCACTTCGCGAAACGGGGCTACCGGCGTTTCGTAAACAATGTGGCAATCTTTGTTGTTCTTCGTTCGCAGGTCGTGTAAATTTTGTCATTTACACTGGCAGCAAGGCCTCATTGTCGTTTTCGTATCGGTAGCTATTCGTCTGTCCGAGGGCTCGCAGAATTGCAGCGGGGAACCGTGCATGTACGGAATTTGCATGAACGGCGCGAACGGGTAATATTAAAAACATCGTCGCAGGCCTGGTGTTTTGAATTATTACTTAAGGAGGAATATAATCATTTTTACCGCGATCGAAATTCCTACTGCAGTTCCTACTCGTGTTACTGCATCGACGGGTACACCGGGATAAACTGCGAGATCAACTGGGACGATTGTTGGTCGAACCCTTGTCTGAACGGTGGCACCTGCAACGACGCTGTTGCATCTTACAATTGCACGTGCCCCGACGGTTTCGTAGGTAAGAAAAAAAATAAAAAAAATTATCCCCGTCCAGGAAAAGGATCGATAAAAAATTAATTTTCTTATGATTAACGTTCCAGGATTGAACTGCGAGGAGAAGTACAGCGAGTGCATGAATCAACCGTGCCTCAACAATGGAACTTGCATCGACTACAATGGTTTCATGTGCCAATGTCCCGAAGGATACTCGGGTGAGAAAAACAAATATTTACATTTAACTTCATGTTATTTTATTTAATTGTTTTTTGTTTGCAGGCGATTACTGTGAGATTGATGCTTCCGTGTGCAACAACACTATATGCAAAAATGGTGGGGAATGCATGGAGGGACCAGGCTATTCTTTTTACTGCAGATGCACCGAAGGTTGTCGTCGAATTCAACGATATCGCTACGATAACCAAATTGAAAAGAAAAATATGATAACGACTCGAGAAAACAATTTGCTTGTGGGCTGACAAAAAAAAAGATGTTTTTATTCTCACCGGCTGTGATTCTCAGAATTTCATGGAGATTCAAAAATTAGGTGCGGTACACGGTGAAAACGCAACAAAATTGCGGCATATCTTGTTGAAATTTCGATATGGACAAACATGATTTTTTTCCGAAAAGTGTTTATCTCTATGAATTCGTGTGGAATTGTAACAAAACCTGAAAAAAAGACACTGTTTATGATTCGAAGAAACTGCTTTTCAAATTTTGTCAAGAGATTTTTTTTTTTTTTTGTTCAGAGACCACTGTATACCAAAAAAATACGGAAAGTCACGCCATACCGTGAAACGCGAAACTCCCGTCTTTTGCCCTTTGGACAGTCGGGTGTCAATAAAAAAAAAATCACACGGCAAAATATGTTTGTACATTCAACAAACATTTCTTGCCCGCCAACGTCCAGAATTTCTTTTTCTTCGATGCACAATCTTCTTACCCTGTGTACAAACATCTCAAACTTATCGCTGTTAACGTATCGATCTCGCATGAAATTTTGAGAATCAAAAGTAACGATTGAAATAAAAATAGATTTTATTGGCGCAAGTAAATCGTTTTCCCAGTACATTTTTATTAAGCCGAATGCGCCAATGTTTTGATTTTCCATTGCAGGATGGACCGGTGTATTCTGCGAAGAGGACGTTGACGAATGCGTCGCTTCGCCTTGCCAAAACGGTGGATTGTGCCTAAACATACCGTCGACATATACCTGCGCTTGCTTATTCGGTAATCCTCAATTGAACATCACCACTAAATTCCACGGCCGAAATCTACTATAGATAACAAAATAAAAAAAAAAAAAAAAAAATCTACACAGGTTTCACCGGAAAGGACTGCGACAAGACAATCGTGCCGTGCGACGAGAACATCTGCAAGAACGACGCGATGTGTCTTCTCGAGGATTCCCAACCGGTGTGTTACTGCGTACCGGACTACCACGGTCAGCTTTGCGAGCTCCGTTACAACGACTGCGAATCGAAGTTCGCCAGATGCGAGAACGGCGGTACGTGCATCGACGGGATAAACGCTTTCACCTGCGCCTGCCCACCGGAGTACGAAGGCGAGATGTGTCTCGACTACAGTCCAACGTCGACGACCTCGGAGCATTCGTACGCGACCAGCAGGACCGTTCCACTGCCGACGATGATTTACTTCTCCTCCCAGGAGACCGAGACCTCCTCGTCGTCGATCACGTCGATCCATCAGCGATTCTCAACGAGTCCGACTTTGCCAATCGACGGACACGACGTCGGCTCGACGGTCGAGAGTACGTCGTATCAGGGCGTGAAGAACACAAGCGTTACGGACGGTCGCCCGACCGAGACGGACGTTCCACCATTCAGCGCTACGACGCCGACGATCGGGGACGATCTCGGCGCCTCGACAACGGGCGTTTACCTAACAGCTTTCACGGCCGCGATCAGAGGAGACTCCTCCGTAGTTACCGAAACTCCCCTCGAGAGCACGACGGTTCCCTACACAGCGGGAATCGACCGATCCGACGAAGCAACGACTCTCCCATCCACGGAGATCGAGTCGAGTACCAGCGAAGATTCCACTTCCGGTGAAACACTCTCGCCCGCGGAGGTCTCAACGGTCTTCCAGATGCACGAGATATCGACGGCCGGAGTCTCCGAGGCATCGCTGTTCGGTCCGACGACCGTTGCCACAAAGACCGGTGCGACCGTCGAGGAGGAAAGTGGCCAAGGTACTTCGCAGAGAGCGGAGAGCGAAGGTGGTTGGACCACTTTGGCGAGCGATGTCGTGAGCGATGTTGGCACGGCTATTCCCGACACCGTCGCCACGTCGCCGACGATGACGACTCCCGGGGATTTCGACGGACAATCGCGAGGATTGTCCGATTCGAAAACTGACGTTACACCGATCGAAAGGAGCACAGATTTTTGGAGCAGTCGGCTCGACGATGCTTCTACGGCGAAAATGTCGATCGCAACCGTCACGGTGACGAGCACCGCCGGGCAGACCGAAGGAACGGACTCGACGAGCACGACCAGCTCGCAGGCCGACGAATCGCCGAGATACAATTGCAGCGAGGAGTGCTCCAAGGCCTGCGAGAAAAACGCGACGAAGTGCGAATGCGACAGCAGGCACGTATGCAAGAACGGGCCGAGGATAGAGAACGCGGCGTTCAACGGCAAGTCCTACGTTCGCCAGCAGGTCAGCATCGACGGGGATGGCTCGCTCAGGATATATCTGAGACTCAAGACGAAATCTAAGAGCGGGGTGCTCGTGCACGCCTTCTTCGACGACGAAAGATACGTTCTGCTTTACATGGAGGGCGGACAGCTGAAGTTCCAGTTCTCGTGCGGTCTTCAGACGATGCTCCTCGGTGAGATAGACTCGCCGATCAACAACGGCTACGACGTCGACGTGGAGATGAGGTAAAGACGAATAGCGACCCTGAAGATATGTGCGTGAGACTAAATTTCATCGAGTTTCAACGGATGGGTTTAGCATCGTACAAACTTCGCTCGGGGAAGTTCACTTGGAGGATAAAATTCCAGAAGTGAACAATTGTTTTTTCCCCAAAGCAGCGCATCGATGGAGACTGGACCGGAGATGGAATTTCATGTTGCGCAGATTTTTTCGGGGTCGTGACAAATCGACGATCGAGAAAATCTACATTTTTACACACGAATGGGCTTTTTCAGATAGATTACAGATTTCAGTACGCAATCGAGACGTCAACGACTCGAGCAATCTCGTTGTGTTTTGCATCGCATAAACTTCGCTCGGAGAAGTTCACTTGGAGGATAAAATTCTAGAAGTGAACAATTGTTTTTTCTTCCCAAAGCAGCGCATCGACAGAGACGAGACCGGCGATGAAATTTGATGTCGTGCAGATTTCTTCGGGGTCGTGAGAAATCGACGATCGAGAAAATCTTAATGTTTACACACGAAAGGGCTTTTTCCGGATAAATTACAGATCTCGTATGACTCGCCTTTTGAAATAAAAAAAAATGGTGTTCCAGATTCCAGTACGTGATTGGTACCGACGATATCGGCAAGTGCTCCGCGCGATTGCTCGTCAACGACACGATGGCCATGAGCGGCGAGCAGATTCTGTCGTCCCACGAGAATATTCCTCGTCAAGTGAGGATCCACTTGGGTGGAATACCGCAGGCTTTCTCGCACTACTTTCCACGGATTGCGATGGGATTCGTGGGCTGCATGAGTCGCCTGAAGGTGAACAACGTTGCGCGGCACTTCATTCAGGACTCGCTGGAGACCTTCCAGATCGAGGAGTGCACTTCGTTTCTGTGCCTGCTCAACCCTTGCAGGAACTTCGGATCCTGTCACGACATAGACGGACATTTGTACTGCAAGTGCATCGCGGGGTAAGCCCAGCAACGTCCCGATCACTCGAGCCGAGCACTTGAACGGAGCAACATTATATTACCGAAACAACAATCGGCCGCGTCGTATGACCGAAAATCATGAGTCCGAACGCATTTCATCCGAAAAGTCAAATTTCCGAAACTGTATTATTCTTCATTCCAGCGAACGTTACTCTTCGGAAATAGTATTAAGCCGAACGTTATGCCTTCGAATCGTTAGTTGACCGAACGTCATTTTTCCGAACACTAACTTCACCAAACTTCATTTCCCCGAATCGTCAAATTCCCATACGTCAAGTCGCCGAATCGTCATTCGTCCGAAAGGTCATTTATTTAAATCGATTCGTACTGAATCTCTGTGATTCATATTCATTAGACTGGTCCAGACTGGACTTGACTGGTTAAATATTCGTTTGTTTCGTGATTCGGTTCATTGGCGATTCGGACGAATGAGGATTCGGCGACTTGATGTTTGAAAGTTTAAGAATTCTGGAAAATGACGTTCGGGAAAATTATTATTCGGGGAAATGACGTTCGGTTAAATGGCGATTCGGAGGAATAACTTTCGGCCAATTACTATTTCCAAAGAGTAACGATCGTTGAAGTGAAGATTCGCAATAATAAAATTTCGAAAATTTGTCCATTCGGAAAAACAACGTTTCGGAAGTTTGGCCATTCGGATGAAATGCGTTCAGACCCATGACTTTCAGCCATACGACGATTCAGCCAATTGTAGTTTCGGCAAAGTTATGTGGCACCCACTTGAACGCGTCGGTATTTCACGATCCAACAGGTACAGCGGAGCGGTCTGCGAGAGATCGGCCTGCGACGACAATCCTTGTTACCTCGGAGCGACCTGCATCAGCTCGCCGGGAACCGGCTTCATCTGCGTGTGTCCTCTCGGAATGCACGGACTGCTCTGCGAGGAGGGTACGTAAAAGCGCGGAACCGGCATGAAAGTTTCTCCCGAAATTCACACCGATCGCAACTCCCTTTCACAGAGAACGCGATAGTGCAGCCGTCCTTCTCAGTCTTCATCCCTGGATTCTCGTCGTACGCTGCTTACGGCTTGACGAACGCCGTGAAGGACGGTATGGAACTGAGGATGCGCCTTTTGCCTCACTCGGTCGATCAAATATCCCTGATCGCTTTTATGGGACAGAGCGGAGCGAGTCGCGATGTACCCGATCATTTTTCTCTCACCTATGTTCGCGGCTACATAATGCTCACGTGGGACCTTGGCTCGGGTATGCGAGATCATTCAGTTTTACATTACAGTAGAACCTCACTTATTCGACCTTCGATCAACCGAGCCTCCGCGTTATCCGCGGCACCCAACTCATCCGAGCCCTCCGTGTTAACCTTTCAAGTACCGGAGACTTTTTGCCGATCGCAAACGACAATGCATTCTTTGTTACGGATGTTCAATAAATTTTCTTCAGCGTTATCGAAAAATCAACACTCCAAGGTGCGTCTGTGAATTTTTACAGATTTTTTTTTTTTTTGCACCCTAACTTGTTATTCGAATCGTTCGAAGGTTGCGACTTGGCAAATTCTAGATCGTCGTTGAACAAGGATCCAGTACGTGAAGGGTTAACCGTGGTGTAGGCTCTGATAATGCCAAAAATTCGGATACAATGGATAAAGCAACAATGATAAACTGTTATCCCTGTTATCCGAGATTTCACTTATCCGACGTACGCTCTCCCCACATTACCTCTGATAAACGGGGTTCTACTGTACATAATTTCTCTCTCGTCCAGTGCAAGTCGAATTTTTCTGAAACACGCCTCGCAGGTGTGCGCAGGATATTCACGAAGAGTCCACTGACGACACCAACCCACAGGCCTCACACGCTTCGAGTCGGTCGCCGAGGTCGAGAGGCTTGGCTGTCGGTCGACGGACTCGGCAACGTGACGGGAAAGGCCGCCGGGTCGATGACCCAGCTCGATGTTTCACCGATTCTCTACATCGGCGGACACAAAGCTCGAAACTTCGATACACTGCCGCACGACCTGCCGCTGCACACGGGTTTTTCCGGGTGTATTTTCGACATTGAACTGCGAACGGGAGAGACGGTCTTGCCAATAACGAAATCGAGCCCGGCGACGGGACGCGGCGTCGCCGAGTGCCATCGTAACGAGTGCTCGCACAATGTCTGCAAGAACGGAGCGCTCTGCCTTAATCACGGGCCAACTTATAGGTAATTGAAAGCATTTACAAAACGCAAACGTAGCCGAACGGTTTAACGTAGTCCTGTCGTTATGTCTGACGCCGCCTAAGTTTCAGAGAGGAATAAGAGAGAATCACAAACACTATCCGATCGGATAGAAATCTTTAAAAAATCAGGCATATGGAAGATGCTGAAAAGATTGTTTAATAATACTTTAATAATAATAATAATAATTCCAAAATGTTATTAACAAATTACCGAAATAAGAAATTATGCGACAAATTACCCAGCAACCTAATTTTTCTTTCTCATGAAAATTATTTGTTATACGTATGAATTTTTTAAGGATTTTACGTACTGTTTGAAAATTGCGTTTTCTTTACGTTACATTTTTTATAAAATCGCAATTTTCAAACAGTACATAAAATTCTGAAAAAGTGCATACGTATTCAGAAAAACAAATCATTTTCGTAACAAAAAAAAAAATAAGGATGCCTAGTAATTTGTTTCACAATTTTTATTTTTCGGTAATTTGTTAATAACATCTTGGAATTATTATTACGCAAAAACAATCTTTTCAGCACCTCCCATATGCTCGATTTTTTTTCAGATTTGTATTCCATCTAGAAGTGTTTGTAATCTCTCTCGTTCGTCTCTTGAACTTAGGCGGCGTCAGAGATAACAAAAAGACTACCTTAATCTGAAAGGTTCTTAATCCGTACATATTTTATTAATGGAGGGATATGTTTGTTTGGCCAGTTGCGTCTGCATGAAAGAGTGGGAAGGAGCGGACTGTTCCGTACCGGCCGTCACGTGTTCATCCTCCAGCCCGTACAAGTGCCAGAAAGCCAATGTAATTGTATGATCGTACGGATCGATAGAAAACAAAAGAAAATCGATCGTAGTGAAATGATATTTATCTAGCATTTGTAAAATGGAAAATCTAGTCAAGTCTCGTTTTTTTAATTACGAGAATGTGTTTTGTTGGTGTGCGGTGTAAACTTTAGCGTTACGTTCGTTCGATCAATTTTTTTTACGTATAGTTTTTATGTAACATAAATACAGGTAATTCAAAGTCTATCTACATCATACTGTCGTTTTTCGGTTTAGAAGTGGCGTTATAAGTATTTAGGTAAATAAAGAGTGTTGCCGCGGCTAAGCGTGCCTGGAGATCCTGCTTGCTCAATTCGTGCGACCATTCTACGTTACCCCAGTGCGCTATCTGAGACAGAATAACATTCGGTTACCACCGTTGCTCCGAGTCTGTTTTGGATAGAAAAAATTTGTGTTACCTGAAACTCTTCCTCGAGACGAGCGAGAGTCACCGCTTCCTCGACGCCGATTCTTCTCTCGCTGATCGCCAGTGTGAGAATCACGGATTTCAGCGTGTCCACGCTGTAAAGGAAACCTGCAAGGATGGAAAACATTTTTTCAGTCTACCCATTTCCAAAGTAGCTAAAAAATAAACCTTTTCATAATCCAGTTGTATCCTGAATAAAGCTACGTGTAGGCAAGGGATGACTCGGAGAACTCAGCCATCATTCAGTGTACCTTGGAGGGCAGCTTCGCTGTAGAAGGACAAATGCCTTATCAGTGTGGCTTTCGTCTGATGAGGTACATCGGGTGGACTGATACTCTGGGTTTTAGTAATGTCTACTTGATAACGATCGCAGAACCACTGGATTATGGGATCCCACTTCTCAGCTTGGACCTTGTATAACTCGTCCTCATCCTAGACAGAACAAATTTTGATTAAAAACAAATAACTGACGAGCTTTCCTGGTAAGTAAATTCCAAAAATCACTTACACTCGAATGAAACAGTACGGTGTCAGTTTCCAAGTAATTTGCTATGTAATTTACTATGTCGGTTCTAGTGTGTTGATGCGGATTGTCCAGATAGGTGCTGAGCAGAGCAGTCTGGAATCATAGATAGATAGAAATTTTATTGGCACTGGGCAGAGTTGGGAAAAGTACCACAAAATACTTCCAGTACAAAGTACAAAGTATCATAAGTACTTGAACTATGAAGTACTTTTTGTACTTGAAGTATTTCTCAAGTACTTTTTCATAATTAGGTACGCAGCGTTAACCGTTATCTGGGTTTAAAAAAAAGAGCGCAAAGTAAGTTACACATGACTTCCTTATTTATTACAATTTTGCGCATGGCTTTCTATATGAGAAACTTCGTTGCTCTATTCTGGCTTCCTGCTACGGGAAGAAAAAAACAGGGCAAGATTGTAATAAATTAGGAAGTCATGTGTAAGTTAATGTGAATCTTAGATTTTTCTTAATCTAAGACAGCAGTACAGAGTGTGTTACAGAGTATACGTAGTACGATAGATTGAAGTGCAACATGCTGCAATATGGAGCACGCAAAGTCAGTGAAGTATAGAAGGATGTAAAAGAAACAGTAAGTACTATGAATAATAGACGTGAAACATGACGGTCAACTATTATTACAATGTTAAGCTGGTAAGCTGTGTAAGCATGGAGACAAATGCTCCAGGGGTCCACGTGATTCCCACAGCTCATGCCTTTCCATCACCTTGCTCGATGGAATGCAGATAAACGATAATTAAAATATAGATCGGAAAAAAAATGGACCTATGTAAGTTACCAAGTGCATGCTACTCCTGTTGATGGTTTCCTTCTGACTATCCCATTCCAGAGCCACTGCCAGAGCGAGAGGCTTGCTGGACACCTCCATCACTCTGCCCTTGGGAGTTTTGAGCTTTCTTTGGTCGAGTGTGATTTCGAATTTATCGCCACTCTCGAGAATGTTGGTTCTCCGATAGAATCTCTTGACGGTCGCTGCCGGAAACAGTTTATGGAATTTATTCGGGAACAAAAATTGTTTTGAAGGTTAGACGATCGGACTAATCTATTAAGTGGTTTTCACGTCACCGTGCGAATCAAACTCACCCATGTTTCGATAGACCGTCGTCTTCGACATTGGCATTTTCTTTGGCACGAATCTGAGACACTTGTAGTAAAACATAACGAGGCTTGTCGATCAATTGATTATCGGTCTGTTTACACGGTCACGTCCCACCGCGGTTCCCGCCGATGCAATTCGAAATGTTTTGCGCACGTTTTTCATTTATTTTTGTTGCTTCGCGCGCAGAGGTCGCGAGCGACGCCGGAAGTGAATTTTCGTTTTCGCGCAGCCACGGTTAAACGCAGGACGTTCCGCAGAGTCCTTTGTACAGTGCCAAAAATAAATACCGATTGTTTGTGCCTGATTAAGAGGCGGGGAACGAAAACTGCCTGTCGCACAGTCTCCTCCGCGTTTTATTATGCAACGCAACAAAAGCCGCGGGACCGGTCGGACCGGTTTATCGCGCGCTTCGACGCCATTGTCGAACCCGTGAGCCTCTGCAGTTAGTTTCAGTTAGTTTTCGAACGGCAGGACGCTTCTCGTTCTCTCTTCCGGTTGCAGTCCCGAGTATATTTCACACGAGCTTAGCGTTGATTATCGTCGCGGGTTTCTCTTTTAGCGCGTTCAATCAAGAAAGGTCATCATCCTCGATGCGATAAGAATGTCAACTCCCGTATGTTTCCTCGGCCAACTCTGCGTGGCGAGTTTATGTACCTAGCCTAGAATCCTCACGGCCATCCTTCACAAATGGATTTCGTTTGTTACAGAACGCCATCCAAACAATGTAGATTTCTTGCGGCTCCAGGGAGATCGCAGAGACCAACGAAGCGAGGATCACCGGAGATTCATAGGTCTGAAATATCCATCCGTCGCTACAAGCCAACATAAAGGTGGGAGAAGATCCTGGAATGCAGGTAAGTCGTTTCCTACACATGTAGCAAAAAAAGGCATCTGGTATGAAAACGTAATCTTAATGGATTACATGTAAGCTGTCCTACGTCCAAAAGTTAACTTTTTGGATGCATGGTAACTTTCGGATATCGTCCAGACGAACATACGGAAGCGATAGAGATCACTTTTTCATAACTGATTTTTTTTGTCCTACCTTGGTAACTATCGTTCGTTCGGCGTTGAAAGTCACGAAAAACAACGGTGCCTCTTAATTTATCTCACGACTCGCGAGTCGCGAGACCTCAACGTTTATTTCAACATGAATATTACGAATTATAACTAGTTATTAGTAGGCAGGTAGGAGGCTAGATTTACAGTTTACAGGCCCAAGATTTTGTGCGATAGAAACTTGTACACTTCAAGTTGCAGGGGAGATTAATTCTTTACAAATAAGAATTGACCTCGAAGCAAATTATTTCTCCCAACCGGCCGCCAGCAGATTTGGTGTCCAACGAAATGAAGGATCCCTTTGTTTCATAACTTTAACTCACGACTCGACAGTCGTGAGACCATAACATTTATTTCAACTTTGATATTATAAATTAGAACTTGTTATAAGAGAAGGGGGGGGGGGGGGGGGGGGCTTGTTGTACACGGGTCACAAACCCAGCATCTTGTACAATACAAATTTATACATTTCGCAAGGTCACAGGGAAGGGGGGGGGGGGAGATTCATTCTTTACAAATCATAATTGCCATAGAAGCAAATAATTATCGATAACGTGAATTTTACTCCAGAGAGTTGAGCATCAACAGTTGCTTCAGTACTTTCGTTTGACTGGTTTCTCTTATCTCTCCGGCCAAAAACATCTCGTCCACAACGGTGTATACCTGAAACAGAAACACAAACACACGATTGTCCTCCAGGGTCCAACAACCCTTTGCAATAATAATCATAAAAAGAAGAAAATAACGCTAATAATAATAATATAAAAATAATAACGATAATAAATATAAAAATACTAATAACAATGAAAATAACTCCGCAGAGTTCCATGATCTCCGGAGAGATCAGAAAACTCCCCGAAGCCTCGCACCCACCTTGTAAAAGTTAAAAACTAGATCCAGTTCACAGACATTATGGAAGTACTCGTTGAGCACTTCCACGAAGTTGTGAATTGCCTCTAGATAACATAGATTGTTGTCGTTTACATCCACGCAGATGCAGAAGTACAGCCCGGCGTATCGCCTGTAGACTATCTTGAAGTTTCGAAACTGAAACAAACAAAGATTTATCCGATTGGCAATTGCCCTCGATTGCCGGGAAAGCTCAGCGTGGCTCCGTTCACTAACCTCTACGAAATTCGTGTGTTTGGCGTCTCTAACGGTAACGACGGCGTGTACCTCCTCGATCAACTTTTGCTTCTCGTCGTCGTCGAAGTTCATGTACCATTTCGCCAGTCGTGTTTTTCCGGCCCGATTTTGAATGAGGATAAAACGTATCTGCGACGAGTAAAATAATTAGAGTCTACCACAATATCGTCCCGTGGTATCGGCACAGCATTCGCACGATTGATATTCGTCGACTAACGAGAGAGGGACGAGAAAACGAATTGCGGGATAAACTGGCACGAGCGACGGCATCATTCGTCTCATCGAATATTTTCGATCGAACATTCGGCTACCGTCCTTTCGATCGGTTGTTTCGTTCGATCGAGCGAGACGGGTCGACGGGCCGAGGCTTAATCGGTATCGTTTACTCTCGTATATACTTGCCATTGTTTATCGATTAGATTGGCGAGGTTGACAACCCGACGACAAGACCGTGTGTTTTCTCGCTGGCCCGAGGTACGTGAATGTCCGCCCCTCTCGCGATCTTAATCATCACAACGCGTCCGTGCGCATGCGTATCTATTACTCTCTCCCATTGACGATTACGCTGTCAAAAGTAAATAACAGCAGCAGCCCGAATATTATTGACAGCGACGAGAGAACGACCTCTCTCATTGGCGGGGCTAAGTAAATGCTTAGTAAGTCACTAGCTTGACCGCGACAGTGACAGAAAACGTCCCGAGCGTCCCGTGTCGTGGCCGACGCCATTGTTAAAAGAAAACACAACCACCGACGAGTTGTCAAAACAACAGCAGCGTAACCGACAAAAAGTTAAGAACGACGGTCGAGTCGGAGCAAAATCTGATTAACGGAACGGTGAAAAAAATGAAGCCGCAATTGGCGGATACGAAAGTGAGCCTGCAGGCCGGATCGGGCGAGGCTGACGAGTGTCTCTTCGAATATTTGCACGCCGAAATGGTTAATTACGTGCTGACTATGCCGACCAGCGATAAGGCGAGTACAATAAAAAATAAATAAAAAAGTTAAAAAATTTAATATATTTGAAACGCTACTTCGCTGTCACTTACTAACTAAAAATGCAAAATACGATTTTTAGCAAAAAGATGGTGAGGAGGATCTCTCAAAATTGGAATGGATGGGCTTCAGCGTCGGCTACAGAGTTATAGAGCGTCTGACGCGAGAGTGGTCGCGTTTCAAGGACGAGCTGGACATGATAAAGTTCATATGCACAGACTTCTGGTCGGGTCTCTACCAGAAGCAGATCGACAATCTGAAGACCAATCACCACGGAGTGTACGTACTGCAGGACAACGAATTCAGGCTGCTGTCCAGGCTGGGGACCAACGGAAGCAAGCAGTACCTGAGGGAGAGCCCTAGACTGCTGGCCTTCACCTGCGGGCTTCTCAGAGGCAGCCTCGCCAATCTTGGTATAGTCAGCGAAGTCACCGCCGAGATAATCACGCTCCCTAGCTGTAAATTTCACGTTAAGGTTCACAGGGTATGATTTGCTGGAATGACTATCGCGTTAACTATTAAGAGATGCATAATATTTATTACGCAAGGACATTTTAGAACGAGAAGAGAAGGCTCGTCGCAAAAAAACATTGACCCGTTCTCTCGATTGTTTTGTAGATAAAAAAGAAAAAAAATCATATAAAACCTAGCAGTGTACATTCGTGGAGGCAAAATGGCTCTCCGAAAAAAGCGTGATATAAAACCTGGAAGCATTATCGGCTAAACAGAGTATATGCCTGGAGGCAAAATGGCCCCGGTTGTGATGTTTTTCGTTGTTTCAAAATATCGTGAAATTCAATAATAAAATTTTCATCAGTCGTTTCCAAAAGGCGGATTGTAGTCGACGACGGATGTCCCTTGGAGTTTCCGACGGGGCCGATTAACTGGTGCAACATAGATCGGCATCGGCGGGATGGAATTACGGAATGAAAGGTAGACCGTGCGTGGACCCGCTTCAGGCATCGCCGTTGCTTCGAGGATTGTCTCCGTTCATTACGAAATTCAGAAGATCCTTCTGCGTCACGAATCCGACAAAGAGTCCCTTGTGATGCTCGTCGAGGACGACCGCGAACGGATCGGTTTCGAGAATTCTCGACAGTCTTCCGAGATTCGTCATGAGGCATACTTTCAAGAACTGCCTCTCGATAACGTTCATAGCCGGATCGGTTGGTTTTGCCGTACCGGCTATGAGGCGACTCATCAGATTGTGCGAAGTTACGAGACCCTTGACGCAGCCGTTCTCGTCGATGACCGGAACTCTCTCGAGATTTTTATTCTGCATAAGTTCCAAGGTCTCCTGACAAGTAGCGTCCTTCGTCAGAACGTTCGACTTCGAGATGCTGAGACTCGAAATGTGCAAGTGCCACCACCATTTGTTGGATTCAATCGGAGCCGGTGGATCCTGCAAACGAGAAGGGCGATTTTTATCGACAATTCGGAAGACTATAAATTCTCGGGACAACTCCGTGAAGCTAGCAGAGCAAAGTCCCCAAAATGATTTTACTGTACACCAAAATTGAGTGCTTTTTGTGTACTGTTTTTGTGTGAAAATAATTATTCTTTGTGCTCCTCGCGTTTGGTGAATAATTGAAAATCAAAAGTGATCTGCTAGCTTACTATGAATCGAGCAGAACTGCAATTTTAGCACTATCTATAAATGAATTAACATAATATTTATGTACTTTACGAATATCTAAGAGACAAACTCCTAATTATTGAATTTCCCCGAAATTCACCCCTAAGAGACTCGAGTCAATCTCCGATAACATGATCAGTTTTCTTGTGATTTCCATAGACTGATTCACACCATATTCAAGTGCTCTTTATGTGGTTTGCGAATATCCAAGTGACGTTATCAGCTGGTGATGCGATTTCCATGCACTTTTGACTTTCAATTATTCGTGAAACGAGAAAAGCACAATAATGAATATTTTCACACGAAATTAGCACACAAAAAAGCAATCAATTTTGGTATATAGTAAAATCATTTTTGGGTCTTTGCTCGGCTATACGGAGGTAACGATTGCGGACGTACCAAAAATCCTCTTGCCTCCATCCACTGATCGGAGACGAATTTGGTGAGGTAGTTGCGGATACCGTCGGGCAGAAGCACGACCACCCGCTTGTCCGCATCGAGGGTTTTGGCGAGCTTGATCGCCGACACGACGGCGGAACCGCTGCTACCACCGCAAAGAAGTCCTTCGCTCTTTATGACTTCGCGGACAGTTGTGAACGATTCCTTGTCGTTGGATTTCACCCAAGAGTCAACGGATTCCCGATCGAGAACCGTCGGGATGAAATCGTATCTGCACGAGATAAAAAAAAAATGCACTCGTTTGTCGTTGTGATTGTTTAAGAATGCGCCGATGAGATATGCCTACCCGATGCCCTCGACCTCGTAGAACTTGATGGCGTTCAAGGCAGGATCAATTTCGTCCGAGTCCGCCAGCATACTTCCTTCCGGATCGATGCCTACGATTTTCGTCGTCGGCGACAACTCCTTCAGTTTTCTGCCTATACCGCTGATCGTTCCTCCGGTACCCGCACCAATTACGACATAATCGATCTTACCCTCGCACTGCTCGAATATCTCGGTCGCTGTACCGTCGTAGTGAGCCAGCGGATTTCCCGCATTCGTGTACTACAGATATCAAATATCAACGATGAGTTTGCCTGTTTTCAGAACACTCAAAAAAATTCGTACGAAATTTAAGGTACCGGTCGGGAAGTGTTTATGTAGAAACTGATATATTACATTTAATGTACAATTATGATGAAAAATTAATGTTCAGTGTATTAAAAACATTGGAAATACTTTGTTTTTAACTATTTACTTTAATTTTGCTATGAAAGTACTTTAATTTTAGCAATTTACTTTAATTTTAATGAAAAAGAACATTACTTTTTCATCATAATTGTATGTTAAATTTAATGTACCAGTTTTTGCATAAAAACTCCCAGTCCAGCACATTAAACGTACAATTTTTACAGTGCAGTTCTTGGAACGCTGTAAAAAAAATTGTAAGTTTAAGGTACCGGATTGAAAGTTTTTATGCGAATGCTGGTACATTAAATTTAGTGTACAATTGTCATAACAAATCAATGAAGTTTTGTACTGAAATTAGGGTAAATTATTGGAATTAAAGTATTTCCAAAGTTTGTTATATACCGTACGTTAATTTTTCATCTCAATTGTACATGAAATTTCATATACCAGTTTGTGCGTAAAAACGTATCGTACCTGTACAGTAAATTGCGCACGATCTTTTTTGTAGTTTCATCAAGAAAAAAATCTTTAATCGTTTCTATCTCCACCTGATCGAGTATCACGCTGTTCGGAATTTCGCTCCTCAATTTCTGAGAAACGCTTATGTGTCCCTCGGGGCTGTCCCAGCTAGCTTCCGTCGGAGTTCTTACGATCTCCGCTCCCAATGCTCTCAGAGTGTAAATCTTCTCGTTCGACATTTTTTCGGGCATGACGATGATGCATCTGTAACCCTTAACGGCGGCGGCCATTGCCAGTCCTATTCCCGTGTTACCGCTCGTCGGCTCTATTATCGTCGACCCGGGCTTCAGTATGCCCTTCGCCTCTGCGTCTACCACCATTCTGTAGCCGATTCTGTCCTTCACCGAACCACCGGGATTCAGATATTCACATTTCGCGACTGAATGGAAGATACATTGATAATTAAAAAAATAGTTTTAATCCGCGACGATTTATTCATCGACGATGCTAACTTTATTGAAGTGTTGGCACTTACACAGTTCGCACTTGATGCCATGAGCCTTGGTGATGTTTTTCAATCGCACCATGGGAGTCTGGCCGATAGCGTGCAGGATATCTGGCAAAACTCTTTTCCGGTCGCTAATTCTACGTATCAGTAAAAAAAAATAAAAATAAATATATATTTATTTATTTATTCCGCTGCCGTCACTATATATTTACAAATGTATGTAACTCGACGATTGAATAACTTACCCATCGCGTTTCGTATGCGGCGAATCCTTGCCGTTCGGCGACCACGTGCACTTGCTCAGGCGGTCTGGACGTTGCAACTCCATATTAGTCGATTCAGCACCTGTAAAAACATCGAGCACAGGAGTTTAGTAATTCAGCATGCACGTTAGACAAGATAGATTTAATCCTTCGATCCTTCGGCAGGAGTTACTAATCTACCTCTCGGTCTTGCGCAACGATCGAAGAGCCGAGAAAAACAACAGTTTATCTATACCAAGCTTCTGGAGATACTCGAAGCGCTCGATACCAGTCGCTCACTGCCCACGTAGGCAGTGAGGAGCGTCGCTTTTATAGATGGGTGTGTACAAACGCCTTAGTACATAGTTGTTTGACCCACAGTGAGGAGAGGGGATAATGATAGTGGCTCATAAACGAGCTTTTATGCTCGTTCAATTACATCAATGATAATAATTCGGCGAAAAATTAAACGATTATATTAAACTATTATACCTGTAACAGCCGGATCGATAGTTTCCCCTCTTCGCCCCCCCCCCCCCCCCCCCCCGGGCTACAGCTGGAGATTCGCCTGTATTTTTAATAATCAGCTGTTCGCATGGGAATTCGAAGCAGCGCGAGATTCCGTGCGTTTTGTGATCGGCGACTCTCTAAGATGATCCGTAGATTGCAATACCAGTAATAATAATGCAATAACAGCAAATAATAACGATCTTCGTCATATGGGGTATAAGAAGCTCCATACTCCTACAATATATTCGACAAGGCCGCGAGATCACTATGTTTTATAATCGTAAAATGGTTGACGATTTCACAAAAGCTCATTTTCTTGGCAAATGGGTCATGCGCTGCGATAACCCAGAATCATCAAAAAAAAGCCCTGTGTTTCACGGACACAGAATTAATCATCGTAAGCGCGATGGAACATTGGCGTGGAGATACTTTCTTGTTGTTTTATTCATCGTATGTACCGCGTTGGCTCACACGTCGATAATTTCGCCGGCTAATTTGCTAAACGATCAGCGGATATAGAAGATTCGTTAACGGAGACGCGAATAACGCGTTGTACCGTGTCCAGCAGCGCGATGCTAATTGTTCGATTATTTAGACGAGAGCAACATCGAAGTTGAGCGGTGTATTTATCGCACGTATATTATGTGCTGCGAGGCGATATAGCTAACGGTTGGACCTCTGCAGAGCGACTGCCAGGACTGTCACCACTGCGAAAGTTTACGATCGTCGAATGAGTCTCGTCATCGCCGGCCAGGGTTCAGAATTACCATTGCATACGCTAAAATCGAGCGTATTTAAATAAACAACAGCGCGTATTTTCTTCCAGTTGATCGAAACGACCCTTCGGAATCGAACAAAATAAAACACTATCGTCCCGCAAAAATTAAACGACGCAGTTCAGCGAGCGCCGAAGGATTATCGTCGACGATGACCCGGCGATAACGCCGATTGTTGTCGCGGCGCTAACCGAAAATTCTGAGTATTCGGTGTAAGGTGTAAAAATTGTCCTCGAGCATTTAAAAAAAAATGAGCGAACAATCGTCGAGTGAAAAAATTAACGAGATGGAGAGATCAAAAGAGACCGACGGCGAGGACAAAGGTAACTCGGCAATTATGTTTTCCACTATAGGTTATGTTTTCTGCACGCACATAATTGTTTTGTTTTATTTGCACAGTATTTCGATAACTTTCGAAGTTTATCCGATCTATCGTCGGATATACGATATGGCTTTGAGAATAGTTGATTTTCCTTTGAGTCATCGATTGTTATCGTTCGGAGCGAGACGGCGTATCGGAGCTGCTGCGTGTTTACATCGTATTACCTGTTCAGCAGAGGCGGACGCTAAAGAGGAGGCCGCACAGGGCGACCCTAAGGAGGAGCCTGTACCAGGCGCATCGTCCGACAAGCCTGAGAGCAAAGACTCGGGAATGGAGAGGATCACAAAGTACCTGACGGAGAAGCTCAAGCTGTACGACTCTCCGGAGACGGTCAATCAAGCTTCCAAGCCGAAGGAGCTTTTCAGCACACTGGATCTGGACGGCATAGTCGAATACATACACAAAGTTGGCTCTCCAAAGATCATCACAATGGCCGGTGCTGGCATATCCACTTGTAAGCACACTCCGTACCTTCTACGTTACGGCAGACGACTGTGTAAGTTGCGTGCTCTGAAACCAAGCTGATTAGGCATGACCGGATAAGTCGGATTTCCCACTAAACTTCAGAGTTTGAATTACTTAATTTGACAGATTTTTCCTCTTACAAACCTGTTTATATTAAATCCTAATTTGGAGCTCAGAAACATAGATTACAAAATAATAATAATTTTCCGCAAGTTTGTAAACACTGGGCGAAGCTGGAGGCGAGACCCTTTTGAGGAAATCAGTAGGAATATACCTTGTCAAATAGCGTTGTGACTTAGGCGAACGTTGTGACTACGAGGCGGAATAATTGAACCCGAGACAACAAACCAATTAAAAAATAGACTCGACAAACACTTGTCTGCATTATTTATTTATTTATTTATTTATTTATTTAACGGGGACAAGCCTCCAGATACAATTAATATACACATTGATATACATACAGATTATAATAATGTAAACTTACAAAAGGTGCGGATATTATAAGTTATAAACTTCCTTTCCGTTATTTCTAATAATACTAATCGTAATAATAAGTACTAAACTAAGTTGAGTGTAATAGAACCTCCGGAAGATTATATATTGAAACGTTTGAAATTAACAGTTAGTATATGCACGATTTCTGTATCATCTAATGTTATGATCTTATGCGATTTAATTATTCAGCGAGTAACATGAGACTAGCGTTGGCTGTTCTTTGCTCTCCTATTTTGCTATTTAATAGGCAGTTAACAGAATGAGAGGGATATTTCCTCTTCCTGCCATGTAGGATTCCTAGAAAAGGCTGATCCAACTTATCCGATCGGTAAAACTTAGCTTAGGACGCAACTTACGCGGTTCTCCACTGTAATTCCAAACGACCGCCTCTCGGAAGTCCAGGAGTCGTTTTAAATGGACAATTTTTTCCGCAGCCGCAGGCATTCCAGACTTTCGTTCTCCTTCCAGCGGACTCTATCACAATCTCGGCAAATACAATTTGCCATATCCTCAGGCCATCTTCGAGCTCGACTTCTTCACGGAGAATCCCGAGCCTTTCTTCGTTCTCGCCAAGGAACTCCTGCCCGAACGCTACGACCCGACGCCCAGTCACTACTTCATTCGTCTGCTGTGGGAGAAGGGTTTGCTGCTGAGGCATTACACTCAGAACGTCGACGCTCTGGAGAGGGCGGCCGGGCTTCCCGCGGGAAAACTCGTCGAGGCACACGGTTCATTCCACACGGGACATTGTCTGAAATGTCGCGCTCCTTACACACTCGAATGGATGAAAGGTACTGGGCCTTCTTGACGTTCGTTCAAAAATGCTCCAACTTTCTATCGACGAATCTATAAACGACCGTTTTTTTTTTTGCAGACAAGATAATCGAAGGATCGATACCGAAATGCGACGAGTGCAAGGAGGGAACGGTGAAGCCGGATATCGTGTTTTTCGGCGAGATGCTCCCCGAGCGTTTTCACACTCTCGTCGATCAAGACTTCCGGCGGGCTGATCTGCTGATCATCATGGGATCGAGTCTGGTCGTTCAACCATTCGCCTCGCTTGTCGATCGGTGCTTATAGTCTCATTAAATTATTCACTGTCGCCCGATCGATGACTGTACTGATGATTTTGTTATTTTTATTTTTTATTTAAGGGTGAAATCCACTTGTCCTCGACTGCTGATCAACAAAGAGAAAGTGGGGACGCAGGATAGACTGTCGAGATTTTTTGGACTGAAAGAGGGATTCGTCTTCGATCCGAAAAGCTCCGACCTTTATCGGGACGTCGCGTGGATCGGCGACTGCGACGAGGGATGCATGCTGCTCGCCGAGAAGCTTGGCTGGGGGGTGAGTGGAGATTCGGTGGAAAATACAATAACCGACGATAAGCACTGCTCATTAATCGAAATGCGTTTCAGGACGAGTTGAAGGCTATGATCGGAAATTGATGCGAGATGCCCGCAGCTGGATACATCGCCGATAAATGATTGTCGAAGTAATTTATTTTTATTTATCAATACTGTGCATCCGGCTAATTATCGAACGATAATTTTTGATTATACTGGAAAAGGTGTATATACCGTAGTTACATCGAATAAAAACAGTTGAGGAAACGAAAGTTACACGACAGATTATGCTGATTATATTGTAAAATTTGTTGTTTTATTGTCGGTTCGTATTTACAATGATCGTCGAATTAGATAAGCGATAAACGGGCAGCCGATTTATTTGATCGAGAACGGCTTTACGATCACTTCCTGTGCTTCGCGTTGATGAACTTGCCCGATGCCTACAGCCGGAACAGGCAGAGCTCGACGACCGGAATATTTCAACTGAAAATTAAATGGTAAGTTATTCTTCGTTGACGTTCATTGTAAAAAATCGATCTTCCGACTGCGTCTAATCGAGTAATTTTTTTTTCACAGAGCTTGAACGTACCCGCCGTCCGCATAAGTTCTCGAATCGTGGTTTAACGAAACTCCAAGCTCCCATGTTCTGAGGTTCCTCTTGACTCCAGATGTGCGCTACAGCAGAAGGACGAGAATGCAAAATTCTTCACGGTGAACACACAAAAAATCAAGAAGACAAAATGCAGACTTCCTTACTTCGGGCGTGAGGGTATCGTTGAATCTCTCTGTTCAAGTCGACCATCGGGAAGGGACTCAGACTCTCGAGTCTTATTATCGCTGTATCGCCAGCGCCCAGGATTTCCCTCTGTTTATCCAGGGCGTAGTAGTGCTTTCCACTGACGAAGATAATTCTTCTCACATGGGAGTCGGACACCGTGTTATCGCCTATAACGCTCCGGAAGCTCGTGCTCGGTGCCATCTCGGCGAGGGACGACGTCGCGGAGGAGTGTCGAAGCAGAATCTTCGGGGCCACGACGATCAGAGGTTTTCTGAAGTTTCGTACCATCTGAAGAAAAAAACGAATATAAAACGAATGGTTTTATCACTAATCGTATGGAATATTCTTGGCCAGCTTTGCAAATTGATCGGGGAAAAAAGTCTCCCACCTGCCTCCTCAGTAGATGGAAGTATTGAGCAGGTGTCGTTGGATTGACGACTTGCATGTTGACGTCATCACCGTCCGGTTTGTCCTCATTGCTGTCCGTCATCTGGAGGAATCTCTCGATTTTGCAGGAACTGTGCTCCGGACCGGCTCCGTCGTATCCGTGTGGCAGAAGCATAACTAGACCGCTGCTCGTCATCCACTTGGACTCGCCGCTCGATATGAACGTATCGATTATTATTTGCGCACCGTTGAAGAAATCACCGAATTGCGCCTCCCAGATCGGCAGAGTCGTAGGTGATGCTATACTGACACCGTACTCGAAACCCAGCACCGCTTCCTCCGATAGAATACTGTTCGCGAGCTCGATCTTTCCCGTTTGTCCCTCGGCCATCGAATTCAGCGGTATGTACAATTCTATATTATTATTATTATTATTATTACCCGCAAGTCGTTGTGGCTCCGGCGCTTCGCACCCTCGCTATCGACTATGGAATTTAGAAACCGGAGATTTACCGGAAATATGTCACTTCCGGTTTGAAAATCTCATTTTTCGACAGGAAGCGACGACATATCAGAAATATACCAATTTCGGTTTGGAAATCTCATTTTTCGACCGGAAGTGATATCATACCTGAAGTGTGTCACTGCTGGTTTGAAAATCACATTTTTATCCGCACCAAGTAGATTATTATTGTTAAAAATTGTTGTTAAAAATTATTATTAAAAATTATTGTTAAAAATTATTATTAAAAATGATTAATTTATTATTTTTAGGCTGTCATCACTAGCCCATCCGGACTCACCTCCGCTTGATTGATCGACCAACATCGCATGGCGATGTGAAAACGTTCCACGGCCGACATCCTGTCCGCTTATTCTGACGTTGAAGCCCTCATAGAGAAGAGTACCGAAGGCGCCAGCTTCGGCGGTAGACCAATCTAAATGTTCACCGGCGGCCAATTTAGTCAGTCTGTCTTGCACGTGGCTCTTCATCAACCGCGGATGTACCGCCTCGATAGAACAACAAACATAACACATTGAATTTATATATTCGACTGACGGAAGCGACGATTCTTGCTCCGTTGCTTAACTCACCAAATCGTCCTTTAAATTTATACTCCTGCCAGCAACGAATCTGAGCAGATCGAGATCGACTCCGGTATCCCAAGTGGTCAGCGCTGCCTCAGCCTGCTGCATTCCCGTCCACCTGTGAGTGAAGTAAGTCGGTTGTGGGACATAATCGTCCACTTCTCTCAACGATTTCGCGAGCCATTCCGTGTGCCTCTCGATCACCGACTCGCTCTCCTCACTCTTCACTATCTTAGATGTCTCGAGCTTTTCGCGATAAGTATCCGGAATCGATCTGCAATTTTTGTAATGTTAATCAATCAATCGTTGCTCCGCTCGATCGGATTTCTCGAGCTTTTCGCGATAACTATCCGGAATCGATCTGCAATTTTTTTGTAACGTTAATCAATTAATCGTTGCTTCGATCAGATGTCTAGAAGAAAAAAAACCTCATACTTTCTGTTTTGTATGATTTTGTACAGGAGAGGATTCGTGAAGGTCGGATCGTCCATCTCGTTGTGCCCCCATCGACGATAGCAGTTGAGATCGACGAAGACGTCTTTGCGGAATTTTCGTTGATAAGCAAACGCCACCCTTGTGGCGCGAACGACCGCCTCGGGCGAATCGCCGTTAACGTGAATCACCGGTGCCGCTATGGATTTCGCGAGATCGGTGCAGTATCTCGACGATCTGCCTCTCGACGGCGGAGTCGTGAAGCCAAGCTGATTGTTCACTACCAGATGGATCGAACCGCCGATTTCGAAGTGCGGAGCTCCGCTTATGGCCAGGGACTCTTGATTCACTCCTTGGCCGGCGTAAGCACCGTCCCCGTGGACCTACGAGATATTCATCGTTTCCAGGAAAAAAAACAAAAAAAATTTCTTCGATTTGTTGCGGCTTCGGAACGGTCTAATTTCGCTATACTCTTATTTTAGTTTTTAACGAAGACATGATAGAGAATCACACACAAATATAAGCAAAAAAAAAAAATCATAATGAAAAGAAACAGGTAAACTAAGGAAAAAAATTTGAACGATAAGACATCGCTTAAGTAATGTAAGTTAGAAATATATTAACATGTATCCCTTTTTAATTCAAACTATAGACAAAATAAACAACGTTCTGAACCGGTCCCCGACCAGGGTCGAAACTTAATTGAGTCTCTTCATTAAAAACTGAAAGAAGAGTATTCCGAAATTAGACCGTTCCGAAGCCGTAGCAAATAAAGAAATAATAGAAAATATATAATAATATAAATCACGAAATAAAAAAAGAAATAAAGAAATAGATTTTCTCATCGGTCACAGCATTCGACAATTATATATTACCGTAAAAAAATTACGACGTCGAGACTCCAACAAAGATAATCGATGGCAAAATTTACCTGTACGTTTACAACTTTGTCGCTCCATCGAGCATTTTCATTGTCGGCGTAAGCCCCGTCCTTGACGAGCTGCATAACGCCTCGAGTCTTGCCCATCGAGACTGGATTAACAGCCTCGAGATGCGAGGGGTTGTATAGCATGCTAACATGAATACTCTTATTTTCAAGGCACAGATCCACCGAGGACACGAAGTGGCTGGGAACGTCGCCGGTCGCCTTCGCGTCATCCGGAAACTCCGGCAGACCTCGAAGCTTTCGAAAAACCTTCTCCGGCGGAAACTTCAGCATACCCGTGAGAAAATTCAGACGACCTCTGTGCGGCATGCACAGAACGATGTGTTTGAGATCGTCTGCAATATGGCACTTATTGGATAATGCCGAAGATCACGGAGAAGAAAAATGTTTTGCTCGTTTCTTTACCGTTTACGGAGAGCTTGAAGAACTCGTGAAAAAACGCCATCATCGACTCGGCACCCTCGCCGCCGTATCTCTTGACCGTGACGAACTTCAACGCCAAGAAATTATCGAAGGCTTGACTCTTGAGCATTTCCGTGAGGATAGCTCGTTTCGTCTCCGCGTCCAGAGCTTCCCTGCTCGTCCTCTCGAACTTATCAGCAAACCATTCTCTCTCCTCCAGACTCTACGGACGAGTCAGGCGTGTACGATTTTAAATTTCATTATACGATTTTAAATTTTATTATCGTCTCGATATCCCGTACTGTCCTCTATAATTCTCACCTCCAGATAAGTGAACTCGGCTCCCATGTTATCGCTGTAAATATCGTTCAAAATTTGTACGGCCTCTTCGACGGTGCCCTCGGGTTTGTCACTCGAAATAATTCCTTCGAACGCGACAACGTCGTTCGACTCGAGACCGTATCTCTTCGGATCGAGCTCCCGAAGTGGGCTCGGTCTTGCTCTCGCCACGGGATCGATGTTGGCCTGCTTGTGAGCATGTTCCCTGTACGCCGTTACCAGTCTGTAAAAATTACTGTGCTTAGCTCGCGAGTCCAGATGTTCCCGGGGCACTGAAACGCGAAAAGGATTATTTATTCCCGCGGGACTTTTCGACGATTATCCGAGGCGCACGGAAATATTTTTCGATCACGTACCGTCGTACACGCTTGGCTTCTTCGCTCTGTATCCGTAAACTCCGCTATCACTGTGATAACATCTCGAGTTCGTTTTCCTAAATTTTCTCGATAGAACCGTTCCGTCCCCCTTGCTCAGAACGTTTCTCAGATTTCTGTACATCGTTCCGAGCGAGCCTTGCCGACGACGTTCCACTCACGAGTATGAAACACGGACTGTTGAAATCTCGGGTCTTGTGCAACAGACTCGGCTCGAAGTTCCATCTCTCTGTATCACTCGTGTATCTTTATCAGGGCTTGCATGTGGGTTCGTGGGTTCCTCCGGAGATTTCTCTGGCCCGGGAGAAGGGAGGGTTCTTATCTGTTTACACCATCGTCAGTGCGTATGAGAAATGCGGTCGGACGGTATGAATCTCTCGTTCCGCATCTTTCTCTCGACAAACTCGAGTAGTGAGCTTATAATCTTCAGCAGGGTGAATAATTTATTGAGAACAATTATTCGCTCATCCGTGTGTCAGCCGACGAGACACGTTCGCCGTGCAAATGAGGCTTCTTGTCTCCGCTCTCCAATGTCCCGAAATGCGTTTACGCGACGTCACAACTGTTGGCATACAGTGGCGTCGTTTATGTGTGACAGACGACGAGGATGTACAGTCAGTTTCGAGATTAAAATCGCCGCACGTATTCTGTCGATGTAATACGATGCACTACTTTACAGGCTACTCTTATAACCGATAATGCGATGCTTATGTCGGAACGGACAATCGGGTTCGAACCAAATAGGCAGTTGCTGTATAATAATGAAATTTTTCAAGTTCCATTTTATAACAACTAGGGGATAAGCATTTATTGATAAAAGTAGAGTCGATAGAGTCTAATTCACCGTAGTCTAACAAGAAACTAACTTTGGGAGTCGGTAAAATTACGAGTAATCAATTAATGGTAGGAAAAGTGTTGATTAGTCATTGCGACTGTAGGGAGTATTGGGACTACGCATTAGGACTACACGGATATAAGGGAGTTTGGAGGAGAGCGGGACAAAACGGACTACTTTTACCGATACGGCGAGGCTCTTGTTTGGGCCGATATGCGAGACGGGGCAAACGGCGCGTTTTTGTATAATAATGGAATTTGTCAACTTTTATTTTATAACATCCAGGAGATAAGCGTTTATTGATAAAACTAGATTCGCTAAAGTATAATTTATCATTGTGTACCAAGAAAGGAACTTTAGGAGTCGACAAAAGTCCGAGTAATCAATTAACGGTAGGAAGACTATAGATTAGTCGTTGCGACTGGCGAGTTTGGAGGAGAGCTGGGCAAAACAGTGTATTTTTTAAAAATCGATAACCGCGAGGGTCATGTCCGAACGGATAATCTAGACGAGGCAAGCAGCGCGTTTTTTTTCTAATAATGAAATTTGTCAATTTCTATTTCATAATATCTAAGAGATAAGCGTTTATTGAACTAGAGTCGATAAAATATAATTTATCGTTGTCTAACAAAAAAAACAAACATTGGGAGTCAGCAAAACTCCGCGTAATCAATTAATGATAGGAAGAGTATTAATTAGTCGTTGCGACTGGGGAATCTGAAGAAGAGCGGGGCAAAACGGACGACTTTTGATCAATTTCTCGCGGGGCATAAAAAAAAATGCTCATCACTTCTTAAACGGAGTTCCGTTTTACCCCGCTCTCCCTCGTACATCCCGATCAGTCGGAACCGGATGGGTTTATATATCCGGATACGCAGAGCCGATCAAGTCTTTGCCTCGGTATCTGAACTTGTGAGTGACGATGTTGAATTTTGTGCCCCCCAGGGATACAGGACAAGGGAGTTCCGGTCTCGCGAAGAAGCAGACTGTGTAGAGGGCCATTTCGAGTTCCGGCGATGTACCGACGAACATCGTAGTCACCGGCTTGTCGATGTTGCTGTGCTTCGCGTGGATCTTCAAGATCGAAGCTTTCTGCGAATACAGAAGAGAAGATATTTCGTAATTCAACAGGGAACATCACATCATCCCCGACCTTGGAAAACATTGTACTTACGTCGCCCAGATCGACTTTCTTTATGTAGCCGAGATAGTCGGCGCGTTTGGCCACCTCTTCGGCATTGAAGTAAATCCAATTGTGAAGTCCGCTGACCTCAGTGCCGAGTTTCAGCTCGGTTAGAAAAACGTGCTCGAATCCGGCGCTACCGATCTTTCCGTCTCCGCGGGAATAAAGATTGAACCACATTCTCCTGAGTGTGTCCTTGTACTCGTAATAGTCCTTTCGCACGAAGCCTTTGTCGGCGAGGAAACGCATCGCCGTGGACATGACGTTGGTGCTGAGGAACGTGTCGACGAGGAGGCTCTCCTCGTTCCTCTGCGCCGGACTGATGTACTCGTTCACTCTAGTGTCCAGCTTGTAGTTGTCGTAAAGCTGGACTACCTTCGCGATCGTCGGAATTTGGAGGGCCTGCGAGTTCACCGTGAACAACCTGTGAATAAAACATTCGGACTGTAGTTGTCGAGTACGAAAATCGATGAACCGATTGATTTAAGGCGATGCGGTCGCCCTCGGCGCAGCCAGGCTCGGTCGGTAAAAAATACTGCAAATCAATTTTTTTTAAAGTGCACAAAGCGCTTTTGACGAAAATGAAATTATTAGCGTCTCCTCGACTTCCGGATAAAGACGCTAATAATTTACTTTCATCGCAAAATGTCTGAGAAACTTGAGAAAAAAAAAAATGGATTACAATTTGTTACCGGCTGAGACTGCTTCACATCAAGAGCATGTGAAACACTATGGAGTGCGAGAGAGATAGCATCAGTGGCGCTCACGGCGGAGCGAGAGAGACACACTCGGAAAAGTGTTTCACATGCTCTTAAGGCGAAGTGAAGCAGCTGTGTGTGCGAGAGAGATAGTTGCAATTTTCAAATTAACTTTATTCAAAGGTGCACATTTTTTTGAGAAAAAAATAAATTCAGGCCGGTTGCGAAATTACCGTGCCCTTCCGGCTCGAATTTGCCTTTTCCTAAAAAAAATTTAGCGCCCTTGAGAAAAGTTCATTACAGTTTTCATTACCGACCGCGATATTTCACTTCCCCTTAAGGGTATGTGATACATACGTATCGATGCTCCGATGGTAACAAATCGCTTTCCCTATTTTCTCCGTGATGGTTGATGCCTCGACCAAAATCAAATTAGGTTTTTGTAGTCAATAGATATAAGTATGAAAACCTAATTTGCTTCTGCTCGTCGTATCAATCGTTTTGGAGAAAACAGGGAAGGCGATTTGTTACCGACTGAGTGTGTACTACATGCCCTTAACGTTATGTGAAATACCCTCCTGAGCATCTAATCCGGACTCGGTCGGCATCAGAAACTATAATCAAGTGTTTTTCACGGGTCCCGGCTTTTGACGATCAAAAAAGAAGTCTCATCGGAAGCGGACATCACGCCAGCCGCCGGTGAGACTTTTCTTTTGACTGTGAATACCAGCCCCGTTTAGAAAAGCTGATTACAGTCTTTATTTTACCGACTACGGTATTTCACGTGCTCTTAATGATTAATGTTTATCGTACGGTTGAGGCGCCTGGTCCGTTTTGTCGCTGCCGGTCGTCTGTTTCTGAAGATTGACCGTTATGTATCTGTTTGCGTTGTTCGTGTCCTTGATGAACAGAGCCTCGGCCAATTTTTCAAGATCTTCGTCAGTAACGCTGTTTCCTTTGCTGTAGGTTGGATTGCTCGAGTACGTTTTGCCTCCTGCCGCTGCGGCGGCTGTACCGACTGCTGCACCTCCGGCGATTGCGGCTCCGGTGCGAACGCCGTGTCCGGAACCGGCTGGTTGACCGGAAGGACCTCCAAGACCCGTTGGTCTTCCTCCGGAAGCTGCTCCGGGACGTGGCTGGACAGGCTGAAGAGGACGCGGCGCGGGAGTCGGTGAAGCCGGTCTGGCGTTTCCTCCACTTCCGGCGATCTCGGCCCAAGACTTTCCACCGGTCGGCGATGCTGGCGGCGAGAGGGAACCGGGACTTCCATATCCACTGCTACCGCTCGTCGGCGAACCGGGCACACTCGAGGGTGAACCAGGTCGACTTTGGCCAGGCTTCAGGGATCCAACGTGAAGCGTAGAGACTTGATTGCCACCGGAAGTTCCGGTTGGCTGAGAATTCGGTGCGGCGGGATTGTTGTTAGCCGGAACTGGCCGATTTCCTTGTCCCGGCGATACTTGACCTCCCTGCTGAGTCGGGACTCCACCGATGCTCGTAGGCGAGCCAGGACGAGGTCCCGGAACTGGAGGGTTTTGCCTGTTGTTGCCGTTGGGCGTCTGACCGGAAGCTGGGCTCACCGGACTGCCCGGTCTTGGCCCTGGAATAATGTACGATATAGTTTAACACTTTAAGCCCCAATGTATTACAAATTTCACGACGTTGGTGAAGCAGCTACGTCGAGAAAAAATATCTCTTGCTTTTCTCAGACTATTTTTTTTTTTTTTCAAAGCTAACAACTATTGTTTTGAACAATTTGGTTGAGAAAAAATGTCGAGCAGTAGTAAATTTTTGTTTTTTTCCTCAGAAAAGAGGCATCGGATTCGAAGGGTTAATTCGTTACGTGCGATTTTTCGTATGATCGTGACCTGGAATAATGTACAATACAAAATCCTTTAACCCTTTGAATGCCCAATGTATCCAAAATTTCGCGGATCCGGTGAAGCAGCTACGTCGAGAAAAAAAATCGTTTGCTTTTTCTCAGACTATTTTTTTTCAAAGGTAACAACTTTTGGTTCGAACAATTTAATTGAGAAAAAGTGTCGATCAGTAGATAATTTTCTTTTTTTTTCCTCAGAAAAGAGGCTTTGGATTCGAAGGGTTAATTCGATACGTGTTATGTTTCGTGTGATCACGACCTACCTGAGGACGGCTGCTGTTGTCCGCCACTTCCGGTCAGAGCAGGGCCCTGGGAGGGAACTTTCGGGGGTTGTCTCGAGCCTTCTCCCGCGCCCGTTAAATCGGCGGCCCAGTCTCTGTAGCCTTGGCCCGACTTCCCGCCGGTGCCTGGTCGCGCCGGTTGCGGACCCGATATATCGAGTCCCACTTCGGTTCCCGGATTCGGCCTCTGGGGTCGAGCATTATTACGAATATCCGTTCCGGTACTGCCGACACCAATGGCGAGTCCAGGATTCGCTGCTCCCGCTATGGCTCCTCTGGTTCCGGTAGACGGCGATCCGGGTGCTTCACCTCTCGGCTTCGCGGCCCCCGCCGGCGAGGAAACGGGACTGTTCTTTCCGGAGGCCGCGGGACTTCCGGCCGCGACCGGAGGATTCGCTCCACCCGCAGATGGACCCGCAACCCCTTCGCCCGAAACACCCGGTGCGACGGTCGTCGTCGCGTCCTCCGTCTTCTTCTTCTTCCAGAATTTCCATCCAGCCTCGGCGTTCTCTGATAGTTTTGCACGATAATTTCATAGAAACATATCTAGTTTTTTATCCAGCGAAATAATTCGAGATTATAATTTAACCGAGAGTAAAACGAGGGAGACTAAGGGTTATCGCCGGCGACCCCGCGCTCGTAATCTTCGTTGTATTTCGATAAACCATCGTTATTATTTGCGCGTTATCGATGCCGTTACGACGATCGGCCTAGTAGCAGTTACGATTCAACGAACCGACCTACTTAAAAATATATCACGATCGCACTCGGCACGTGTTACAGTGTAACGATAAATTTATCTGTTCTAGAATCCTGGAGACGGTTTACAAAGGATCAGCTTGGTACTTGTTATTCAGCGGTGAGCCGTACCCTGGCCTCAAGTCTATTTTTAGAGACGACTCACTTCAGGACCGGCAAGTACCGGCTTCAACCTTGTACGATTTTTTATTCACCTACGCTACGATCGTCATTAATTGAACGAATAATCTTTGAGAATTTTTTTTTTTTCAGGATCCGTGGTGCAGTTAATCGGGTGACCGTCGTTGCCCGGGAAATGAAGATCGACGATCGAGCGAGGAGCGCCGATCAATTAATCGGCACAGCGTAATGATCTCGAATTTTTTTAATCGGTCGGATTAACGGAGTCGAACAATTCGCCACTTTGCAAGGATATTGCAATACTCACCTACGACGAGCGACAAGGCGACGATCAGAAGTACGAAATAAATTGCCTTCGAGGCCATTTCGATGGTCCTCTACGTGGATTCGGAAGAGTTGTTGAACGAGATCTTCGCTTTGCGATTAGTCACAATGTTCTCCGCTCTCCGCGTGAAAACGAGCCAACTACTCGGGCCTCTTTGGACAGACTGACGTCTCGGAACGATGGGGACTCAACCGCCCGGAGGCAATTACACTTTCCCTTGAGCCTCGGCGTCGATTGGCGCGACAACGGCACGATGCTCGCGTTGCTGCTACGCACATTTAAAGAGAATTCCTCGAAGCGAATTCGATAACTCGTACTCGATCGACAAGCAAAACACGTGTCGAGAAGAGATTTTATTCTCCTCATCGTTACGTTCGTGTTTATATCTCGAACGTATTAGCTAGCTGGAAACGCGGTCAAGAGGCAAGTTCGAAGGTCTCTGCGGATAATATAATCCACTCTTCGTTGCGTGTTGTATCGCTCTTTGAGAAATCACGCCGATAGAATTTCGTTGATTTTAGAAAGTTCGCAACGCTTCGCGAGTGACGTTTGCTCTTGCACTTTTCAACTCTAAAAGCGTATTTTTTTTTCTGTCGGACGTTCGAAGTGGGAATTATGACTGCAGTAAGTTATTTTCTATCCGTGAGATTTAATGAGTCACAACAAGATGCGGCAATTGGCTCGAGAGTAGCAACGAAGTTACGCTTTCTTTATTCGAAAACAGTCATTTAAAGTGCGATATATCATCTGTTTTCAGCAAAGCTCGGAGAACCGAAGTGTCCGAAGTGTATCCGCCGCCTGACTCACCAAATCGTCCTTTAAATTGATGATTATATTAGCCACGAATTTGAGCAGATCGGGATTGACTCTGGCATCCCAAGTGGTCGGAGCTGCCTCCGCTGCATTCCCATCCAGATGTGACTGAAGTAAGTCGGCTGTGGGACATACTCTACGGTAGAGCTGGGCAAATATACTAAGCACTTGAAGTACGTATTGAAGTATCAAGAACTACCCAGCGCTCAGTACTTCAAGTACTTAGAGTATTTGCCCAGCTGTGTTCTACAAGCCTTATCTATCGATGAGGGTTAATAATGAGACAACTGGATTCGGCAATTGGCTCGTGAGTACTACCGATAGTACGCTTTCTTTATTCGAAACAGTAATTTAAAGTGCTATGTACATAATGATATATCGTCTGTTTTCAGCAAAGATCGGGCAAATACAGTAAGTCCTTGAAGTGTGTATTGAAGTATCAAGTACAAAGTCAGCGGCCAGTACTCAGAACTTCAGCAATTCAGTTCTGCCAGTATTCAATACGTTAGGACCCAAGAACTACCCGGTGCTCAGTACTTGAAACAATTGCTACTTCAATATGTACTTCAAGTACTTAGGGTATTCGCCTGCTCTATGGTATGACTTGTACCACTGAGAAAAAGGATGGTATTTCGTACTATAACGAAAAGTTCCCAGGGGGGACGTCTATATAGATAGTTTGTGAAAGTATATACTCAATTGATTAAACTATAATTATAGTTACAACTATAATTTTTGGTCATTGTCGTAACTATAAAATGTAGACGTCCCCCCTGGGAACTATTTACTATGTAAGTTTTTCTCAGTGTAGTCGATTCTCATCTATCTATGAGGCTTAATAATGAGTCACAACCAGATTCGGCGAACGGCTCGATAGTACCAACGACGGTACAGCTTTCTTTATTCGAAACAGTCATTTAAAGTGCTATGTACATAATGATATATCGTCTGTTTTCAGCGAAGCTCGGACAACCGAAGTTCACGACCCTCGTCAGTATCCCAGGTAGAGGAGAGGAAAATACACGACTGCCCAGACGACGAAGAGTATCAACAGCATGAGCATCAGCTTCGAGCGAAACGAGTCCCATCCCACCAGTATGTACTGTGCTCTGGGCCGGAACTCCGCGGAACACGCGGAAGACTGTCGACGACGAGGGAAGGAAAACAGCGATTCACTTGCGAAACTGTACAGAGATGGATGGCAAGTCGGAAATAAAATTACCTCGTCATCGAGCTCGACGTGAGCGACTTTATCGACGCTTTGATTCTGACCCATATCGGTGTTTTTCTTGTTCAGAATCGAAGATCCAGTCCAGGACGTTCGATTGGAAAACTTGACAACGGATCTCGAGATGCCTCCAGACGTCGATGGTTCAGGATCGGAATTGCCCGGAGAACCCGACCGATCTTCCGAAACGGCCGCCCCTTTGTCGCTTCGTTCTGCAGTATTGTCAGAACTTTCTTCACCGACCCGAGTGTTGAGCGCCCGGCTAGCGGCGATGCCCGCTCCAGCCCCTGCGAAAAATATTCCCAACTCAATGACTCGACGATTGGAACTCTTGCGAGTAAACATGCGAGGTACAGACACGGATCGACTCTTGTAGTTTTGTAAACGGAACGTCTTACCCTGCTCGTTGTCTCGAGATCCGTTAATTCTGCTTCTCGATTGTATGAATTACCGATCAGGAAGAAATTCACCGAGATTAATCTCGACGCCCTATCCTCGCGAGGATGCTTTCGCTCGTCTCGAACGCGACACTTCGTTCGCCGCATGCAGTTTGCCAAGTTGCTCTTTAGCTGACCGTCCACGGAACAGTTTTGCTTGCGATCTTCTTGTCAGTAACGTCACTTCTTGACGCTGGGCGCTGCTGCGGCCGCCGCTTCGAGATCGTCGTTCATTTTCATCGATCGATCGCTATATCTCTGCCTCCTCGACGCTCAACTCGATTTTCTCATTAAATAACTTTTTATTTAATAAATCCGGCAATTTCTTTTCGGCTCGCTGCTATACAGTAAGACTATAATAGTACAAAAGTATAGTACACGAAGTATAAAACAAAGATTCAACGGTAAATACATTCGCATACATTAGGTCGACGACTTAAGCTATCTTCGTTAAAAATATTAACATTACTAACATCGTTAAAAACTAATCTTCGCAGTCCAGTGCGCTGGCAACGGGGATAGACTAAATTCGCAATAACTTGCATCGTCAATTCGACTTAATCGATTAATATTCTTGTTATAATAATTTATCGTATATCACAACCGACGTCCAGATTGAATTAACGCGTCCCGGACGTTATCAACGGTGCTTTGTCCATCGGTCTCTCGCCCTTATTTATCTACGCCTGTCTCTCACTCACGAAAATTCACAAAATTTGATACTGTGCGAGAAGAGTATAAACTATTATCCAGACGACTAGGGCAACTATGACTGACACGAGAAATATTGTTTTCAGCCTGTGCCAAGGACTCTCGTGTCTGAGCTCTCCTCGACTTCTCGAGGTCTTGCAGCCACCGCTTCCGCACGGTATACTTCCGGTGGATTCTTCAACTATCATCGAAGTCGCGATGCTCGACGTCGGCACGATTATCTTCACCTCGCCAAGTTCGGTTTCACCTGCGTTGAAGCCCGCTCCCACACATTTGGCTGGCTCGAATCTCGTTGGACCCTCCATCTGCGGAAATATAAATTTATACTCTCGATGTAGGTATAATTGTAACGCATAATAAAAATAATATATATGGGGCATTCGCTACAAGTTCGACCTGGGTCTAACACTCCACATTTTGGATAGGATCCGCGATTTTTTATATGACTCTAATAATGCTCAAAAGCACTTAGATTTTCTATTAGATTTTTTAAAATTGTTTATCATTATCTATGATAAATAACTTATTTATCGCGACAATTAAAGAATCTGAAAAAATGCTGTAATTCTTGTGTCATATATAACAAATTTTCATATTTGAGCCGGAGTCGACCGGGCGTTACCTGCTATTTTTTTCTCACTTTTTACGAAAAAAAACCAGTGAGAAAAAATTAGAAAAAAATCAGCCGATTTACTTTCAGAGTATTTATTTATTTTTTTTAGTTAAAAAACATCTTCGGAAAGATCGGAAGCAATTTTCCAAAAATGCAGTGTTGCATATAAAAATGCTCAAGCGATAATCCATAATCGACTGATGCTTTCGGCTCATATCGTCAAATTTTTTATATATGACACAAGATCTTTCAGATTTTGAAATTAGGGCGATCAATAAGTTTATTTTTGTTATTAGAAGCAATTATAAACCATTTTTTTTTATCCCATAAAAATTCCGAGTGTCTTTAAGAGTTAGTTCAGTTATATAAAAAATCGCGGGCCCAATCCAAGGCGTGAAGCGTTAGACCTAGGTCGAAATGGTAGGGAATGCCCCATATATTTGTCTCCACACAGGGTAGGAAGCCAAGCTCGGTTACCGGGTAAACTTTTACCGGGCGTTTCCACAGCGAGGCGTAACGCACACCTACCGATGATGTCGCAACGTAACGTCAATTACTTCGATTGCATCACGATCGCGCTTATATTATAGTTCAGACCGTCCGTACGAGCTCGAGTAGTGCAACGCTTGTGCGCATATCAAATTCACGCTGACGAACGTCTGACCCGGTAATACTCGGTACGAGCAAGAGTCTCCGCATATTCGCCGGGATTATAATTTTAAAAATTTCCAAACAATCTTCTTTTTAACGTAGGCTTTCATATCCTGCCGACTGTCTACGCGTATGCTTATATCGTCCCATACCCGTGCTACGAACGTGTGTGTTTTTGTTCTAGGAATGCAAGGATTGGATATATAGATGGCTAGACGATTCTAGCGATTGTACGAGGAAAAGGAGTTACGTGAGCAGCTGGAATCCGGTTCTTGGCTGAAGGAAAGAATTCTCGTTGGGAATCCGGCCCGGCCTCGTAGACGAGGCCCATTACACAGGTGAGCTGGTCCAAGCACGGATAGTCCCATATGGAAGCGGGTGATGGGACCACGATCATCTGTCGATAATTACCGCAATAACGTATTCGGCACTCCTTCGATTAAAGGGACGGAACTGTTTCATTTATTTTTTATCAGTGAAAAGAAAAATTATTACCTGGAAATTTTTTATTAAATTATCAAAATAAAAAAAAAGAAATTCATACCATGGAATTTAAAAAAAGATTATCATAGCATCTTTACGAACAATTAATTAACTTTATATAACACTTTTTCGCTTTAAAAAAATTAATGAAACACGTCTTTCCAATTTTCTATTTTGTCCTATCGACATCGTAGATACTATGCCTGAATCTCAGCGGTCGGCTAAAACACGAAGTCAATAAACACCCAAAAATCTTATCGATTTTCACGTTCGGCGCTCGTGTAACTTTATCAATCAACTTTTCTCCTAGTGCAAAACTTCGGCTATGACTCGGCGTAAATCGTGTCCGCTCGCACGGTAGCGGAACGAATACCGAAATACTTGAACTTACTTTATCCAGCTGATGTGACTGATGGTTTCTGTTGCACTTGCTATTATTCTCGTTCATCGTAAACTCATTGATTAATGTCGATCACTGAAATTAATTACTACTATCGGAAAGCACTTCCCATCGATTATTTTTTCCGAGAATTGCGTCGAGCGCGCGATTTGTAAAAAGTACCCAGCAATATGTCTAGCAGAGTCATGCCTCTGCTTGTTCTTATTTTTATCCGTCACTGTTTTTTATATATATATTTTTTTTATTTTACTCCATTAGAAAGTACCGTACGATAAGCGGGAAGACGCGTCGAGCACGACATCGAAGTAGGAACTGACCAGTTAAGTTGCGGAGCGAAGCGACGGTATTATCCGTGCGGCACGTTATCGTGCCGTCCGACCCCTGATCCTCATTATCTCGACATGCCGCGCTTTTATTCGTCGTACAGTCATCGTTGTGGCTGTCACCGTCGACGCCGAAAGGTGCGGATGCCCGCAAACCTCAGCTTTTGTTGTTGTTGTTTTGTTTTCGTCAGGTTCGATCCGAACTCACTTCACGTCTAGCGATCTAGAATTTTTCGACACTAACCCTTTGACGACAAATGTACGAGATTTGGTACGTTGGTGAGAGAACTATAAAAAAAAATATATATCTTCATTTAAGCCGAAAATTCTGGAAAAATTTGACGAACATAATTTCATCGCAAATTTTTTTTTTCGGGTGTAAAAATTTTAAAAAAGGATTCTTCAAAAGGACTAAGCCGACCGCTGGATTAGAAAAAGAAAATCGGACACTTAAAAAAGAAATAGGAGGATAATTCCTTGACGTAATTCGACTTTTTTTTCTTCTTATCGTTCGTTGTTTATGAGAAATATTGCCGTAAGTGCGAGGATAACGCGCGGCACGGGCTGTCCTTCGAGCCATGCGCTCGACAACCTGTGTACGTACCTTGCGCAATTTTGTGAAGCTCATTTGAATGTAGTGTGACACCCAAGTTTGCGTATATTACACGTATACTGTTTAATACGTAACGTTGCTCAGACGTCAATGCTGCATATAGCTTTTCGTAGGTTCGTCAGCCATCGGGAGCTACAAGCCTTTGCGATCGCGCTCGATGCGTCTGCGCAACCATCTTGATCGTTTTTCTTAATGCCGCTGTAACCGCTATGTCCTTTTCAGTTTTTTCAGTAAAGATGTACCGCATGTGCCTTAATGTTTCTGTCACCGGCTGCATTTTAAAAACATTCCCGTGTAAAATAAACAATTTTCTCTGTAACGTCACTTCCGGTTCGAAAAATCTCACTTTCAAATCGGAATTGACGTGACGCGAAAAAATTTGTAAAATTTTATTGTGACGTCACTTCCGGTTCTAAAATCTCATTTTAGAGACGTTCTGGGACGTAATCCCAGAAATACGTCACTTCCGATTTAGAAATCTCACTTTTCAACCGAAAGTAACGTCACGCAGAAAAATGTGAAGAATTTCGTTGTAACTTCACTTCCGGTTTCAAAATCTCGCTTTTTGACCGGAAGTGCCGTCATACCGGAAGTACGTCACTTCGAATTTGCGAATCTCATTTTTGAACCTGAGGTGACGTATCTCCGGTACATCGTATGATATATTTATAATTAATTTCGAATGTAGCCAACGACGGAAACGCATGAATTAAGGAACATACGGATAAGAATTCCAAAAAAAATTCCGTGCGAATGCACTTTCATGTATTTTTTTCGCGCCGAACGTAAATCCGGCGTAGCTTCAACTTAACGTCGAACGGAGGTCGTTGGCAATCGTGAAAAACAATGTTTAATTTTTATCGCTTATGGAGTCGATTTCCGGTCAAGATAGGGACGTGAGGACACGAGGATAGGACGCTCGTATGGAAAAGTGGAACGATCAATGAGTCGAGCGTGCCGCTGCTCGATGCGTATAGAGAGAAAGGGAGAAAGTCACACGAGTCGCCCCCGGACATTGATTGGCCGGTGAACCTATGACGATGGAAAGCTACAGCTCGAACACAGCTAATATGTACCGGAGAGTGGCAAGAAACTAGTAACTTCCTCGACCTCGAAGAAACACGAGATGGAATAATAATAAGCTTTTCTGCACCCACTTGAATCCATATCTAAACAAAAGTTACTCCAACTGTACAAATCGGCAATTTTCCCCGTTTTTGCGTTGCCATATAGTCACGCGCCAAATAATCTCCGGCATGAAAACATTGCTACGTGCAAATGCCACAACAGAGCAAGCCGATTCGAATTCTCTCCAGTCGTGTCTGTGAGATGTTCAGCTGCGGCAATGAAAGATAATTCATACAATTTCGTTCCGCGTTGAGGAAAATGGGGCACAGTGTACAACTTTTTTCTTTCCTTTCTCGTAGAGGACCCTTTGTTTTTGAGATTTTTTCATAAACATGTTCAGAATGTTCCAAAACGTGGGAAAATTACATTTACAAATAATGTCTGGATGGATATGCGGTGTGTGTATGTGAATAGACATTTTTTATGAATGTGATTTTTTTAACGCTTTGGAACATTCTGTACTTGTTGACATGAAAATCTCTACATTTCTTTTTCACGAGCACACAGCTTCCTCTATGAGGCAGCAAAGATGGTGCAAAGACACTTGCACATAGTTCCCTCATTTGCTACAATTTTGCGCATAACTTTCTCTATGAGGAAGCCAAAAATCGATTAACGAACTTTCTCATAGAGAAAGCTATGCCCAAAATTGTAATAAATGAGGAAGCCAAGTGCATAATTTTGACAACATAATTACCACACTAAATATACACATATATGTATAAATCTGTTTACCCCTACTTGGCTGGTGCGATTTAACTAATTTTCGATATTCTAAAAATTATTAAGGCAACGTGAAAACTGCTCAATCGGTAACTAAAACTATAATCCATATTTTTTGTTCAAGTAATTAAAAAATGTTGGGCCCAACGAAAATTATCGACATCCATCTGAAAGTCGTCCCCCACGCGGAACTTATTGCTTTCGTCACCACCTAATTTTGGCTGCATTATCGTCGTATCTCTGCATTAATTTTGCATTTCCGTACGGAACCTTTTGTGAGATAAAATGGAGCGTCTGAAATTTTTATTTATTAATTTTTTTCACAACACCGGAATTCGCTGCAAACCGCAACTAGTGTGCCCCACTCTTCCCTACCATATATTCGCATACGGCACGCATCTACCGCACGCATCACTCCCCGTCATTGATAATTCTAGGCGATTCGCTGTAGCAAAAAAAAAAAAAAAAAAAAAAAAAAACAGGATGCACGGTGTATCGCTTTAAAATTCATCAGGATTATACCGTCATGCAAAGTGGCAACGTCCTATAATGGAGTTTTACAATTTTAGAAAAGTGTGAATATAAATGGAACGAGTGGCATGTACACTGGCTATGTGGAGCTTGAAGTGCAAGACGTCGCGCGACCTTGCCGCAATCCTCGTACGTATTATCCTACGCGCCGCATAATCGAACAGTATGTTCTCGTGTATGCACACTGCTCGTCCGCGCGTGCTCTTTCAGTATGCATCCGCGCGGGATTGCGGCCGCTGCACTTATCAGATGCACGGGCATCATAAATTGTACCGCAGCGCGACGCGGGGAATACCAATAGTTAATAACAATGGGTGAGCTCACGTAATTTTAGGTGCCTGCGAGAGTGCACTGCGCGATAACTATTCGATAGACAAATAAGAGTCGCTACCAGCGAAACGAGAATTGCCGGCTTTTTTTCTGTTTTTTTTTTTTTTCTCTTATCTTACCCTCTACAATGACTTCATTGGCGATAAATGAAATCGGGGTCGTTTTGATTAAACGGTCCGGATGAGAATGTTATATAAAAAAAAAAAATAATCATAGTATAAAAAAAACAATCACCTGTTGCGGGTGCCACGTGTGCTTGAAGAATCTCTTAAAACACTTCATACTCGAAGGCATTATCTTCCCTCGAATCTTCAATAATAATCTATGTATATGATCTTCCCTCGTTGACTTATCTCAAAAATTGCCCGGGAAGGTGTGTCCGCGTTACGTCTTCGTCGGGGTCAGCGGATTATTTTTATCGTGCACTATCTCTCCGTTCTTCTGTACTCGACCGCGATGGAGATTCTATCTCTTTCGTGAGACCCAACGCGGCTCTATTCAATTGGTAATCAAGTCAATTCGACCGACCGCCTCGACAATTTGATCGTACGCTTTCATGTTTATTTTTATTTTTTATTTAGTAAAATTAAATCCCGAACGAACGGGCACCGCAACTGGAAAGCGCTTATCCACAAACAGTTGAATAAAAAAATTATTGGTATTGAATTGAAACAACAAAAAATTTAACTCGTTAATGAACAGCGTGCACATAGGCTTTCAGGCATTCACATTCGAAGAATCTTCGGTGCTCGCTCGGCGAGCGGTGAGCAAATACTGCCGAGTAGCGATCCTTACGACTCTCCGCTCTCTGCGGTGCGTTGCTATACCGTGTCGCTAAAGCTCCGCGCACACCGAACCGTCGTCGTTGCAGCTAGAACGTAGCGTATGTGTGCAGAGAGACCGGAGGGCAGCTACGCTTAATCGAGGTGTTTGCGTCGTAACTTTGTCCCGCTTCGGAGAAACCCAGATCGTCGACTCTTTTCACAATGACAGAGAGCCGCAGAGAGGGAAAAGTAACTCGACTGATCCATTGTTGTTTGCGAAACGCCACGGAGGAAGTATATTGACAGTCGTTCTGTTTTAAGATCGATTAATTATTTTTTTTTATCTTAAATAAGATGTCTATTAGTATAAGGATTTGCGCTACGGCTTCGTTATCTCCTTGTGCCATTCGGAGAGATCATTTCTTGATGGAAAAATCTGCAAAGGTGACTTCCGTGATATCCTTTTCGTTGCGAAACTCGGCTTTGTCGATGGCCGACTGAGGACTTCCGGTCTTTCGGAGCCAGTGCTTCCTAGAAAAAAAAACGCGTTTAATTGATTTCTGGATTTTTTTTTCTTTCAATATTTTGTCGAGCACACTCCGTCTTACATATCTTCGATCTTGGCCTTTTCACCTTCCACTCTCCCGACGACTGTGTCCCTCTCGGTGTTCATGCACCAGCCTTTCAGAGACAATTCTTCGGCTCGTTTCTTGGTGTACTGCAAAAAAAAAGAGAGAAGGATCGATAATTCAAAGATGAGCGCTCGTTGCCTGATAAGATAGGGAACTGTCCTAAGAGTTACCGACATCTATCGGCGCGACAAAGAACCCTCGATCCGAATTGAATTCAAGTCGGTACAAAGGATCTCGTCGAGTGAGAAAAATCGTAGCACGCGCGTTTCGTCTCTCCTATTCCCCCCTCTGAGCTCCGCTCAATTATAAATAAGGCAGATTAATTGCGTCCTCTGTATCGATTCTCGTACGTACAGCTACGCCAAACGCGACTTACTTTTCTGAAGAATACACCTGAGAAAGAAATTAACGAGGCATCGTCAGATTCCTTGAAAATCATCTCGATTGTCAAGTCTGTGGAGTTATGGATCGAATTGGAGACTGCAAGCTTACCTTGAACTCTGCCAAACACCTCGAAGTCCACTCCGACGAGTCTTGACATTTCCGGACCGCTGTGCACTGCCAGTGTTTCCAGAGCCGGCGTACGCTCTACCGAATATCGCGCGGCTACGATCGCACCGATCAACACGCCAAAAAGTCCGAACAAAGTAGTAAAGCTCAGAGAAGATCGCGTGGCGAAACAGGCTGGAAAGCCACGATCCGCTTTTTCAAAACAAATGCTCATCTCCGCAAAGCTCTCCCGGTGATCGTCCGGGTCCTTGCGCGTTTAGTACACGATAATTCGCAAAGAGGGCGCTCGCGACGTGTCTGTCAGCTGTTCGTCTATCGGTACGACCGGGCGACCGAGAGAAACGCAGGCAGAGATGGTGGGATCGCGAAGTGATGCGGTTCGTGTTAGTGAAACGGAGTGTACGCCGAACGTGTCGCGTGCGGTCCCAGGGAACACACTGGTAGAACAGGTAGTACAGTCCCCCTCCCCACTTTCCGAAGATTTCGCGCACACACCGCGCACGCTCGGAGAGCATCGTTCGGTGAGGCGCTGTCAAGCGCACTGGCCAGTTTCGTATCGCGCGTAACACGAGTCGAATGTACTGCATCGAGACGCTGGTGAGCCGGAGCGAGAGCAAGGGACCGAGAGACACGGAGGCAGACAGTAGTGAGACAAGTTTCGTCCGAGTGGCCGAAGGATCCCCTCTGGATTGACACGATTGACACGATTGACAAAAGTCGCGGGAGTACAACGGGAGAAACAAGAACCGGAGGGTGGATCCGCCATCCCGCAACACAGAGACTCCACTCGACACGACGAATCGATCGTCCACCCGTTCTTGTCGTTCGTCATTTCGCGTTCGATATCTGTACGATGTTTGCCGCACGAAGAAAGGGGAAACGTCAGTGACACCACGCGCGTTGTACACTGCTAGATAAGCCGCACTGAGGGACAACGAGAAATCGAGATAAAAGACGCGCAGAAGAGAAAAAATAATATCAGCTGTATTCAACGAGAGAGCGAGACAGACGGAAGTGGAAAGGGTAGCGAGGATGCTGAATTTACCGGCTATCGCGGGATTATAATTCGGCTCTGAAAAGCCGACCGGAAATGAGACTGTTCCTACGGAGAAAAAAAATAAAATAAAAAAATTATAAACTAAGGTTAAAGAAAAAGTAAAGAGTATTATAACAACTGATGCAATCGCGTGCCGTTATCTACATTCGAATAAAAAGTTCTCGAAGGTGAAGCGTCGAGCCGCGTCCGAGAGAACGTCTCAAGGTGATACGAGACTGGATCGATGATATTAAAGCGTAGTGTTTTTAAACGGAAAGCAACTTTCGTCGGTGCGAGTGGATGCGTGTTGACGCAATCGAGCTTCGACTCCTGCGACGATCCCGATAGCGAGTGGAAACAAAGGCGCGGGCCACGGTGTTACACGTCGGTACGTCCCGAGTTCCGGTGTCATCGTTCTCTTCGCAACGTGCGCGGAGACAAAAGAGACGGCCGGGGAACGAGGAGGCTAACGTAAAAAACGAAAGTGGATAATGTTCGGGGAATCGAGGGATACATCGAGGACGACGGAACGAACAAAAACGGATCAGAGCGTGCGCATATAAATACATGAGGGTGCTCGATACAAACCTGTGCCGAACTACACCGGTTATTCTACCTGCGTTGGCCGCTGTACCGGGTATCGCTGAGACGGCGAGAAAAGTCAGTCGCTCACGGCAATTCGTAGAGCTCGGAAGCGCGCTGCCGGTGTTCTATCCTATGCGCTCTCATCGACGACGAGTTTTATTATAAAAATTATTTTCATCCGGTGCTGTTGTTTTGATACCGCTTTTATAGTGCGGAGTGCAACGGTGGTCCCTTTTATCCCCGACCCCTTCCCTCACCGGCTTCCTCCAGTGGTCGATTTTGCGGGCGAAGATTTTTTTTAAAAGGGACCAGCGGCGCTGAGGAGAGAGGAACGATTTATTTGGATATTCGTGCTACGCAGAAAACGAGACACCGGCCCAACGATGACTGCCATGCTAGTGTCCGTAGCCGAGCTGTCCAATATATTCTCCGTACTCGCGGTTCTGATATGCTTCTGCGGTGTCGTTCTGTTTATCATGAGGTATTTACCATTAATTTACTTGGGCTGTATACGGCACGTGTATAGATTTTCTAAAGAATAGACTTCTGCGCCGTACGAGTTCTGTTTTATATTATATATGTAATATGTATTTTGGGTAGCAAAGTTTTCTAAAACTTCGGGGCTGCGTAGAGAGCTACCAGTTCAACGGTGAACTGTACGGTGAAAAAAAATAACCGATTGCCCTTGACTGCTCCACACTTCTTAAAATTTTCACAAAAATGCAGAATTTTTTAAATGAGATCTTTTTTATTGTTGTTTTTTCCTGTGCAACAAATTTGCAACAGTTAAATTATCTTGCAACCGGTTAAATTATTAATCAACGTAGTCGGCGCTTTCGATTGCTGCATACTTTTTAAAATGTTCACAAATCAGAATTTGAAAAATATCAGATATTTTTTTAAATTTACTGTTTTTTCTGCGGGTCAAATATGCTGCAGTTGAAGGACTAAATTATTAGACAACATAGCCGGCGTCCTCGACTGCTGAAAACTTTTGAAAATTTTCAGAAAAATCGGGAATTTTTTAAACGACAAAGATGTAAAAGAATCTCTGCTTTTCCTGTGCCGCAAATTTGCTACGGTTAAAGAATAAAATTATTGAACAACGTAGCCGGCGTCCTCGACTGTTGCTCAGCCTAGCAAATTCCTCCAGCTTCGAAACGTAGTACTCTCTCTCGCAAATGAATCCTTCTTTTTCTATTTTCGCTGCGCATATTTAGCCGATCGTCCGATATGCCGAGTTAACCTTGAGTCGTTCCGCAACTGTGCGGAGCTGGGCGTAGTACAGCGGCTCGAAGCGACGGCAGCGAGAGTTCGAGTTTCAACTCTGGAAACTCCGCCGGCCGAGTCTCGCTCGCGTGGTTTACCGGTCGGGGATGGACGATAAAAAAAATTCAATATTGCCTCATACTTTTATTCCACTTTTTATTCTCGCTTAAATGTCGTCCTTTTTTTAATTAAACACCCGGCGCGACCGTCCGACAGAGCGTACGTTGCACGCACGTATTCGACTTTACCCATGGTTCAGGGTATGAAGAATGGAAAACAATAATATATACAGTACATGTGTTATCGAGATCGGCATTAACTCGTCGGGAGACACACGCGGAATCTTTTACATTCTGACACGTCGAAAGACGCGCGGGTCTTATCTTCATACAAATCTACTCTTCCTCGAGCTGTGACATTGAAGACTTTTTTTTTTTTAATTTTATTTCTTTCTCGCATTGTCGCAAGAGATTCAAGTACATGGAGGCTAGGTAGAATTTTCGCCACGCCAGGCTCTGCCTAGGGCGTTCGCCGCGAGTCTCTTTCTCTCCGTCCCTCTTGTCGAACTGTTGCTAATCCCGACTGTACGTTCCGGCCGCTGATGCGGTGAACGGGAACGCCTCGGCGCTGTTACACACGCGGACAGTGCTAGGTGGTGGTAAATGAGCGGGCTCCCCCGTCTCACGTAACTTCTCATATTCGATTTTGTAACTATGCTATAACGCGAGCGGTGTGCCTGCCCCGAGTGCGTAAGGTGACCGTGAAATTCCGTCTCTACTGTGCGCTCGGCTCTTTGGCTTCGCCACTCCATACTCGAACCACACCTGCACAACCTCCGCGGCAACACAACATCGACCCGACTCTCCGAGTTTCAACCGTAGCGGCACGGGAATGCTACTTTCGGCCTCGGTCAAATCAATTTTCCTAGGCGTTCGACTTCTTTTTTGTTTTTAACAACAATTCTCGACTCCTTTATGAATGCGAGCCCGTTAAGAGACTATAAATTTTGTACGCTCTACTTTGCCCCCCCCCCCCCCCCCCCCCCCCCCGAGACCTCTCGTTATTTCGAACGCTTTTATTGAGATCCGGATTTATTTCACATAAATTATGTGGACTCTAGAGCGCTTGGGTATTAAATCCTATGTCCATGAGGTGAAGGGCCCAATTATTGACCGTGGGCCAGTTATTGTTTATTAATCATACTGTCTATGATAGAAAATTCTATTGATGTCCGGCATGCTCACATTTTTTTTATACATCCTTTATATTGTGCATCATGCGATTGAATAACTGTCGGGAGAAAATGTTATAAAATCATCGTCCTTCAGAGTTTTATCTGTGAAGCAGCCACCAACAAGCTCTTGCAGGTCATTGTCTTGTCTGTTTCGTTAAGTCGTTACCTTTGGAAAATCGGTTTATTTATATTGTCTGAAGCGCATAAAAAGACGAATGCAAGTTGTACTGTGTGATTGTGGGTCAATTAAAACAGTAGTTCGCGAGAAAAGAATGAGTAATTACAATTTCGCTGAATAATAGGTGGGTCGAAATTGAGTCTATTAAGACGCTGTTCAGCCATCGCGATGAGCACGCTGAGGAATTATGTTTGGTCACTAATCGAACACACATGCAAGACGGCGTAGGTTAATGATTAGGCCTTAGATAGGTCACTATCTATCTATATGGGTTATATGACAAGATTGTAGGACATAAATCGGATCATTTACAGCAGTGCGTATATTTCGAGTTTATTATTTTTTTAAATGGTCAAAAATAATAAAATAATACTTGTTTCAGTTAATTTTTCAGTTAAATGTTTTACATTTTTCTGTAACATCAGTTATTTCAATATCTCCACTATTTTTAACAATCTTCTTTCGTTTTCAATACCGTGCGAGGATTAGGTGGTTTCCACAGAGAAAAAAGAACAATTGAGTAAACAAAATGTGCGCTTACGGGTGGCGAAACAAATGTTTGGTTGATCGAAAAGAATACCTCGTTGATCGAACTAACAAGCTGTTGAATCGAATGTTTCTTTACTTACTACGACAATTATTTCGTTCGATCAAACAAAAATTTGTTTCGCTAACCGTAAGCGCTCATTTTGTTGCCTAAATCAATTTTTTTTTTCTCAGTGCAATAATTGGGCCGTTTACTTTATTGCGGAGGAAAAAAAAAGTATATTTTCGAAATATATTACATCCGCGTTTTCAACGATTAAATGTGTCGATATATTTAATCCATCATAAATCGCTATATATTTGACCACATTTTTCGCAGTAATGTATTCCAAAATATATCTCAATCCGTCGAAAGTACATTAACATAATCATAGACATATTTTTCGATATGTGCCACGCAATACTTTTTTCCCCATGTGAGAAACACTAATGTGGCTCCGCCGTTCTGTTTGACCTCTTGGCCCGAGTAAATAGAGAAAGATAAAAAAAAAAAAAAAAACCTTCACTACCGGCAATTATATTAAATTACTGACAAGCAAATTTCCCAGAAGGCTCAAAAACATCCGTCGGCACTGATGACGAGAGGGCGTGATTGACTCATCGGTATTTTCTTTGTCCCGAAACATTCCGAGAGAAAAAGATGCTGTTTCACTCAGCGCCTGCGTGTCGCGGGTCTTTGTTTCGCGACAACCGCAAAATTCTCGCAACCATTTATGCGCGGTAAATATGAATACATAAAATAAATTATTATGTACGCGACCGTGTACCCGACTGGTCGCCCCGATGTCTTTGTTAACCGGCCTCGTGTCAGAAATAAATCGGAAAAATACGAGAAAAAGGAGACACCGAAAAAGGTGTTATAGTTGTAAATAAAAAGAAGTATGGTGAAGGCACTTAATCCCGCTAAGAGAGTGGATTCACTCTCGGGTTTCAACCTTCGAGCGCCCCCTCGAAGAGTCCTCGTAAAGCAAACAGTGGACTTCGAAAATGTTTGCCCTAACGGTGTTGTCTCAGGTTTCTTCTTTCATATTCGACTCGCAGTCGTAAACACTGCCGGTAGAAACGTTCTCGCCTGAGAGTGTTGATATAATCTACGTACCTAATTACGCGCGTAATTATACGAGCAAACTTGCGCGGAGGTCGAACTCATTCATGAATTATCTGATATAAGTTCTATTCGTTGGTGCAGGAACATGATGGTACTGCGAGTTCACGGGGACGATCTCATGTTCGGCGGCAGCAGCGGCGTCATGTCCCACTCACCGAGGATACCGCAAATGAAGATGATGAAGGTCCACATACCGTTCACCTTCAAGCTGCACGAGAGCTCCAGGAGCACCTACGCCGGTGAGTCGATCGCTCTTATCTTTCTCGCAATCAAGGATGTTTGGGCCAAAATCGCGCGGGGCGGGGGGGGGGGGGGGGGGGGGGGGAGAGATGGGCTCAGCTGACGGCGTTAGTCAGTGCACGAGTGAGAAACGCAGGCAAAGCAAGCGGTCGGATAGAGATAGAGTCTTTGATTTATTGAATTCATCTCAGAAACGAAACCGTGAATCTTTTTGAAATTTTCACACAATCTGTCTGATAGTATGTATGCCCTTTGCTGTTGTAGGTTTTTTTTATTTGACTTCGACAGAAATTGGTGGAGACAATCGCTAGGTTCTGTCGCTACCGACAGATTTACGAAACGTTTACACGGTACCTTATTTAGCGTTGCACACGCTACATCCCCTCTTGACCCCTTCATTGACAGAGAAACGTATTTCTCTATAGGATTTCGCCCCCGACACTGAAGGGGTTAAAAAATACATGACACCCGAATGATCGATATAAATACATCGAAATAAGCGAAAACGTATTTATTTACTTGATTTAAATACATATTTATTTAAATCAAATACATATGTATTTAAACAAAAAAAATATTTATTTGAATATTATACGAATCGGAATACACGAAATTGTATAGTTGCCCATTGGGTCGTTTATTGTACTTATTTATTACTTGTTACTGTATTTATTAATATTGTGCGATAAACAAATTGAATAATTTTCCGGAGCGAGAAATCAACCGCTCACGATCGTTCGTTCTCTCGCGCATAGCCCGCCGTTGAGCGGCGCACTAATGCCCGTCACAAGCTCCGTACAACGTCGTGGCTCATTTTTTGGCAACACCAGCAGTCAGCTGTATGCCCAGCTTGTGTTGGCACAAACAAGGCTTTTTTCGTACGTGAAATTCCTCACGGCCCGACGAAACTGCACGTGCTCACCTTGTGATCGGTCCCGGGTGAACGAGACTATTTTGTTGTCGGCAACGAATCGCAATAGTTTCCCTATAAGTGCTTCCATACAGTAGAACCCCGATTAACCGGGGTCAGATTAACCGTGCGTTTTCCGAGGTTTTTTTTTTTTTTTTTTTTTTTTTTTTTGCCGATACTATCGAAGACGCAGTGCCTGCCCGAACAGTCACCCATTCGGATGCAAGTGACACGATTGATATTGTCCTTGACTATTTTGAACAGCTGCAAGGCAGCGATTCCATCGAACTTGCATCTCCGAAAAATGAAACAGGTGGTGGTCGAAAATCGAAGGAAGCGCAAGAAGCAAACCAAAGTCACTGAGTACTTAAGAAAAAGACCAGCTTACGTACTATTAATGAAAAAAATATCCAAAGCTTGAAATTCTAGTTCACACTATTTAACAATTAAGTCCATGTTGTACCGAATGTCATTGTAAGTAGTCAAAATAAAGTTGTATCATTGACGATTATTAACTTATATACTTTCGCTGTTTAGATCGGATTAACCGGGATTTCGATTATCTGGGTTAATCGGGGTTCTACTGTACATTTATACATTTAGAGTTACATTTTTAACGTGAAACGAATTAAGTAAAAAAAAATTAAAAAAACTGAGCTTCAATCATCCAGTCGAGCCAAATGAAATAAGTTTGACCTGGGCCAAATGGTCAAGGTGCTGTTGTTGCGTAACTATTAGCCTGCCAGCTCGCTCACCTGCATACAGATTAATTTCGCTGCGGTGTAGCTCCCGTATACTCCGACTCGAGGAGTTACGGTCGACACCAGTGGATACACAGGTAGAAGGCTCTTCTCGTAGTCATTTTCGTTTCCATTGCCGTCGAGTCGATAACCCACTTCGAGGGCCTCCCACAGCGAGTCGTGCCTCAACCTCGAGAAGCGTGCGTCGCTACTGTCTTGAACCCGAGAATTTAAGGAGGTATACAGTCGTGTTTCGTGAACAAACCGACGGAAAGTTATTTCGGAAAATGTTTTTTTGTGCAAGACTCAAGATAATTGTCATTCAGTCTCCTGGAATGTTATTATTATTATTATTATTATTATTATTATCATTATTATTATTATTATTATTATTATTGGTTTACAGAGAGTACGTTCTAAACTTATAGTATCTGCATTGAAGACAATCTTTAATTTTCATTGTCCATTTTGTTTAAACAAAGCTACAGATTAAAAGAAAATACGTTTTGTTTTTGTATTAAAAATCACGATAGTCATTTTCCATGTTGAAGAAGTGTCTTCTAAATATTTCGTTCGTTTTCGAGATATATGGCATGAAATTTATGAATGCGGTATATCTATAGTACAATTAGGTAGTTATTTGCATTGTGCATATCTAAGAAATTCGACGAAAGATTCTCTTAAAATTTTGCTCGTCCGACGTTCACACACATTTAGGTAACATAAAAATATCCGCCGATTAGTTCGTAAAAAAAATGTTGGTTTTTCCTTAAAGTTTTTTCATATTGTGGAGAGATTACATTTGTCGAGGAACGCCAATGATTTACCGGCATAATTTATCGCGACCATTGTATGTAAAGATCTCGTTGCACGTTTTCACCACGGGTAACAATTTTCCGCAGTAGAATCCCAGACTGGAGGAAATTGTCCTTTTTCGACGTACGAAGAATCCGACGATTCGTGCTGAACTATGGTCTATTATTGTCACTGCTGCTGTAAAAAAATCCAGCAAGTGGCTTTGCCATGTCGACCATTGTCGATAGCCGAATATGTCTCATGTACTTTGACTGGTCATTCGAGTCAGCGCCCAGAAAAATAATTTATTTTACGGACACGCGTAAACAAATATTTACTTGGTTTAAATAAAGATTTTAATTGATTTAAATAAATATTTATTCAAATCAAATAAATATTTATTCAAATCAAATAAATATTTATTGAAATCAAATAAATATTTATTCAAATCAAATAAATATTTATTCAAATCAAATAAATATTTATTCAAATCAAACAAATTATTTTTCTGGGTGTGTGAGCCTCGGTCAACCCTTTATAAATCACACCTCTATCCTCACTCTTAGCCGCTGCCGTAGCAACGCGTGCCCCCACTTCGCGTCCGTTAGTCCCGTTTCGGTACGGTTTCGGGCGGTGTGACTTATAAAGGCTTAAGGCGTAGTAAGGCTGATCGAAGGAACTCATTGCTAGAGCCCACTGTTTCTACTGGTTTCACGGCTTCGTCCAAGAAATCCACGAAACCCTAGTCAACTGCTTGCGAACGGTGGATGAAGTAAGATAAAAATCCTGCCTCTAGTTCCTTCACCGACAGTGATGGTGATGGACGGCTACATAGGCTAGCTAGGGTAGTACGCAATTATGTAATTACGATGCCAGTCATACTCACCACCCTTGCAAACTCATATGGTTGCCGTGTGTATTTTATTCGGTGTATATCTTCTCCTCTGCATTCGTTTTCTACAACACCCCAGCTGGCGCCGTTCGAATGACGCCTCGAGTCTGCCAACGCGCAGGAAAGGGTTGTGCGTTACTATCGTTCGATCGATGTATCAGCTTGTAAGGTCATTTTTAACTTGAAACGAATAATGTAAAAAAAAAATCATAACAAAAAATTAAGCTTCGATAGGGTGGTCCTTAAATTGAATTTTTTTTATTTTTCAGGGAGCCACCCCGTATTAACATGAGGTATAAACTAAAAATGCAATCGCGAAGGGTCCCCGAAATGAATGCATTTTTGGAGGTTATCGGCTATTTAAAAAATTAAAAACTTCGGAACATCTACATTTAATGAAAAATGAAAAATTCGAGATTTCCTTGGTGCCACCTCGCATCTCTAAAGTCTAATGTGTAAGGAAAAACTCTGCGCAATCCTTATGAAATCGAAGTATTTTTAGAGGTCGCTATCGAGGGTTAAAAAAACAAAGTTTTCGACAATTATAACTAATAGTTACAAAATGTTGTATAAGGTGAAAAGCGACCGAGGAAAAATAACCGAATATTTCATTTGAAAAGATATGTTTGTTGCAACGAAAGTTAAATAAAAAAAAACCGAAGGTCTGTCTCTCTGGCAAAGGGATTCCTGCAACGGTCAAAAGGTATAAAATGTCTCTACCGACGAACGAACAAAAATTTTATTTACCTAATTCTCTTCAGTAGCTGAAAAAAAAAGAGTACCCTCGTTTCCGGGAAACGACAAACCTTCGCTTTTTTAATTTAATTTCAGCGGATCTTCACATTCCACAACAAAAAAAGCTTTCCACAACTATTAGCTATAATTGCCGAAAGCTTTTTTTTAACCCTCGATAGGGACCTCTAAAAGTGCTTCGATTTCATAGGGATTTCGCAGAGATTTTTCTTATACGTTATACTTTGGAAGTGCGGGGTGGCTCCAAGGAAATCTCGAATCTTTCATTTTGACTTTAAATTTAGATGTTCCGAAGTTAAAAAATGTTTAAACAGCTGGTAGCGATCTCTAAAAATGCATTGATTTCGGGGACCCTATACTGAGAAAAGGATCTAGTAAAAACTAGCGATCGTCTAAGAAAAATGATAATTTTCCAAGAATTTTTACCATAATATCTAAAAAAAACATGCATCCGGTACTTCCTATCATAGGTGGTGCCCTAATGCCCTACTATGTGCTATGGTAATATTTCTCAAGCGATACAGGCATTTTTACTAGATCCTCAGATCTACTAAAACATTTTTACTAGATCCTCAGATCTACTAAAACATTTTTACTAGATCCTCAGATCTACTAAAACATTTTTACTAGATCCTCAGATCTACTAAAACATTTTTACTGGATCCTCAGATCTACTAAAACATTTCTACCAGATTCTCTCAGTGTAGGCACATCACGTCTTTATTGTATACCTCGCGATAATAAGGGGTGGCGATAGAAAAATAAAAAATGTTCTATTTAAGGACCACCCTAAGCTTCAATCATCCAGTCGAGCCAAATGAAATGAGATTGACCTGGGCCAAGTGGTCAAGGTGCTGCGGTTTCGTAACTATTAGCCTGCCAGCTCGCTCACCCGCATACAGATTAATTTCGCTGCGGCGTAGCTCCCGTATACTCCGACTCGAGGAATGACGGTCGATATGAGTGGATATACAGGTGGAAGGGTCGTCTCCGAGTCATTTTTCGTTTCCATTGTCGTCGAGTCGATAACCCACTTCGAGTGCATCCCGCAGCGCGTCGAGCCTCAACCTCGAGGAGCGTGCGTCGTTACTGTCTTGAACCCGAGAATTTAAGGAGATGTACAGACGTGTTTCGTTTCGTGAACAAACCGACATAAAGTTATTTGAGAAAATGTTTTTTGTTGTGCAATGCGCAAGATAATTATCATTCAGTCGCCTGAATGATTGAAAACATAATCTTACATTTTTCACCTGTCGATCATTTTCGAGAAAAGATACAAACGTCGAAAAAAAAAAAATTACATGTTTTTTGTATTTAAAAAATCACGATCATCATTTTCCATGACGAAGATGTGTCTCCTAAACATTCCGTTCTCTTTGAGGGCCTAGAAATAAAGCTATATGGCATCAAAATTACGTATGAGGTATATCTATACACCCAGAAAAAATATTTATTTGACGGCCACCGTTTATTTGGTTTAAGTGAATAGTTACTCAATTGAAATAAATATTTATTTAAATCAAATAAATATTTTACTTGAAGCAAATAAACGGTGGCCTCCAAATAAATTATTTTTCTGGGTGTATCTAAAATATAATTTTCGTTATTTTCATTGCACGTGTCTCAGAACCTCGACGGTAGATCGTCTTTAAATTTTGCTCAACCGACGTTCATACACATTTCGAGATAGTATAAAAATATCGTACGCGGAAGTTGAATTACCTAATGAGCGTGCCTCTTTAAGTATCAGCTACATACGACCTAAAAAAAAAATTGTTATTCCTCGTTCGTTCTGCACAAGCTCGTTTGATCCTCGTCGTTAACATCCAATCAACGGATCACGGGGTAAATGATTCAATCTCGCGAGACGGAAATATTCGTCGGATGATATGATCAATCGACCGCTGACGTGAACACCATTAACTCCGCTTGGCTCACCTCGGGTTCAATTTGCATCGCTGTAACTCGCGCATTCGTTTGCGCAGTCCGAGTGAGTTGGTAAAACAAAAGGTTAGTTTTTCGTCAAAGTTTTTTTGTGTTACGGAGCGACAAACATTCGTCGAGAAACGCAAGTGATTTACCGGCATGATTTGTCGCAACCATTTATATAAAAATGTCTCATTGCACGTTTCCATTTCATCGCGGGTAAAAAATGTCCGTAGTGGAACCTCACACCGGAGAAAGTTTTCCTTCTTTGACGTACGAGGAGTACGACGAGTCGCGCCGAATTACGGTTCATTATTGTGACTGCAGCCGTAAAAAAAAAATCCAACAATCACCTGAATTTATTATTGCATCGTGTTCGAGGAATTCAGAGATCGAAATTCATAATGCATAATACAGATTCGCAATCGTAATCTTATTTTCACTTATATAATCTGCTTATAACGAAGTTGCTATATAATTATGTATGCACTGAGGAAAAATGACATAGTAAAAGCAACAATAGGGGAGAGCGGGGCAAAATGGCACACCGGGGCAAAACGGGATAGCGAGACAAAACGCAATTCTCCAATAATTTTGGGATGGTGGCGATGGTGGTACGTGGGGCAAAACGGGTTTGAAAATCCGGATGTATCGTTGGGACAAAATGGGGCATCCAAGAATTATTGGAAAATTGAGTTTTGCCCTCACTGTCCCGATTTGCCCCGCTGTGCCATTTTACCCCGGTCTCCCCTACTGACTTTTTACCATAAAAAATAGTTCCCACAGAGAACGTCTATATTTTATAGTTACGACTGTGACAAAAAATCATTGTTGCAGCTACAATTATGATTTGACCAATTGAATATGCACTATCAGAAACTATCTATGTAGACGTTCCCCCTGGGAACTATTCGATATAGTCGAAATCGTGCGCATTTGCCCAAATGCAAATGATGTAAAAAGGGTTCGTCCCGTGTAAAAAATAAATAAATAAATAAATAATAAAAATGTGCATTTTCTTCACAGTGTCACAGCCAGAGGTACAATTTGTTGAGTGTCTATTTTATACCTCCGTTATCGTCGAGGCGTGAGGCCTAACACAGATAGCAAGGCGGTGAAGTAAAACGGGCAGAAATCCATCAGAGGAAAATAAAAAGAACAAGTTTCGCAAGTCCCCGAGATCCGGGCCAGTTGACTGTAGGAGGACGAGAGTGGTCGTTGGCTCCTGCCCTACTAACGCGATCGATAATCCAATTGCGTACACATCGGCATATTTAGCGAAACTCGTTCTCCCATGGCGCGTTCTCCCTTTTTATTTTGCAGTTACGAAATTTCTCGGGTCGGTCCTCGTTTCGTGATTCCGTATCTCAAGGACCTCTTTGGCAACGATGCAAAACATGGTTCTCTGAAAGCGGTTAATGACGAGGAGAAGGTGGCCCAAAAAAAAATTTTCGATAACCGGCAATCACTCGCTCTTAATATACCGTAACGGGTACACTTAAACATGAAGCTTCGGGTCCATTTAATTCTCAATCGAGGACATCTTGTCTCGTGCTCGTTTTCGACTTCTCACTGTAGCCTTAACAAGACAGCGAACGCGCATCTGCCGATAAAATTGCAAAGTCATTTATTTTCTTATGAATATAAAGCTGATTGATTGAAAAAAAAAAAAAAAAACATTTGTTGTGTTGCACTTGTAGGATGTGAAATACTGCGGTTTGCCAACAAAACTGCCGTTCCTTTTTTCTCCGAGGCCCTCAATGTTTCGGGGAAGAGATAATTAGGTTTTCATGCTTCCAGCCTCAACTACTTCGAAAACCTATTTTGCTTTTGTACAAAAATATTAATAGTTTTATTAATTAATGTTAACGGTCGTAAAAATATTAATACCATTAATTAAGAAATTGGGAACAAGGCCGTTAATGTTTCGGGCAAAAGATTATTAGGTTTACATCCTTTCAGCGACAACGACTTTGAAAACCTAGTTTGCTTTTTTACAAAAATATTAATACCCTTATATATTAATATTAACAGTCGTAAAAATATTAATATAATTAATTATGAAATTAGGAACGCGACCGTCAATGTTTCGGGCAAAAGATAATTAGCTTTTCATGCTTTCAGCCACAACGACTTCGAAAAACCTAATTTGCTTTTCCACAAAAATATTAATAGTCTTATTAAATAATATTAACAGTCGTAAAAGTATTAAAACCATTAATTAAGAAATTAAGAACGGCAATTTGTTAGCGGCTGAGTGCGGAGTAGGTAAACGGGAGGCCGTTTCATATCGCCATTGAACGTCGATAGCACTGTGCCGTTATATGAGTGTCAAAAAACTTTCGAGAGTAATTAATTAAATAAGGTATCGAGTGGAAAGCTCTGGATTCATTCACTGGGTTTAACTGTTAACTCACTGATCGATCCTGCCCATCGCAATCAAAAATTTCTGCCGACTGCTCTCCGTGTGTTTTCCCGTAACTCTGTCAGGCCGTCTTGCAAAAGGCGAGTGACCACGTGACCTCCGGCAGACTCGGCTTGGCCGTTTATTACGGCAATACGCACGACCCAGCGATTGACAAATGTTACACGATTACAGTGATTGATTGCGGATTACGTTTATAGCTCCGCTTGCTCCATATTCATTATCGGAGCGTTAATTATATGATAACAAATTATAGGCCCGTATTATGTTGAAGCTAAGCGAATTAACAATTCATGAGTATTGAGCACACTCGGAGGTTTCGCATGAGCTATAATTAACGGCGGTTTCGCGTTTATATTGTTCTCGGGAGGAGGAGAATGAGTCACACGATTAAAAAACAAAAAAAAAAACTTGATCGCGTGTGCGTGTGTCTCCGGTCAAGCGTACGGGCGATTGTCTCGTGTTAAATAATGCCTGTTCACTGCCGCAACGTTGGAGTAACGCGCCTCACACGATTCGTTTGAGTTTCTTGAAAACTCTGACTATTCCTAATTTGTATTGACCCGTTCGAATTAACGAATGTAAAAAAAAACTAATGGTAAATTTTTCTAATAATTGGACGATTCATATGCAATTTTTATTGAGCGCAAATTACTGTTATTTCATTACAGGCCAATTGTTAATATTTTTCCAATTCCGATTGATGGTTACTTGTCGATAATTTTATTGCATCAAACGTTAGTGTATGCTAATCGATATCTCTTCATCTGTCAGCCCGTTTCGTCAAGTACGCATCAGTATGTCGTCCAATTCGTCGGTTTGTTATGGGAACAATAACGACTCTTCTCCTCTCGTAGCAAACTCATTCTCTTTCAAAAATCCACTGTGACAAACGTTATAATCGTTGTATTTTTATATATACAGCGAATGTGACTGCAGTAGACGGGTTGATTATGAAATTAATTTAAAAAGTATGCGAATGAGTACCTGTTTGCGCCGTCGAAGATTCAACCACATGCGCCGCTGTCGAGCACGACCATTAGCACGAATTAATTTCCGCCGGTACGGATACAACTGAGATCAAAGACTAGATAAAAAATTGCGTTGGGACCCTTCGCTTAACGAAGCAAAATTGCTCCCCTTTTAACATGCTTTTTTCGTAATTCCACCAAGAAGCAGAGATGTCGCTATTTGAAAATACCGAATGTTTCGAATTTTCCCACTTAGACATTTTATTTAATTTTTTATATTTGTTTTGGTCACACATCTTACACATTTTACTCCCAGCTCTATATTTTTCACATGATAACCCGGTGGCAAAACTGAAAAGGTGCATTCTGACACATGCAAAATATGTTTTTACTCCATCATCTGACAGTCCAATTTTTTTGAATTACAATACTTTCTCTCCCTAGATACTTCGTATGTGATAATAAAGTAAAAATATGTTCGTCACCGTGATTCAGCGTTGTTTATGAGTAAAACGGTTAAATCAGCTGCGCGAATACCGTGAAGTATGATAGCACTGTCCGTATTGTCTTGAAAAACCATTAAAAAAATTGTATAACCACAGGGTCAATTATACTATCGGTTGTTATGATACATCGAGAATTATCATACCGAGCCAAAACTTTCCATCGATAGAACGTAGACTTTTCTGGCGGTAAGGCAGCAAGGTTTGTTACTTCGTATCATAATTGGTACTAGGAGCTTTTGAGTTTTCACTGACATATCCTGCCAGTTCAAATCATAACTAACGGCCAAAAAAGTAATAGTAATACGACTTGGCCAACATTTTTCACAAGTGACTCGTTTATACTCACGCAATTGTATAAATTTTTTGACTATGATCTATCAGTTCCTGTCCAGGTATGATATTTATATAAAGATGAAATACCTGACCAATTGTGTAGGCTGCTAATTGCATCAGCACTTCAGGATGTTCTAAATTTACCAAAGCCTACAGTCACAAACGGCGGGTCGGTCAGGAATTTTGTTTTTTGTAAAAAGAAATATTCATCCCAAAATTAAATTTTTTAAACTTATCTGTACGCTTGTAAAGACTATAATACACGTAATAGTGCCTATCACCGCTGAGAAAATGCCGGAAGTAACACTCTCGATTTGATCCGCAAAACTGTTAAACACAAATAGACTAATTTTCGGTCAAAAAAATTCACGTGGAACTCCCATAACTTAGCTATGCACGGTCATTCGTTTGTCCCAACTAACCTTATCGCCTCTTCGTGAATAGCGATGCAGTAACAAATTTTTTTATAATTCCATTCATTGCAAGGAGTAATTGTATTTTCCTTATTCGCCGTGTATTTACTTGTGACCAGCTTTAAGTTGAATCTGTATGGGTAATTGTAGTGCTATTGTGAATCGATTGATAATCCAATTACGTTTCTCTTTTCTGACTGAAATTAATACTATATGGAAGCCAAATCTGAACGAAAGATTTTCTTTATATTCTTATTTATTGAGACTCCTAAGTCATGAAGATGAGTGTTACCGTTACGGTAAATACGTAGTTCAAAGATTGAATAGGTTTTTTTTTTCTATTTTTAAAGGTAACCCCGCCAACGTGTTTGACTTACACGAGCCCGTCGTGGACTACCCAACCGTAACTTTGGGTTGGTTTTGGGTTGCTTTCTTACAATCGACTCTAACGCAACCGATCGAGTTGTTGCTCCAAATTGACTCCTATCCCAATCTTCTGGAGGTTAGTTTTTAATCGATATTTTAAAACCAGTCGTAATGCCAACTGTTCAATGTCTATGTGAGCCGAGAACTATCGGCATAGCGTTAGAAATCGGGTTGTTGTGGTAGAATTTAACCAAAAACCAGTTTTCTATCCAACAAATGTAATAGTTACTATAACGGCTGGTTTCGAAAGATCGATCAAAAACTTAACCTCTAGGAAGTCCCATAGTAAAAAATGTCGAGCTGTCAATTTATTTCAGACTCAATTATACGCACCCAACGACTTCGAAAAGCGCACAAGCATGAACGGCACATAAAATAAACATTGTTTCCACAGCAATTGTCACCCCAATCGCTTCTATCATCACGATATATTGATGAGCCATTATGAACCAATAATATGCATCTAAATCAACACCGTACTCTACGTTAATAAAAATATACATTTTCGGTCGGGTTTCGTTGAGAGGATGAATGAAGTCCAGAATTGTAGGTGACACATATAATACCATGTAGAGAGCCATCACAATACAGATACATACTGGCGAATCAAAAGCGAATGTAAGCAATTAGAAATTTATGCCTATGTCATGCATTATTAAAAACAGAAAGATTTAACTATTTACTCGAGTAAACGACGATGAAGTAGCGTCCACGTTCGGTGTATTTGTCAAGGACAATTACTGCAGATGTAGTTTTCAACATTTCCCAATGCCGTTCTATATTCTTGAACAACAGTTTGATCTGCAAGATTTCCAATCAAAAAAGCACTTTTTTGTAGAGCATATATATACCGGGAGCGTGCCTTGTCAAGATGTTGAATATATCTCAACATAATGAGGATAAGTGCTAGCCCGATCATCACCGTTGGTATGTCGTGTATAAGAGAGACTGTGTGAGAGTCTGTGTATCGCAAAGTGTCATACCATCGAATTAACTGTTTGACGCAGTAAATTGTAGAATCAATATATCAAAAGAAAAATTCACATTCGAATAACGTTCACTACCACAGGTACGGCGAGTGTCATTGTTAGAGCGATAAAAGTCAATAGCCGAGTCATTCTCCCGAATTTTGACTGTTCTGGCCAAATGCCCATTCGGGACATGTGAGCCTTTGCTAAGGCGTAGTAAGGCTGATCGAAAAAACTCATTATGGCAGCTCACTATTTTTACTGGTTTCACGGCTTCGTCCAAGAAGTCCAGGAAACTCTTATCAACTGCTAGCGAACGGTGGATGAAGAAAAATAAAAATCCTGCCTCTAGTTCCTTCACGGACAGTGATGTGCGTCTACATTTTCCTATAATGGGTATCGCTAGTGTACAATGATTGACTTGACTAAAATTACGATGTCAATCATACTCACCACCCTTGCGAGCTCGCATGGTGGCCGTGCATATCGCATGAAGACGTCACTCTTCTCCCATGCATTTGTTGGCCACAACACCTCGACTGGCGGCGTCCAAATGGCGCCTCGAGTCCAACAACGCGCAGGACAGAGTTGTGCGTTACTATCATTCGATCGATGTATCAGCTTGTAACATAGTATCTGGAACCAGTTGCTGGAATACACGTAAGTCAGGTACAAGTCAAGTTCCGTGACCGCGTTGTTCTTGCAAAAGGGAAAATATACTTTTTGCCCTTAAGTGTGTTTCGTCTTTTCCAACACTCTGCCAATACAAAAAGCTGAAACACGAAAGACTGGTGGGATACATTTGCGTTAATAAAACTTTTATTCACCTTCTTATCTACTGTATTCAAATAATATTATTGTTGATCGATCGAAATTTGAATCCTATTCAGTCATTTTTATTTCTTTTGCTTCAAAAAAGAAATTGCGAATTCACATTTTCATATGTCTTTCTCATAATGTTCCTCTATTCGCAAAGCTTCTTCTATGGTAAGGCATTTCCTGTATCGCTGGCTTCCTCATGGAGGACGGTTTGCGAATAAAGGAATATTATGAGAAAGACATATGAAAATTTCAATTTTCAACTTTTTTCAACGTCAACATCGTTTTTGACTTTTATGCAAAACGACTGGCCGATTCAGGTTCAGCGCAAAAAAAGACATCAACGTCGCGCTTCACTTTTTCGGATCTGTGCATCTACTTCGTTTAACGAAAATACAGGGCCTTAGGAAAAGATTGTTTTAAACCCGGTGTGTCTATTCGCACCGTCCACGCCAGCTTATATCCACGCCACCTTACATTCACGCTATTTCCCATCCACGCCACCTTACGTCCACGCCAGCTTATATCCACGTCAGCTTATATCCACGCCAGCTTATATCCACGCCAGCTTGTATCCACGCCAGCTTACATCCACGCCAGCTTACATCCACGCCAGCTTACATCCACGCCAGCTTACATCCACGCCAGCTTACATCCACGCCAGCTTACATCCACGCCAGCTTACATCCACGCCAGCTTACATCCACGCCATCTCGTATCCACGCGACCTTATATCGACGCCACTTTAAATCCACACATATCAAGTTTCGCTGCGCTCCGAAGTTTCTTCAAAAAGTTCATATGTTTTCGGACGCAATTTTTTTTTTTTCTAAGACAATCAAAACGTGTTTCTAGATCACAATCTGAAATGCAATTTTTTATTATAATAATTTCCCTTACATACATCGTATGTAATAAGGAAGTAAAAGTATCTTCGGCACCTTGATCCATCGTCGTTTATGAGTTGAACGATTAAATCAGTTGCGCAAATATCGTAAAGTACGATACCACTATCCGTATTGTCTTGAAAACCCGTTTAAAAATATTATTATAACCACAGCGTCGATCATACTATTGATTGTTACAATAAATCGAGATTTATCATGAAACCGTGATAATATACCGAGGCAAAACTTTCCATCGATAGAACGTAGACTTTTCCGGCGGTAAGGCGACAAGGCCTGTTACTTCGTATCATAATTGGTATCAGAAGCTTTTGAGCTTTCACTGACATATCATACCAGTCCAAATTGTAACTAACCGGGAAAAAAGGTAACAATAATACGACGTGGCAAACTTTTTCGACAAATCACTTATTTATACGCACGCAGTTGTGTGAATTTTTCGACTGTGATTCATCAATTCCTGTCCGGGTATACTATTTATATAAAGATGAAATACCTGAGCAATTGTGTAGGTTGCTAATTGCATCAGCACGTCGGGATGATTTAAATTTATCAGAGCCTGCAGTAATAAATCATCGCCGATCAGGAATCTTTTTCTAAAGGAAATATGTATATGATTGAATTCTTTTTAATTACCTGTACGCTTGTAAAAATTATCATAATCGCAATAAGGCTTAGAACTGCTACAAAAGATTCGCAACAAATGCTCTCGATCAGATCCGCAAAACTATGTTTCACACATATAGGTTAATTAAAAAAAAAAAAAACTCCACGTTCAATGCGTACAGCTTAACTGTGCCCGCTCACTCGCTGACCCCACTAACCGTATGGCCTCTTCGTGAGCAGTGATACAGTCACAGATTTGCTTATAATTCCAATCAGTGCATAGAGTAAACGGATTTTCTTTTTTCGCCGTGTATTTATTTGTAATCAGCTTTAAGTTGAATCTGTATGAGCAATTGTACAGCTTTTATCGATCGATTGATAATCGAATTTCATTATCCTTCTACTGACAGGAATGAATACTATACGGAAGCTAAATCTGGACGAAATGATGTTGATTAAGCTTGGGGGTCGTTTCCTTTGGTTTTTCAATTAATTTAGACTTCTGGAACGTAGAGGAAATCCAAGTTGGCCTCCGACATTATTCCGTGCCGGTCAACGCGATCAGTGTAATGCATACGGGAATGCACACTTCAAAGAGTGAATGGTTTTCCCCATTTTTTAAGGTCACCCGGTAGAGACACTCAACTATAAATTAACTCTTATCCCAATCTACTGCACCTTGAATTTGATGTTTTTAAACGAGTCGTAATGCCAACCGTTCAATATATACCTATAGCTCTCGGCATATGAGCCGAGAGCTATAGGTGTCCTCGGCATAGCATTGGAAATTGGGTTGTTTCGGTAAAATTCAATCGTTAGTCTTCTATCCGACAAATATAACCGTTGATATTACGACTGATTTCGTAAGATAGATCAAAACGTTTATCTCTAGAAGGTTCCCTAGTACAAATTTTGAAGCGTTTGTCTTGTCACTCCCCAGGTCTTTTCGGACCCTATCAAAGCCTGATTTAACGCTCTAAAGTTTGCCAAACTAATGTTTGACGCGCCGATTGGCCGGTTGGCTTTCAGATTGACTTCGCGGCGCTCGGAAAGCGACGGAGAAATCATTGGTCACCAGTTATCAATCTAATCGAGACCCAAGTGACCTAAGAAAGAAACAATTTCATACGCACCCGACGATTTCGAAAAGCGCACAAGCGTGGACGGCCCATAAAAAGTACATTGTTTCTATGGCCATCATCATACAAATCGCCACTGTCGTCACGACATATTCATCAGCGAGTATGAACCAATAGTACTTATCCACATCAACACCGTAATCTGTGTTGAACATATTGATTTTTGGTCGGCTTTCATTCAGCGGATTAACAAAGTCCTGTATTACAGGTGATAAAGATAAGGCCAAGTAGAGAGTCAGCGCAATATAGATAAATCCTGGTGAATCAAAAGCAAAGCGAATTAAGCAATGAGAAATGTATGCCTATGTTGTGATTGTGAAAAAAAAAAAAAAAAAAAATTATAATATACTCGAGTAAACGACGATGATGTAGCGTCCAAGTTCGGCGTACTTGTCAAGGACACACACAGCAGATGTATTTTTAAATATTTCCCAATGCCTCTCTATATTCTTGAACGACAATTTTATCTGCAGAAATTATCGACTGAAGATGCATTTTTTCGTAGAACATACCGAGAGCGTACCTTTTCAAAATATTGAATATATCTCAGCACAGTGAGGAAAATGACGGTCCCAATCAGCAAGTGTGGTATACTCCGCATAAGCTCATGTATGTCTCCCCAAGTGCCGTACAATCGCATTAACTGTTGAACGCAGTAAATTGTAGAATCAACGTTTCAAGAGAAGGATACACACTCGGATAACGATTGCTACCATAGGTCCGATAATTGTCATCGTCAATGCAAAGATCGTCAATAGCCGAATAATTCTCACGGATTTTGACTGCTCCGGCCAAATTCCCATTCGGGACATGTGAGCCTTGGTCAAGGCGTAGTAAGGCTGATCGAAGAAACTCATTCTTCCAGCTCACTATTTCTACTGTTCTCACGGCTTCGTCAAAGAAATCCAAAAACCCCCGTCAACTGCTTGCGAACGGTGGATGAACCAAGATAAAATGCTGCCTCTAGTATCTTCACTGACAGTGACGGTGATTGACGGCTACATTTTCATATAATATGTATCGCTAGCATACAATGATTGACTCGGCTGTAATTACGACACCTACCATACTCACCACCGTCGTGAACTCGCACGGCTGCCGTGCATATTTCATGAAAACGTCGCTCTTCTCCCCTGCATTTGTTTTCTACAACAGCCTGGCTGGCGTCGTCCTGATGATTCTTCGGGTCTGACAACGCGCAGGAAAGAGTTGTGCGTTAGTATTATTCGATCGACGCATCAGTCTCTATCAAGTGTTGGAATACACTTGAATCTAAAATATAACTCAAGTTACGCGACTCATTGTTCTTGCGAAAGGGAAACATACTTTTGGCCTTGTTAATACAATAGGGTGAAAGACGTTTTAGTAGTGTTACAGCACTAACACTTCTTTTACCTTATTGTAACGGAAAACTGCTTTAGGGTTAATATAACCCCATTAAACTCCATAAACCTCCATTCCATTAAACTCCATAAATCTTATAGCGCCATTAAACTCTATAAACGAAAAAGACCGAACAAGCTGATTCCTCATTAATGCCTCAACTATCGAAATAGAGCTACTGGAGGATCGGACAAGGCATTAATGAAAGGTATTATTGGTGCAATATCCATGTTTTCGTGAATTTACATTCAAACATTTTTTCTCAATGTGTCCATCAAAGTTAGTTCAGCCCTGAATCTGATCGATGCATAACATTCCACGGAATCGTTTTGCCGACACGTACGCTCAACTGACGTAAGAATATATCGTACTAACGGTTATGTTGGCTCGTGCACTCGGATGGATCGCATGATTCATCTTTATAAGAACGATAAATAATCAATGCTTTTCATAGTAGTGCATTGTGCATTGTACACAAATGCACTTTACATGAGAAAGCTATATAAAAAAATCTCGATTTTCACTCTCTTTCTTTTTTTGCTATTTTTATTTATTTTTATTTTTTTCACGTTTCAAGTGAAGTACGAGAAAAGATAGATTAAGTGATTGAAAGTTCAATGCCAAAAATATATCCTGCAGGGTACGACGAAGCTCCGGACTCCGGAAACGGATAAGGAAGGAAGGCGAAGAGGTAGAGTGAAGGAGCCTGCAACTCCTAGGGCATCGGGATAAAAACCTCAACACTGATATTATATATTACAGATAGATAGACAGAAATAAGAAAATGCTTCGTTTGTATCCTGGAACATGCAAAACTTATTTCTGAACAACACTCAGATAGCCCATTTTTATCGAATTACAAAATTAGCACTCTTTACATACTTCGTATATGATGAGAAAGTAAAAATATGTTCGTCACCATGATCGAGTGTCATTTATGAGTAGAACGATTACATCAGCTGGGCGACTATCGTGAAGTACGATATCACTGTTCGTATCGTCTTGAAAAACCGTTTTTAAATGTTGTAACCACAGCGTTGATTGTACTATCGTTATGATACATTGAATTTTACACGATAATATCATACCGAGCCAAAACCTTCCATCGATATAACGTAGACTTTTCTGGCGGTAAGACGACAAGGTTTGTTACTTCGTATCAAAATCGGTATCAGGAGCTTTTGAGCTTTCACTGACATATCATGCCACTCCAAGTCATAACTAACGGGTAAAACAGGTAATAGTAATACGACTTGACAAACTTTTTTTTAAAGTGACTCATTTATACGCACACAGTTGTATGAATTTTTTGACTATGATTCAACAATTCCTGTCCGGGTATGCTATTTATATAAAGATGAAATACCTGAATAATCGTGTATGTTATAAATTGTATCAGAACGTAAGGATGTTGTAAATTCATGACAGCCTGCGGTCAAAAACAATCGTCGATGAGGAATTTTTGTTTTCTGGAATTAAGGGTATCCCAAAATTGAATTGTTTCAACTTACCTCTACGCCTACAAAGATTATAGTAATCGCAATAAAGCTTATCACCACTCCGAAAGGTCCTGAACAAATGCTCTCCATCAGCTCCGCAAAACTATGTTACACAAAAATATAGTAATTTTACAAAAAAAAATTCAACGTTAATCGCCCACAGATAAATTATGCATGGTCAGTCGCGTGTCCCACTAACCTTATCGCCTCTTCGTGAGCAGTGATACAGTCGCAGATTTTTTTATAATTCCAATCATTACGAGAAGTAGTCCCGATGTCGTTACTCGCCGGGTGTTTACTTGTAACCAGCTTTAAGTTGAATCTGTATGGGCATTTGTGAAGCAATTGTCAAACTATTGATAATCGAATTACATTATTCCTCTACTGACTGGAATGAATACTATACAGAAGCAAAGTCCGGACCAAATGGGGTCGATTAACATTCAAGTCGTTTTCTTCGTCTTTTTAATTCAAGTAGACTCCTAGATCCTGGAGGGAATCCAATTTGACCTCCGAAATTATTCCGTGCCGGCCGAGGGTCGCGATCAGTGTAACCGTGACGGTAAATACACAATTCAAAGTCTAAATGGTTTACCTCATTTTGAAAGTTTACCCGGTAAAGGTACTCAATTTACACATAACGTTCGGTATTACGGCTGTTTTCAAAAGATCGATCAAAAAGTTGACCTCTAGAAGGTTCCCTAATAAAAATTTTGAAACGTTAGATCGAGGCCTCATTTAGGGTCTCCTAATGCCTTTTCCAGACATTATCTAGGTCTGATGTAACGCTCTAAAATTTTTATCATGGTTGGGAATGAGGTAGTTTGGCGCACCGATTGACCGGTTCATTCGCAGGTCGTTTTCTGATTGGTCAGAAAGCGAGGTCTCTAGCTATAAATTTAGGCGAGTATACACACCCAACGATTTCGAAAAGGGCACAAGCATGAACGGCCCATAAAAAGTACATTGTTTCCATGGCAACCACCATACTAATCACCAGCAGCGTCACGACATATTCATGAGCGAGTATGAACCAGTAGTATTTATCCACATCAAAACCATGTTCCGTCGCGCAGAAATTAATTTTCGGTCGGGTTCCGTTGAGAGGTTTAACGAAGTCCAATATCACAGGTGATAAACATAAGACCCAGTAGAGAAACAGCGCAAGATAGACACATACTGTCGAATCAAAAGCAATAACAGGCAATTGGAAATTGATTCCTATGTTGCACATTGTCAAAAAGTAAAATAATTAATTATTTACTCGAGTAAACGACGATGATGGAGCGTCCACGTTCAGTGTACTTGTCAAGGACAACCACTGCGGATGTACTTTTAAACGTACGCCAATGCCGTTCTATCATGTTGAACGACATTTTTATCTGCTAAATTTTTGATTAAACATGCACTTTTTCGCAGAACATATGTACACCGGAAACGTACCTTGTCAAAATTTTGAATATATCTCAACACAGTCATCAAAGTTCCTATCCCGATCAGCGCGTGTGGTATGTCATGTACAAGAGAATCTATGTCTTGCCAAACATCATTCAGTCGAATAAGCTGTCGAAAGCAATACATTTTAGAATCATCGTTTCAAAATAAAAATGCACACTAGAATAACGACCGTTACCCTCGGTAGGAAGAGTGTTATTGTTAAGGTGAAGACCGTCAATGGCCGAATAATTCTCACGAATTTTGACTGTTCCGGCCAAATTCCCATTCGACACATATGAGCCTTGGTTAAAGCGTAGTAAGGCTGATCGAAGAAACTCATTGCACCGACTCACTGTTTCTACTGTTCTCACGGCTTCGTCAAAGAAATCCAGGAAACTCTCGCGAACTGCTTGCGAACGGTGGATGAACCAAGATAAAATGCTCCCTCCCGTTCCTTCACGTACAGTGATGGTAACAGACGGCTAAATTTTCATATAATATGTATCGCTGGCGTACAATGATTGACTCGGCTGCAATTGCGACGCCTACCATACTCACCACTCTCGGGAACTCGCATGGTGGTCGCGCATATTTCATGAAGACGTCACTCTTCTCCCCTGCATTCGTTTTCTACAGCACCCCAGCTGGCGCCGTCCGAATGACGCTTTGAGTCTGACTACGCGCAAGAAAGAGTTGTGCCTTAGCATCATTCTGTCGACGTATCAGCTTCTAGCATAAGTTTCTATCAGGTGTTGGAGCAGTACAACTCAAGTTACGTGTCCTCCTTGTTCTTGCAAAATGAAACATATCCTTTTTGCCGTTAAGTGTATTCATTCTACGGTAAAACACTCCAATGCAATGCCAAACATGAACCATGCATTAATCTGAGAAAAAAAAAATTGGTCGTCACCGCGATTTAACCAAAAGTCGTGGTGACATACGTTCAAAGCTGTTATTTGTTTGGCACAAATAAAGCATTGTTTTGTTAAACGATTATTTACTTTAATTTATTCATAATTTGTTGAAACAAAAAATTTTGTTGCACCAGCAAAATACACCTTTGAACATATGTCACCGCGCATTTGCTCAAACCAACCATTTACTTTTTCTCAGTGTAAGGGCACGGTTGCACTAGTTGGCAGATGGACCCCACCTCGCAACTGCCTTCTGCCGAGTCAACCCGACGCACAGTTGTGTTTCTCACTCAGTCCGGCCGGGCTAGCGAGTTGCCGTAACCGACAGCGACCGCGAGCTCGCAATCATGCGCGCGCACTCGCCGGTTCTCCGTTACGCAATGGCCGATTTGATAATCGGTTTTCTGTGCGCGCTGCGACCAAAGGTAGCTATACCTATCGGCCCGTACGGTGTATTTCACTGTACACTGCGCTGGACAGTGTATGATCGACAAAACTGCGGATAGCGGTCCGTGGTTCGCTTCACGCTTTTTATAAAACCTCAGCCGCGAGTCGATCGCTTGTGTGGAGCATTTAATCGGTAAATAATTCTTTACGCATGGTGGATTGAAATGTTAAAGGAAACGTTCATTTATTAACAGTTGTCTTTCAACCTTTTGTGACGACGATCGAGTCTCGACCGACTCCTGTTGGTTTTCGAGTCTATGACAACGATTCTTTATTGTCTCGAGATCTCGCTCGCACTCATCTCACCGTTCTCACACTCATACTCGTGTATCCGACACTTGACGTAATTATCAACCGAGTTATTGCCAAATCTCGTCTCAATGAGCCACCTTTTGTTTTCATTGCGAAACGCTCCGTGCCGATACACAGCTGGGATCGATTCCGATACACGTTCGGATTACTCGAATAACATCGAGCGAGTTGAGAGCAAGTTGTAACCCGCAGGAGCGAGTAGGTTCCTTTCACCATGCAGACTGTAAGATCACGTGCGCGCTCGCTGCTTCCCATTTACCGCTTATATATTCGGACGTGGTATATTGTGTCCGAGTACCAATTGCAAAAAGAAATATGTTCCTCATTCGAGTGACTTCATCGGATAATGGAGGCACCATTGTACTGTAACACCAATGTTTCCTGGTTACTTGGATGCAGGTTGAATATTTTTCACCATTCTTTTTTCTCCATTCTTCCATATTTTTATATTTACTCTAAAGTACGAGAAAGGATGGATGAATTGATTAGAAATTCGAATAGAAATTGGGAAACTGCTTGTCTATTTCATTCTGCGACGTGCAAAACACGTTTCTAGACCTTCCAATTGTTATCTTCTTTATCGCAATATTTTCTCATAATGCGTGTGTGATAATGAAGTAAAAAATAAAAACTAACGAGTGTCCGTTTTGAGGATAATTCGTAGTGCGACTCTTTATCGACAAGTCCGCCGAATTAATTAAATCGATGCGAGTAAAATCGCGTAGAGTCCCGTTGTAGAGATTTCTCCGCCATCCTGAATTATCAGACTGCCTCGTTGCTGTGCAACGACCAAGAATAACAACCATAGAGTGACGGTGGCTCGAGAGCAGTCGGCAGTCAACGTTGCACCGAGTTGGACCGGGCACAGCGCGCGAGGCAGCTTTCACTTCATTCGCGTTCATACTAGCCTCACCGACGCAAGGTGAATCACTCGTAGAATCTTGCGAGAGAACCCGTCGAGTAATCCTCTCTCGAAGATTCTCGAGCGACGTAATACTCGTTTCTCCGGCGCACGAAAAAAGAACTCGTTCGATGCGTTGAGTGGGGCAATTTCTGCGTCAACTTGCTCGATCCCAATTATTTGTTTCGCGCATCCACTCAAGTCCCCGATGGATTTCGATACGACGCAGGAAACACGTTTCGTCTTATCCCCACCCATACACGCGTCCCGCATTGTCTCGACGCCGGTAATTTATCCCAGTTGCGAGAGTCAACCAAGACGAGGACCGCGAGACTGATGACCCGACGCTCCTCGTCCGATCGTTGGCACACGCGCGAACCTCACTAGAGGAAACCTTTCAGCCGCGGTAGATGATAATATATTGCAACTCGAGACTCGAGGAGCTGGAGAGTCTGGCCTTAGACCCTCGATTATCCAGTGAATTTATTTTTCTTCATATTCTGTATACGAATGGACTTGCGTAGCTTGATTTAAAAAAAAAAACTCGTTTTTTTTAACCAAGTCGCTACCAAGTAGTTACACTCCAATGTGCCGGAAGTGGATTGCTATTTCTTCATCGAACTCCGGGAGAGTATTACGTAGTCGTGGAACATCACACTAGTATTTTTTTACATCTCTTTAACACCGTGCGTGGTGTTGAAATCCGGCAGACCCGACCTCGTCATCGATGGGCCGCTGTCCCGAAAACAAACACAAATATGTCGGTTTAGCCGTAATGAATACGGAACGCCAGGACTTAAGCGACATGAACGATATGGCGAACGTCATAGAAGTTGGACGTTTTATAAACGGATCTAGATCGACGAATGAAAACATTTTTTATATCAAGATTTTTTTCTTGAACTGATCCACCAGCACCAACTGAAAATCGTAGAGTAGTCCAATGCGATGCAATCCATATACGGGGCTGATGTAAAAAATAAAATTCGCGTAGCGAGGTCATCGATCCCCTTCCACATCGATTCGACCAAGTCGATCGAACTTCGTAACGGTTCCCGACCGCCTTTCCACTCGTCGGAATCCTTCCGGATCACGGAGAACCCGCACCGTCGTCGAACAGCTCTGACGATCGACCCATTCGCAGTGGGTTACCAGGTTTGGAAATGGTCATTCGGGACAAATCCGAGATGTGACCATAAAAGCGTGGCCTCCTCTCGCCGAAGCGTCGCATTATTATTCGGCCTCGGTTCACATATCTCGAGAGAGCCTCCGACATTACCAAAAACTGTTATAATGACCGCTGATAAAACCTCGTCGACCCGAATAAGCATCCTCTCACTAAATCGTACGCACGTATGTGTGTGTGTGTTTACTGGGGAAGCAGGAGAAGAATTTATATTCGGGCAATGCGGGGAGGGGCGAATTTTACATACGGACGGTTAAGAACCGAAAGGGCTGTAAACTCAAGTTAAAGTAATACGTAGTACGCCTTTTTTAAATTCATAGCCGTCGATAAACGTGCACATATAAATTTATTTATTTTACTGTACCGTTTACACCGTGGAACACCTTGCCGTCCTTGGTCCGTTCACGACTGAGCCTTTGAGTGTGCGTGCGTGCGCGAGGATTTCCAATGGAGTAACAGAGGAGCGGTAGAGATGCACGCACCGCTTGTAGCGCTCGCGTCATTAAACGAGGAGCGAACTCTCTTTCGCGCGTACAGTAGAATCTCGATTATCCAAACCTCGATCGTCCAAACCCTCAATTATTTGAACTGACTCCGTTTATCCAAACGTTAGCGCGTAACAATATAACATTGTTGCTCGCCGTAGAAAGAGCTCGTGTTGAAGAGTGTTGAAGCGCGATTTTCCTCTTCCAGCGTTATTAACCTTTTACAAGTCACATCGCCCGAAACCGTACCGAAACGCGACTAACGGTCGCGGAGTGGGGTTTACGCGTTGGCTACGGTAGCGTCTAAGAGTGGGGATAGAGGTGTGACTTATGAAGGATTAACCCTTTATAAATCATGCCTCTATTAACCCTTTATAAGTCATACCTCTATTAATCCTTTATGAGTCACACCGCCCGAAACCGTACAGAAACGTGACTAACGAACACGGAGTCGGGAATACGTGTTGCCCATGGTAGCGCCTAAGAGTGGGAAAAGAGGTGTGACTTATAAAGGGTCCCTTTATAAGTCACACCAGCGAAAACCTTACCGAAACGTGGCTGACGGCCGCGGAGTGAAAGCAACACGTTAACTATGGTAGCGCCTAAGAGAGGAGTTAGGGGTGTCACTTATAAAGGATTAACCCATTATAAGTCATATCTCTATTAACCCTTTATAAGTTACACCACCCGAAACCGTACCGAAACGTGACTAACGCACGCCAAGTGGGTGCTACGCGTTAGCTATGGTAGCGTCTAAGAGTGGGGATAGAGGTGTGACTTATAAAGGATTAACCCTTTATAAATCATGCCTCTATTAACCCTTTATAAGACCCTTTAGAAACCTGACTAACGAACACGGAGTCGGGAATACGTGTTGCCCGTGGTAGCGCCTAAGAGTGGGAATAGGGGTGTGACTTATAAAGGGTTAATCCGTTCGTAAGCTGGCCTCCCCGAGCAGCTTCACCCACCATAGCAGAGTCGGACAGCGCACATCGGGGATTAGTTTCTATACCAAATCATTTAAATCGCCTCACATACGGAGTTCACACCGAGACGGCCTCGAGATCTCGCTGCTTGAGATCGCACAGCTAGCCTTTGGTAATCAAAAATGGACGAGTTTATCTCAGATGCAGACTCCTTGAAATAAGACTACGATGTTGGAAATGTATTAAAAAAATACGATTCGAAGTTAAAACATACATTTATTTCATTTATGTATGTTTTATTTATATACTTGTTATAAACCCGTAAAAATGCATTTCGAATATCCGAAAATGACAAGAATCGAGATTCTACTGTACAAGCCCGTAGCCTCGCGAAGTTCTTCAGGCTGCGCGCGTTCTACGCTAAGTTTGTCGAGATACACAAACCGACGAGCTAATCCTCTCGTACATGTGCGCGAAAAAAAAAACCATCACACCAACTCGCATTCGAAACGGTACTTGTGCGTCCTCCGGACTATAGTACGTCGTACCGGTAGGCGGCACGTAGAAACGGAGGAGCACCGTTTTTCACCTTCATTAAACAAATTGCCCTCGAGCGACGAACGGCTCAACATTCGAGTGTGTTGAAACACCTCGGGCGCCGCCATCGAAATACCGAAACTGCTATTAAATTTGTGCCAGATAGTGACGGCATCGCCGTTACTTCTATTGCCTCAGAGATGATTGATTATATTTTATTAAAGAATCATTTTTCCTTTTTTTTTTTTACAGAAGTCGAGTGCGAGGTTTCGAGTCAAGTGGAATACTCGTTGCAGGCGATCTGGGGAGTCAGCATAAGAGAGCTTCATCTGGCACTGTGGAAGCCTTGGAACGCCCTTAGGGACGCATCTCTGAATGGTACTCTTCTTCAGGGACACGCGCAGTACCTCACCCCACCGCAAACGTATCCTTGAACACCGATATGTTTAATTGATTATCTCGCTGGGATCTCTTAAGGCGAGGTCTTATCTAAAAAAAAATGTAGGTCACAAAATTATCTGGATTTTTATGGTATTTAGTTAATTTTTTCTTCAACTATAAAAGTTTAAATGTTTGTTTAGATTAAAAATAATTTTTTGTGATTTAAAAATTCTTATTACATTTTTTTTTTGTTTTGCTTTCTACCTTGCATTGCGAGGACGTGCAGCCGTTTGCGCAGTAATTACATCTCAAGGTAGTCCTGATGAATAGTGTTCACTTCGCACAAGTTTCAGTGAAATGAGAGGGAATTGTAAACACTTCTGGATGGTATAAAAATCTGAAAAAAATCAAGCCTATTAAAGGTGCTGAAAAGATTAATTTTGCATAATAATAATTCGAAAATGTTACTAACAAATTGATGAAAAATGAAATTGTTCAACTAATCTCCAGAATCCTAACTTTTTTAATGAAAGTGCTTCGTTTACTTTTCTGAATATGTAAGGATTTTTTAAATTTTTTTATTATATGGGAAAAACGTGTAGAAAGTCACAAAATTCGAAGTGGATAAAATAATCTGAAAAAATTCATACGTATTCAGAAAAAGAACGAATAATTTTCATTAAAAAAAATAAGTTATGTTTCCGGGAGATTTGTTGAACAACTTTATTTTTCATCAATTTGTTAATAACATTTTGGAATTATTATTATGAAAAATTAATATTTTCAGCATCTTTGAAAATCTTGATTTTTCCAGATTTTTATACCACCGATAAGTGTTTACAATTCCCTCTCACTTCTCTGAAACTTATGCGAAGTGAACATTATACGCAAGGACTACCTTAAGGTAAAGGCACCAACGCTCGGACGCTTAAGAGCATCCCGGGATTCCAGTAGTTATTAATTGGCCAACAAATTTTTTGTGAAAACGACTAGAACGAATGTCAAGCTGACAGTTTCCAAAAAACATCGATACATTACAAAAAGATACATCTTTTGTTTTTTTACGGAAAATAACGAGAGTCCAAATGTGCCAGTTTTCGGACGCGGTTTTTCGGCACGTCCCTATATTCGGACACTTTATGTCCCGATCTTTCCGACGATCATAGATTTCGAGAATTCTGATTTACGAACTCAACTACTTCATATTAACTAAAACAATTTCTTTGCCATTTATTAATAACATGAATAAAAAAATATATTTACGCGGAACAATACTGAAGATAAGCAACGTTTCTACGTAGCTTATCTTCGGTATTTCTTCAGTATTTTCTTATCTTCAGCTTTCTAGCTGGCTGACCTAACTTCTTCGAACTGTGCGATTACTGAGTCGCGTTTGTAGCAACGCTTGTACCAATTTCCGTACATTACATTGTCGGTTTTTTAACGACATACAACAGAAAATAATTTATGCTTAAACCTTGTATATCTTGTTCCGTGCATAAAATAATGTTTGTATATACGATTACAAGCGTCAAATTGGATTTCTAATACTTAAATTCGCAATAAATCAAATCTGCATAGGCGTGTCCGACGATCGGGACGCGTCCGAGCATTGGTACCGTTACCTTACGATATCGACATTCTCCGATAAGAAGTACGCAGCCTGCTGCGTCCGGGCGCAGTTAGATTTACATACCTCGTACGAGAGAACGTCGATATTATAAATTAACATTAACTTGCCGGATCTCGACACGTGAAGATCGGCACGAGAGTCCACTCAAGAAGTCCTCATTGTGTTTACATAACACTGCAGATTTCTTCCTTTCTACGATAGCGTGTTTGCATGTAGTTGCGTAAAAAGAAAAATAGAGTATTCCTTTACTTTGCGCTACAGTAGGCAACCCCACGGCGAGGAAACGCTGAGGCTGTCTCTGCCGGCTCCGGAACTCGAGCTCGGCACACCGCCGCGACTCTGCTATCCTCTCGTTATTTTTTTAACGCGCAGAGATAACAGAGATCCGCATCCCGATGAAACTGTGAGTTTTTCCCATTTCGCAATGATGAGACGACTGTCGATGAGATTGTCTCGATGGTAGTTTATCATAAAATTCTCTGTCACAGGTGGCGCTGGTTAACGTCGTGCACATTAAGGACAGCGTGTGCACATTACCGACCTCGATTCTGGCACAATATCTGAAACAGGCGAACGGCCAGTTGTCATGCTTAAAGGTGAGTCGATCTCACGCGGCAGAGCAAAACCACCGGCCTTAATGCATCTGCAACCAGTTCATATCCGGTTTAGCGATTTTTCGTTCGATGCAGCCATATCGGCGTTTTATATCGAACTATGCCATTCGCTATGCGCGCGACTTACAGCGCTGTCGGCGTGTACATGCATTCCATCAGCGCCGCCTACCGGCCAGCTCAGTCCCGACTTGCACACCCTGCTGTTTGCATGTATACGCAATACACACTCGTCCGGTGAGCTGGTGTAGGTCGCGCACGGAGCAAATACATGTAGTCGAGCGCCCATCATGTTCCTTAAGGCGGGGCTAAAGATCAACACTGCCTCAAAATATTTTGAAAGCATCTTTCTTCGAAACGGTTTTATAAAGTAAAAAAATTAATTCGTTTTTCATATTATAGAATAGTTTCGGAGAAAAAAGGCTTCAACATTTTTCTCCCCTTAACCCCTTAACCCCCTCCCTGACAGAGAAACGTATTTCCCTATAAGTTGGGGCCCCTACATTGGCTTCTGACAGTGAAGGGGTTAAGTAGGGTCGACTGTTTATTTGGAGACAAAAAATGTGATTGAAAAAAAGTTAATCACAGCTGTCTCGGATCGCACGCAATATTAGTAAAATTAATTATGGATGGCATTCGTGGGATGTATTTTGCGAAAATGATCCGTGCATCGAAGATTAAGAAAAATATATAGTCAAGTTTGAGAATCTCAACGACTTTGGAATCGTCATCACATACTAGTGGCCTAACGTCACTTCCGGTTCCAAAATCTACGTATTTCACCGGATCGAACGTCATACGGGGAAATGTCACTTCCGGTCGAAATCTGAGGTTTCTAAACTGGATGTGACGTTTTCCCGTATTACGGCACTTCCGGTCCAAAAACGAATTTTTCAAACCGGATGTTACGTTTTCCCGTACGACACTGCTTCCGGTCAATAAACAAAGATTTCGAAACCGGATGTGACGTTTTCCCGTATGGCTTTACTCGATGCGGACTTAGTCATAGGACCCCAGCCAATTACAGCACGAATGAAGGGCTAACAATGGACATATCGATGTTCGACCTATTCCGAGATAATGTCTTGACACACCAATTTTCTGGGAACTGAAAAAATTGTTTTCTATTTTTCAGCAACTGTATCTGGCGACCGGAAACTCCACGAACTACGAGGAGGGAGATTTATCATCGGGGCTGGGTCCCGCTCTCGCCTTGGCCGAACCTTGCAACAATAACGGTGGAGCGTCAAGAGGCGCGCTGGTCGCTTCCGGCGCCGGAGATGCCGAGGGCTCCCTGTGGAACTCTGCTGGCGAGCAGCTATGCGTTGTTTGTCAATACTTCCCACTGTCGAGAGCTCTGCTGCCCTGCAGACACACGTGCATCTGCGCCTCTTGCTTCGGCAAACTCGACAGGTGTCCGATGTGTCGCAGCCCGATAAAGAGCTACTTCTGCATCCGCGGCGAGGAGTACATGCCGCCGGAGAAGGAGATCAATCCGTGCAAACAGAGGCAGCCCACTCATGGACCGTCCCACTGGCTTCATGACTGGAACGACAGACTCACCGACTTTCTGGGCTTCGCACGATAAAAATTGTACGAGAGGTCTTTCCACGGAATTCCGTCAGACACGATTATCAGCCGATGCAACAAATTCGTCCAGTGTTAGTATCCGAAATCGGGCCGACCATAGTGCTCAGACACGCAAATCACACAACTACACACAACTACAAACACACACACGCACACACACACACCATCGACGTACTTGTTCCACGTGGTCATAACAAGAAAGGAACGAGAAGGTCGTAAAGAACTATCCAGTTGGCTAGTATTGTTACAGTTAACGTTTTGAGGAATCCTAACGACAAGACTACCACATGAAATTTCGAGGAGGGTCGTCGATTTTCGTCGTCATGGATTCACGATATGTCTTCCCGAGGTATCGCGCGTCTCTCATCACTGCACGATTAATCCAGTGAATAATTATCGGTATTGTGCATCTGTCATGAATTATTGAGAGATCGATTGTTCTTGACTGACAATAGTCTTATATATATATATTTTTTTTTAACGTACATAACTACAGACTTCAACGATTGAGATTGAGAATGCCTCTCGTCGAGCGACTGCGGGTAACGCGAAACAGAAGCCACTCGACAACATGTGGAATCGAGTCATCGGATTAAATGACTGTGACATTGGAAAGCAGATTTTTTTTTTTTTTTTTTACCCACAGACTGGACGACGCAGCTTGAATGTTAGATTTTGGTTTCGAGATAGGCAACCGTACGGCTCGTCGCTGTGCGGACAATCGTTCCCTCGGTGTAACTCTTGTGGATGCACAATTCGAAAAAAATTTCGCGCAATGATGATTGAATTGCCGTTACCCGATATACGCAGTCCTACAAGTTTTTAAAATACTTATCGACTTTAAGATTAACGAAAATAATTGGCAACTCCGTTGCGACATGCAGGTGCGAAACACGATGAGATACGAGACACGTTAGTATTCTCATTATATCCTATAATTTTTTTTTCTTTGTTTGTTATCGTTAGGAAAATATTTTTTACTTACAAACTATCGGATCGAGATTTGATAATAGGGAAAAGTCGGCGTGTGGTTGACGATGATGGAAAAAAAAAAAAAAAATGCACAGAGAGAGTCATTAATGCGCGAGGATAATGTTGTACGAGAATTAGCACAGCAGTAAGACTACGAGTGAAGTAGAAGAGAGGACGGAGAGAAAAATAAACAATAATGATGCTAATTTCTAAGGTTGATCGTCTCTAGACATGTAAGTTGTAAATACACAGACTGTGATAATCCTGATAAATATCTATGTAGATGCGGGGAGCGCACGCCTACGAGAGAAGCAACCCGATAAACGAATCGGTCGTCGAAGAATAAATAAGCGGCAGAGGCACGACAGCAACCGCGTATTAGAATTTCTATTTGCCGCAATCGAGATACAGTAATAGAACGTTTTACCACGTGCCAGCCTCACTCATAAACACATCTCCAAACAAATTCGACAAAACTGTTTCCGATTATCGACTAGTTAAGAAACAAGAACAACAGCATATTATAGATGTATATTAATTAATTGAACGATAAACGCGCGAGATAGAGAGAGAGAGAGCGAGAGGGAGAGAAAGACAGAGAGAGAGCGAGAGAGAGAGAAAAAAAAAGAGAGAGAGAGAGAGACGGTGAACTTGTATATATATTTTACGAATTACAATTACATGCCAAGGGCCTATGAAGTCAATGTATTTTAGTAGGACAAATTTGATCACTGTGTTAATTTATGCGGTATATAGATATACGATATTGCAGATGATAAGAGGTAATACGATATCTGTATGCGAGATACTTGTACATAATTTATTTAATAAATAGCGTTGCTCATAAGAAAAGTTGTCTGCTGATAACACTATATATATATATACCCTGCTAGACAAAGCAGCACGAAACGCAGCGCATGACACAATAATTACGGCACGTGCTGCACATGCCGTAATTATTGTGTCATGTGGTGCGTTTCGTGCCGTTTGTCTATCAGGGTATATAAACACACGTATCAAATCTCCACGCAATTCGTTATTGATCTCAACATTTGTCTCAACTCCGACGTCAACTCGTTCATTTTTTTCTCGACCTCGCTCGCGACGATGTTCGACCGCTCGATCGTCTTCGAATCCCACAATTCGGCATCGCTGTTCTGCTGCTGCGTTCTGAAAAATCGCGAACAGCACGGTGCCTCGTGCAGCGTGGATTCCTCGCCCGATCGTCCTCCCTCGTTCGTCCTCATCGAGTGTATCTCCTTCTTCGTCACGTGTCGCAGGAGCGAAAGAAAATTAGATAATTCGTTGCACCGTACGGAATCCAATTCCTCGCTGCTATCCTCGTTTTTGTTCTCCTCGATTACGGTCACCTGAAACGCGCCTTTAATTTTATTTACGCCGCCAAACTTTCGATTCTACAAACACCTACCATCCAGTCGTAAAAAATACCCGCTGATTTGGCCCACTGCGAATGGGTGTCGATTAGCGTCGCGAGAGAGCGCAACTCTTTGATGTATCGCTCGTCCCTCATCGGCAAATTGGCTCGGCCATTGATCGAAGAGTTTTTCGTTAGAGCCACTTGCGATACGCTCAGATGAGGCAGACCGCATGCATCCAAGCTCGCGGCGTGTATTTTCGTCGTTAATTTAATTCTTTCCCCCACCAACTCTCCGATCTCTTTGAGATTGTGACTTATTCGACCGCACGTGTGTACGATTGCGCGCATATGAGACCTCGTGTCTTCCGGTAATACATGACTCTCAGCCTTTTCCTGTATACCGATTGAAACACGTAAAATATGTCACCGTTCTTTTTTATTTTTTTCCTTCTTTTTGTTTTTTTTCTTGTCTACATAATATCAACGAGTTTGCATAAATAATGTATACACTCGAAATCGCAAAGTTTACGCACACGTACCGAAGAGTCATCGATGCGCGAATACTCTTGGCTTAAGAGACTCGTTGAAAGCTTTGCGCTAATCGCGGTGTCCAAAGCATCTTTGGTCGCCAGGAGCCAGCCCAGAGCTAGCAACAACTCTCTGTTCGATTTATCTTGCGCAGATAGCGCATAAAACTCTATCGTCGGGTATTGCAAGAGTGCAAGGTACAGTTTTGTTGCGTGAGGAAGAGCTGAAACGTTATTTTTTTCTATGAATAAGAAACAATAGCTTGTAAGCTCGCTGAATTAACGCTTCGGATAATAAAAACTTATTTCCATAAAGTTAGCGTACCGTAACGATCAAAATCAATATTAATCTCTGTATGTTTAACAGCCTGTCGACTCAGAATATGCAAAACCGTCCAGAGGGCACGACTCTGCAATGACAACAAAAGAAGTCAAAGAGTCCGACGTACGGCATCATTAATTCTACTCACGAGACGGACACGTCGACTATTTATACTCACGGCTTCGTCATCGACTTTATTGTACTTGGCTAATCTTAAGTATTCCGGCTTCAACGAACAGCCGATCGAGAGATCGAGATGCTTGCACAAGAGAGCGATAACACTTTTTGCATCGGACATTACGAGATAGTCATTTACATCTGCGCACTTGACCGGCTGAATTCCAGCGTGCTCGCGGATAAACATAACCTCGATGTCGAGAGTGGATTCATGAAATTTAAAGAGGCTGCAGCGCTTCACACTAGTCAAATGAGTGCTATATTTTTAAATTCGCATATGCAAACTTTAAGCATCTATTTCCTACAGTGGATGGTTATTTTTGTTGCAGCAGGTTTCCGTGACCTAGGAAAACATTAATTGCAGTGGATATGCAAAAATATTACCAGGTTTGTGCTCATTTTCGATAAAAAAGGTACATATTCGTTCAGGTTTTTTTTTAAGAATACTCCGCAATTTTTGCTCGATTTTCATATATAACGGCTCATTCTCTTCCTCGAAAGATTCTCTACGAAATCCCCACCTAGATATTCGATATTTTTTGTTTAAAAATTACAGCTGTTTGTTTATGAATCAATTTCGTCGGTGGATAAACAAAAGTATCTAATTTTTAAAACGGAAAATACTACCAAATATCTAGGTGATGAATTCGTAGAGCATCTTTCAAGAAAGAGAATGAGCAGTAGTAAGTTAAAAGCGAGCGAAAATTGCGGATTATTCTTTGAAAAAAACTGAACGACTATCTAGATTTTTGAAAATGCGCAAAAACTAGTTACCTTTTTTTGCAAATTGATTGCAATTAATGTTTCTTTAGGTTAAGGACGTCTGTAATACAAATAACCATCCACTATAATAATAAATGCGTAAAAGTTTCTATAAATGACCTTATAAATGTGGCACTCACTTGACTGGTGTAAAGCGCTCCAACCTCCTTAACCCTTTGAAGCACGGTGTATCATAGGTGATACACCTCTTTTAATTCAAAAAACCGGTCGATGTATTTGAAATGTCATACTTCTAAAAAAAAAAAAATGTACGCTTAATAAAGTTAAATGGCCACAGGGTCGATCGAAGGGGATTCCCGTTATGGCGGACGGAGGAATTTTCACACGTAAGATCGATTGCCCACAGATAAAGATATATTTCGATCAAGAGGACCAATACTTAATTGTATGAATAGATCTCTCAGGCATGCTGAAAATGATAGTTTTGTCGCTCGCAGGAGTCTTCACTTCAACGGGGATGATTTCGTCGTGTCTGAAAAAAATTTCACCTTATTATTAACATATGTGCAGTGCAAACCCTGCTATATTGTCGCACTGGTATACCTACGGATTGTACAATATCACGATAGTCGAGTTGTCCGGGGCGAGAAACGCTACATTAAGGACGCTCTGCGTTTCCGTCTCAACGTAAATCCTTACACTCCCTTCGGATATAAACTTGCTGAAATGCCCAAAGGCGTAGAACTGCGGCTGTTTATAGAATTCATCGGTAGTCCTGATGAAGATAAGATACCACGGTTAATAAAACAATTTTTTTTTTTTTAATAGGCTAAGAAAAACATTGAAGCACTTAACAGATTGATAATAATGTTTGCGTCAGTCGCGACGGAAGAGTGCCAGCACGGTCCGCCGTCAGTGTCGAGTGCAATGTTCCAGTCGAGCCAGCCGGAGACCCAATGGTTCAAGTTCTGTTTGAGCAAATAATTGTATGAATAAAAAAAAAAGAGAAACTCGACATCTGCAGCGATAAGAGCTGCAGTTTTGTACCTCAATGATATTTTCCGCGTACTGCTCCGCGCGCTCCCACGAGCCAAGTTGAACTTTGTGATTGAGCAGGTCATTGACCTCGAGTACACCGGGCGACGCGCCTGAAAGAAATATCGGAGTTTATAAAAAAAATACGATGAATTGTAATCGAATTTTTGTCACCGAGAATCAAATACCTGTTGCGGCCTCGGTCGTGATTATGAACAAATCCGGATAGAGTTCGTGACACAAGTCGAGATTCTCGGACGGTACCAGGCTGTCCATGTACCATTGAACTCCCACGCCATTCACGAATTTCTTCGTCTCGTTGTTGTTATTTCCGGACATCTTGAACATCTGCATAATGAACAATGATTTCATCAATTTTCGATTGATGAACCGGATAACCCGGAGATATCGAAGATCCCATATAACACGAAATATTTTGAAATTATTTTATAATTATCTTCGATTATTCAAACCTTGCAAAATATTTCTGAAATATATGAAAATAATATTTTGAAATATTCTACTAAAATATTCCAATGAAACCTTTCATAAATATTCCAGAAACATACTTAATCTTTCGACGCATCTCAAATATTTCTGAAACATGATGATAAAATATTTTGAAATATTTTTTATTTCATGTTTCACCGAAATATTTCTACGAGTGTTTTCGCATCACGCATGCGAATGTATATGCGAATGACGTGGAAATATTTCGAGAACATTTCAGCGAAACATTTCAATGTAAGCGGACGCAAAAATATTATCAAAATGTTTTTGAAACATTTCACAAACATTTTTTAACATTGGTAAAATATTTTTAGTATTAAAAAAAAAAAATTGTTGAAGCCTTTCAAAAATATTTTTGTGCTATGTGGGATTTGACTAACGGAATTAACTCACCGCGTAAAGCGTCCACGGAATCAAGTACCTGTTGTCGTCGACGGTGATGATCATCAGCTTCTTGTAAGGCGATTCGTGGACGGTCGGACCGAGATATTTGCTGATAAATTGTGACATGCTTCTGCTCGTCCAGCCCATGCTCGGCGATAGCTCCGATTCGACGAGACCCTTGCTCGGTCTGTTCTGCGTCGATATTCCCCAAAACTCGACGCCCTGCATTCTGTACTCTTTCAAGAATCTGAAACAATGATCGCACATTTATATTAGCTTGGCTGCCAACCTCGCGACATGTCGATGGAGTACAGAAATTACCCCGAAGATATCTGCGTGACATCAAATTCCATATTTGACAAGTCTCCTTCAAAGCACTGCCTCAGGAAGAAAAAAAAAATTGTTCACTTGTATAATATTATTTTCTAAGTGAACTTTCCCGAGCGAAGTGTCCCACATAGCACGGAAATATTTCTGAAAGGTTTCAATAATATTTTGTTGAAATATTTAAAATATTTTACCAATATTTAAGAAATATTTGTGAAATGTTCGAAAAACATTTTGAAATATTTCTTAAATATTGGTATCTTACATTGAAATCTTACATTGAAATGTTTCATTGAAATTTTTTTGAAAAATTTCAGCAAAATGTGAAACATTGCATCACCACTCCAATTCGCATATAGGTACACACTCACATAAATACGGAGAAATATTTCAAAATATTTTATCACTAAGTTTCAGAAACATTTCAGATGCGCTGAAAGATTGACTATGTTTCTGAAATATTTCAGCAACGTTTCGTTGGGATATTTTGATAGAATATTTCAAAATATCATTTTCATAAATTTCAGAAATATTTCGCACGATTTGAAAGTTTGAAAATATTTATAAAAATGACTTCAAAATATTTCGTGCTATATGGATTGTGCGATGCCAAAAAAAACAGCCGTTATAACTTGATGAAATTTAGTCTCATGCCGATATCTTCAGGGTCGTGTATATAAATGCATGAATACCTGACGAAGTAATCCGCCCAAACTTGGTAATACTCCAAGCGAAGCATACCGAATCCCGTGATATTTTTGTTAGTCTTCATCCAGAACGGTGCGGTCCAAGGTGTCCCTATGAGCTTCAACTTTCCATTCGTAATTTCGTTGACTTTCTTTATCAGTGGCAGCTAATCCGACAATTGTTGGTTGATAATCGTTAAGCCTTTGCTGCAAAACCCAACGAGCACATAACGCCGTATATACTACCTTCAAAACGTAATCTTCGGCCTGGAGAGCAAAGTGTTTAAGGTACAAGTCCCCCGGTACGTCCGCATAACTGTATCCCCTTCGAGAAAATTGACTACAGCCCATGGGAACTCTGCCCATATTCAACTCGATGCCTTCGGCCCCGTAGTACGATCTACCCTTCAACAATTATTAATTTCTCATCGTCACATCTACTTTGTTGATTCGCAACGTTTTATTGTTTTGTACAGTGTTTTGCATTCGTGAGAAATGCGATCGGTAAGACTAATGGCACAAGGTGAAAAACAGTTTGTACTTTCAACAAACATTTCTTATCCACAAAGGTCCACAACTCATTTATTTCGTCAATAACACAAATTTTTTTTTTTTTTTAATCGACGAACCGTATTCGGTCACAAAATTTTTTCTCTGAGAATCAAAACCGCAATTTTTTCTCTGAGGATCGAAAACTGTAATATCGACAAGAAACAAAAGAATTGTCTAAGTCCGCGGACGAGAAATTTTTGTGAAATGTAAAAATATTTTTCACCGTGCAACGACTATCGTAAAAGTACATTCTTATTTCATGAAAGGAAACTTTGTTTGATTCTACATCCGACGCACCGGCGACTTGATGAGATGTCTCGGAACACCATCACCCGCGGTTGAACTTGGTCACGAGAGGTTCTCATTGATACCTATAAGTAGCAGTTTTCCTCGACCGCAAGAGTCTCGAACGGGTTAATTCTCCCATCTCGTCGAGAATAAAAACTGTTCGCCGGCTCGGCGCTCGAAGCTGCACTAAATGTCTTTCAGTATATCGACTTCCGAGACCCCCTCGCAATTTTTCAACGGCGCTATGACGATCGAGTTGGGCTCGGCGACGCCGAAGGACGATATGAAGACATTGAGGATAGTGACGAGAAATATCCCGATGACCGTCCAGTTGTTCGCCTTGTTGGCCCTGTAGACTTGAGTGTCTTTCTTGACGTTGTAAGTGCTGTTCCATATGAGACCGATGCCCACGACGATCTGGAGGACGAGACTGGTGCCGATCATCGCCAGGGAGGCGAGATAGTACGGATGACCCTTGGATTGGAGAACGTAGCGGAATTGATTGGCGTTCGCCGATATAAGCGCAAGATCCATCATTCCCTGAGCGAGTGTTTTCTTCTGCTGATAGATGTTCACGTCGAACGGATATCGGCCGGCGAATCCGGGAAATCTCGGAGCAGGAAGGAGGCCACCGTCTTCGCCCCGATCGTCGGCCTCGTTTCCGGGAAACCGAGGAGGAGGAGGAGGAAGAAGCCCACTGTCGATACCCCGATCGTCAGCCTCGTTTCCGTCGCCCTCTCGTCTGCCGTTATTGGTGGGTCCGAGATCGTCGACTTCCGGTCCGAATGCAGACGGCTTGTTCCTCGCCGGATCGTTGTCGGTCTCGATGAGCCTGGCGGGACGATCGCTGGCTTTCGGTGAATTCAACGAGCCCACCGGCGAAGTCCTCGCCGAACGTTTATCGCCGCGGTGATTTGTCGACGGTTGCAGCGTCACGTTCGTACCGGTGACCTCGTCCATGTAGAGAATTACCTCGTCGTTTTCATAAGGTGAGTGACGGTGCATTTTTTCTTTCGATCGTTTCTCGATGCGGTGGGGAAAAAAAAAAAAAATGTCTCCTCTCTGGCGTGACGCTGGCTGGATTCACGTGTCGTACCGCACGATCGAGGAGCGTATACTTATGTATAACCGGTGAGCGCCTGGCCGCGGCGTCGAGCAACCGAATCTTCCGTTACCGCCTCCTGTTTCGCTGGTGCTGGATCAACGATCAACGATTAATTCCATTATTTATTGACGATCGCACTGTGGATCGGTAAGTCCGATGGAACCGAGGCTGTTGATGTAAAAACTCAACAAGTTACTGTGTTAACTCGACTATCAACGTCGATTGTTCGGCCGCGAACCAGTCGTCCGAGCTGGACGCTATTCCAACACATTCTAACTCGATCGCTGCTTCTCCAAGCGTTTCTCCAACTAATAGCTCCGGCTCGCGGCTACTCGACTGAATCATGACACCGTTCAAGGAATACTCAGCGAACTACGTCAGCTACCAGGCACCATTTTTTTTTTTTTTTTTTTTACAGTGGAGAGAGAAGTCAGTGTGAGCATACACAATCCGATCTGCGATCGCCATGCCGGCGCGCACCGTGGAAGGTCATTCACGATCCAACCACTCCCCCCCTCTACGGTGGGATCGAAACTCCGAGTGTCCTTGGTAAACGACTAGAAATTTACTTGAATTAAATCGGCTGAGAATTTTTATTTTGTATCTCACTATAATATAAAAAGATTTCGCCGCCGACGCGCCACCGTGTCAAGAATCGAGGGGAGGGTCAATAATTGTTGTCAAAACAAGTAACGGTTGTCAAAAACACCCGTTACTTGTTTTTGTTATTGTTAATCGTGCGTTTGCTTGTTTCAACCCGATATCCTCCTCTCATCCGAAATGCAACGTTATCTGCTACACTTCATTAGTCCCATTAATAATACAGCAGGTGTTACCGCGTGTGTGATTTTTTCCCCTCAGGCTGACGGGCCATTGACCGAGGTCCTTTAGCACGGATAAAAATTATTTATGTACAAACATATTTTTTTATTTTTATATTATTAGTTGGATGGCCTCTGGTAAAACGGACCAACACGCGAAGGAGTCTGCGGGTGAACGTGTAAGATGCGGAGAGAAACTTTACCGCAACAGGTGATCTCTCGAACCCTCGGAAAGATTAACGATGTTGTATCCGGCTGCATCGGTGAAAGCCGCCCCGAAGCCTATTATACTCTGATATCTTCTCTCCGGGTGTATAACGAATTCCACAACTGTACAAAAATAAACAAACAAAAAATATCGTGAAAACCCGATTCAATTGTTCCGATGAATACCTGCTTGCACAGGTTCCGATGTATTAGCTTGTGTATTACGTGTACAGTAGAACCTCGATTATCCGAACGCGTCGGAACCGGGTCTAGTTCGGATAATCAAAAATTGGAATAATCGAAAACCAATTTTTGTTTACGGAATTAACATTTATAAATCAATTAACAACATATATTAAACTTCAATAAATATTTTCAACATCGTAGTCTTGTGTCAAGGATTCTATGAAATAAAGTCGTCGATTTTTAAGAGCCGATTTTTAAAAGCCACGAGCTTTTGAGCTCGTGTGTAAGACGATTCAAACGATTTGGCATAGAAACTAATCTCCGATGCACGCTGTCCGATTCTGCTGGGGTGGGTGAAACTGCTCGGGAAATTCAGTGTACATAGCGAATCAACGCTGAAAGAGAAAAAGCGCGCGTCAACACGCTCGAACACTGGTGCGGCTCTCTTGCTGCGGCGAGCGCACAATAATTAGTTATCAAAAAGTGATCTCAATGGGTTCCACATGTTCGTCTGGACGATGTCCGAAAGTTACCATCTTTCCAAAACGTTAACTTTTGAACGTGGGACAGTTTATAGTTAACATCCGGACAGCCACACGTAACCCATTTAGATCACTTTTTTCATACCAGAATCTCTTTTCGCTACCTGGGAATATATAATGTACCGCGCTAACGTTCGGATAACCGAGGGTTCTGATAAAAAGTCATAGTCGTAGTCATAGATATTTTATATTCTTTATTTTTTATTTTCTTGGTGTCTCGATATTTTTGTACACTACCAATGTTATTCTTGTTTAATTTCTCAGTGTATGTTCCTAGAGGACCTCTGGTCCTATCGTACGAATAAATCACTATACATACATATATACATAGTCCGGATAATTTAGCCCAGGTAGCACAAAAAAATTAGTTATCAGAAAGTGATCTAAATGGATTACATATGTCCGTCTGGACGGTATCCGAATCTCCCATCCAAAAGGTTAACTTTTGGACGTGGGATAGCTTATAGTTATCATCCATATGTAACCCATTTAGGTCACTTTCTGATAACTAATTTTTTTGTGCTACCTGGGAGGGTTCTGATGATCGAGGTTCCAATATGACTTTTGAGACTTTCAACGGACGCTCCGCGGAACGGAAAAAAAGTGTCTCCAAATTCGTACGGACTCTTACCATCATCGGTTCGATTGTCCTTCGTCAGCAGCCAGCCGATCGTTCTTTCGAGGCGCAGTCCGGCTTTGCTCGTCGAGTAAAGAACGTATCGTCCGCGTGACTGGCTCATCGGCAGCCACGGCTCTATCGTGTCGCAGTAAGAAGAATTGCAGACGCACACCTGGCTGCCTCCACCGAAATCTCTGCCCATGCAGGGTTTGTAAACGCCGAAGGTCGTCGAACAACCGGGCAGCCACAGAACGACGAATATCGAGTACAGAAAAAAGCCCGGACCTTCGACACGGCGATGCACGACCGGTGACATTTTACCGATTAATTTCTTCTTTCACTCGACCGCGCCGTAACTTCATTCCCGTCGCTTTGCGGTGTCGAAACAATAGACCATTGTCCCGATCGACTCGACATTCAATTATTTTTTTTAAACACTGTCTATGCAAAGGTAATTGTGCGTCCCGGCTTTCATCGACAATTCCCGCAGCACAGCAGGCCGCGAACCGAGATAGAAATGGGGGGGGGGGGGGGGGAGGCGAAGGAGAGCCCATAATTCGAAGCTCCGTTACGTACGCCATCCTCGCTATTGCATAACACACTCTCGGGTATTGAACTATGCCGTCGTCAAGCAAACAACCCGACGCGAGGGGACGTCCGTACTTACTGGGCCGAGAAATTCCTTCAGTGCGAATCGTCGAGGGAATTGGGTCGCGACGTTACCCGAACAGTTACGCTCCGGACGACTTTCCGCTTCGGTAAAAAAAAAAAAAAACAAAAAAAAACCCACCAAAAAAATGCACTTATCGAAAGAAAGTACAATGAAGAGTGAGTGATCAGATCGACAGCGGAGGAGATGCAGCAGCATCAAAAATGTTGCTTGCACTGTCCGGGAAGATGGACATCGGCGTTGAAGGATCGACGGGACGAGCACTCGTGCTGCTTACCGACGTACGTGCGGGGTAACTTGAAACTATCGTCGCTCAGAAAATCGAGCGACGATGCCGAGAGGTCCGAGAGACTTCGCGGCAAGGGATCGGCCAAATATCCGCCCGATCGTCCGTCCTCGTGTTACGACAGATTCGCGATAGCGAAGAAATTTCACTCGGAGAATCTCCAGCATCAGCCGCTGCCCGACAGGGTCGACGATGCAGTTTTCAAGAACTTGCGAGCCATTGATGGCGGGCGAACGAACGACGCGTCGCAAAATCGTCCCCCCAGCGGACCGTTCGATCAGGCGAGTCGTCGCGAGGCCGCGAGATTCCGTCAGAAAGTTCGAGCGGGTGTCCAGTACGGTCCGACATTGGGATGCAAAACACCTACTACGAACATGGACCTCGCGATATGCTGGGAGGCTCCGGTGGATCGCAGTTACGAGCCACCGAGGGCCGTCCACATAGACGGAACGGACGGCGGTCCGGCGCCGGCTATTTTCGCGCTCGTCGAGCACGAGATACCTCAGCACGGGGTTGAGAATCTTACGAATCCTTGCAAGTGCTTGAAGAGCGCCGTCGAGGTCTACGAGGCTAAGTTCAGTAACGTGAGAAACCGCTGCCGGTGCCCGGAGAACGAGAATACACGGGCGAATTATTCGCCGGTTGAGAAAGGCAAGGACGAGCTTCCGGAACGCGCCGCGAGTAAGCGCTGCTGGCAGTGCCCAGCTGATCCCGAAGCCGCAGACAAAGCCGACGAAGATGCCGACTTGTGCGACGAGCTCGACTCGTTTCACATTTCCGAGAAGGCGAATGGCGGCGATGCCAATGGAAGTTCTACGATCGGCGGGAGGAGCAAGAAAATGCAGCCTCTGCACCTGAGAAACTGCTCGTCGTGCGAGTGCAGGGGCGAACGTTCGGCGAGAAAGCAGCGTGGACAGAGATTGGTCAAATCGGCTTACGGGGGCACGAGAAATGTTCGGAGAAACGGTTTGCCGACGAAGGTCAGCGTACCGAGACCGAGGACCCCGTACGCCAAGAGATCATTCTGTATCGACACACTGACGCCGCCTTTCAGTATAGTCAACGGCTGCAGAGATGCCGATTATCCGGAGCACTGGAGGCTCACCTCGGTCTATCAGCAGTCCTACAGGAATCCCCGCAAGCAGAGAGCGACGATACTCAGTTACGATTGAGAAAGCGTTTCTGCGATCGAGACAGAGGGCGTTAACAAATAAAAACGTTTGTCCGTCGTCGCTGCAACGAATTCCTCTTTATTTTTTATCTCCCAAGCGTCCGATCTCTTAACAATTATGTACCGGCTGCTCTCGCTGCGTCGGTGATGCGAACTGCTTCCTTGTAGAGACTATTATTATTAATGTGGTTGGGGCTGGCTCGGGGAGTCGATGTGATTGTAGAGACTATTCTCGATACGTTCGATAGCGATCTTCTGAAGACGATTGAGGAGCATGGGATACGGAGCTATGCATTGCAAGAAATCAGAACGTTTCAGTATCCATATCTCAGATGTCTCCGCAGCAATGACGCTAGCTTGTCTCTGCTCGTTCTCCATCACCAGTGATACATCACCGAAATGTGAACCGTTCTCCAGATGACAAACCTTCAAGGTTTTATCGTGTGTTGACTAATAGCGATTTTTTTTACACATGACCGAAACATCGGGTTACACCCGCGGTACGATATAATTGAAGTCAAGATCATATTTATGCCAAAATTAAGTTTTTCCAAAAAGTAATTAGACTGCAGAAAAACCATGGGTGAGTTTCAATATTAGCTTCAGTTGCTCGCAGCTCCAGAGCTCGCAGTTGCTTCTGAGTTTGAATCTCGGCTTTCAACCGGAAGTGACGTAATACAGGAAATATGCCACTTCCGCTTTGAAAATCTCATTTTCCAATCGAACGTGATGTCATATCGACAATACGTCGCTTCATTTGAAAATCTCATCGTTTTACTGGAAGTTACGTCGTACCGGAAGTACGTCATTTCCGGAACAAAGATGAGATTTTCAAACGACAAGTGACGTTTTCCCGTGAAACGTCACTTCGGTCGAGAACTAATATTTCAAAACCGGAATCGAGCTTTTCGTTTAGGCATATATTTATACATGGGGTCTCTGCAACCCAGTTACTTTTTAGCGTAAATGATATCTTGATATCGTAACGAACGCACCTCTCTTCCGGTGTTCGTGTAGATGGCGACAGTTCCTGAAGCGATGAAGAAGAGGGCGTCACCGGTCGTTCCACTCTTTACGATAGTGTCGTTAGTCAGGTATACTTCCGTACGCAAAAGTCCAATCAGCTGAGCGACAACAGCCTGGGGCATGTATTTAAAATAATCAACGCTGTCGACGAGCCTCGAATAATTATGTAGCAGTAACTCCTCGCGCAGACAGGGCGATACGTTGTCGATTATGTATCTGTCCCTATCGAAACTCTTTTTATTGCGGTACTTGTAGTAGTCGAGGAGCCGTCGTTGAATGGCGTAAGGTAATTCCTTGTAACGCATGTACTCTTGTAGCTGTTCAAGGAGCTTTACGTTTTTCTTGCACGTCGTGCGAAAGGTCGTCATCAGCTGAAGAAACTGAGCTACGAGGGCAATCGAAGCATACCAGTTATAAAAAATTAATGAAAAACGATGTTGGGAAAATAATCCCGAGGGAGTATCGTTCACCGACTATGTAGATGAACCCGATCCTTCCGACCACCGTCAGCAGCATGTTGAGTAAAATGTCCTCGGGAGTTTTAACGTCGAGATAGTGCGATGAGGAGACAAGAGCGGCCGTTGCACGATTCGCGCAGGCCAAGTAAATCTTGAAATTCGTATCTTTGTTTTTCATGTGCTCGGACGTGAACCACGAGCTGCAATTTTCCAATGTTAACTGACAACATTTTTTTTTTTTTGAACTGATTGATTGTCTATAATTAAGGTTCGTTAATTATGAAATGTATAATTGACAAGTATCTCACCCACGATCGGTATTTGTCCGATCAATTTCTCGACCGGCGAGGGCAATGTACAATTCGAGACACGTGGCCCAGTGGAGAGATAAAATAACGACAATCGACATCTCGAAGATCTTGTAATTCTGGAATGATATCCGGTACGACTGTCCTTCCCGGAGTATAAAACGATATCACGAACAAACTCCGCAATGTATCGACGACGAAAATCGGCAGGGTTTCGCGCACATAGCACGGAAATATTTTTGAAAGTTTTCGAAAATACATATGTTTTTTAATATTGAAAATATTTTACCGATATTAAAAAATATTTGTGAAATGTTTTAGAAACATTTTGAAAGTATTTTTTGTCCGCTCATAAATCTTACGTTGAAATGTTTCCGGAATGTTTTTTAAACATTCGGTTTTTTAAACATTTTTAAATCGATTTCAAAATATTCCCTGCTGTATGCATACTAACGTGACGAAGTTTTCTCGAATAGCACACGATTGTTCCGAGGCGAAATATCTTCGTGAGATTTATCGCCGTGAAGTACCACTGGGCGGCATCGCGTCCGCTTACAATAGCGTGAAAGACTTCGACGGGTACGGAGGACAAGAGATCGAAGACAAAGAAGCCTTTGAGATATTTTCTGAAAGAAAGATCAATGACATACGTAAACGCTAAAGTTAGCGAACCCATCGCTCGTGCTTGTTTGGCGTTGCAATTGACGGCAACAACGCCGCCGGAAGTCGTCGAACCCGGCAAATATGCTTTCTCACGATTTTAATTAAATTCCCGGTATTGACTCACCCGGCAATGATTTTCCTATCGAGAATGATAATCCTCGTGCTGTCGTCGTAGTGTCCGGTAAAGAAAAACATCACGATGTCAACGATAAACACAATGTCTATTAATAGTATAGCGTAGAACCAATTATCGACTTTATCGAAGTAGAAAGCGAGAACAACGGGAACGAGAACGAGAGCGAAGATAGTGAAGATCGTCATGAAAGTTTCCCAAAAGCTTCTTATCTCGCTGAACGGATACACAACGTAGGGATAGGATCTCGTGTGCCTGCTAATTTCATAATTTATCGCCGCCGAGCTCTTGATAAAGTATCTCGTCATCGGATGATCTCTCGATAAAACAGATTTGCGCGCAATCCAACGTTGCATCTTGTCGATAAACCGAGTACCTCCAATCGCTGTATCGATCTCATCCTTAACCTTGGGTGCTCGGCAATGATGAATTACACGCGACGAATCTTTCTGTCGGCGAGAACGTATGTTGACTGGCCCTTAGTTCGTCGATACAAGTATTTAACGGTCGACACCAACGCACCGTACGATTCTCGGTCCACGGCATTTCGTCCGGCACGAGCGACATTAAATCCATAACGCCGGGCGTTTACGATCGCAGTCCAGGCCTTGTTACGAATTATAATACGGAAACAAGACGATGAAAAACAGCTGTTCCTTGACAGTTCCCGCTGGCGGGGCGCGTGAGTTGGAGATGCGCGCGCAGCTTAACACACACGGCGCACGAGCTTCTCACTGCAACCCGTAAAGCCAGCAGTCTGACGCATCGTGTGCTCGACGAGCCCAGCTGATAAGATTTTCTACACAGACAAAGAGTCATCTGATCGCGCGCGATGATGTAAACGATTCTTCCCCATTCTCGGGCTCGCGAATGGAGCAGTCCGGAGGAAACGCACCTTACTCGAGGAGAGGAGAACACGGCAGTGGCCGAGCGAGCGACGTGACGAGCTTCATTGTTCTCGCGGTACGCTCCGTGGAATCGCTGGGTGCTCGCGTCCGTCGACGGGCGAACAAAATTTTTGGCAACTAGGCACAACAACATCGCTGCACTATACACGATGGCGTTGATGGATTCTTTAGATTTTCAAGCGGAAAACAATAGCTCCAACATGGAGAACGACAAACCCCAGTTACCGATCGAGGTGAGTACATTTTTTTTTTTTTTTTTCGCCTAGCCTCTACGTCAACGTTATCCGTACTCGTAAACACAGCTGTCACCGCGATAACGAGCGGTCGGCGGTGCACGTGTAACGGACATTTTTTTCAACTTTAAAAACCCACCTGTTTGTTAGTCTTGATTTTTTGATTATGCAAATTTTAATTGTAAATTTTCGTTTTCTCTTTCGCCGCGCAGATCATCATTGACATCATGTCGTATCTCTCTGTGTCGGACAGAATGAGCGCGGGACTCGCGTGCAGAGACTGGCAGGACGCCTCGCTCAGCACGAGGTACCTGGACAAGCAGACGCTGCTGATAAGCAGGCGTGGATCGGAGGACAACATGAGGAGAGTGGTGGCCGCTCTCAGAAACTCTCACAGGCCGTTCCATCATTTTGTCTTCAAGGAGGTCGAGGTCAGGAGGAATCTGCCGATATGGGACCAGTTCGGAGCTCACATGAGGAGTTTGACGCTGGTAGAGGATTTTTCTGGCTATTCGTGCAGTTATTCGCGCACCTCGCATAACAGAGAACTTCCTTACCGATAACTCGATATTTCCTTGCAGATATGCTGTTCTCTCAGCGAGAAAACTCTGGTCGACGTGCTCAAGTGCTGCAAGAACTTGAGATCCCTGCACATAAACGCGTGCCGCGAGTGTCTCATGTCCGGACGGTTGTTGGACGACGAAAAGGACGTCCGAGAGATCGCCGCGAATTTTGAGCTTCTCGTTCAGCTGAGCCTCGGATCGAATCGTTACCTCAGCGACGCTCTCTTCAACAGATTCGTTTCGATTTGCCCGAATCTACAGTCGCTCAGTCTCTTCGACTGCCAGATATCGTTTCATTCGGGATTGTACAAAAAATTTTATCCGAACAACGACTCGATCGAGCAGGCCTCGGAATCGGTGCTCACATTCTTCAATGTACTTCGTTACATAAAGAAACAGGCGAGACGCTTGAAGCACTTGAATTTCGGTAGCACGCTCATCGACGGGGTGGCTCTCAGCACGCTGGCCTCGGTTGAAAATCTTAAACTGGAATCGCTTAGACTGTCGTCGTGCGATCAGCTGACGACCTCGGGACTTCGGAGTCTCGCTTACCAGACCACCCTCAAACACCTCGATCTCAGCTTCTGCACCAGAGTAACGGACGCAAGTCTCGTCTGCATAAGCCAGAATCTTCCGAATCTCGAGAGTCTCGATATAAGAAGATGCCGCGGCGTGACGGATCTCGGTATATCGCATCTGAATGTTCTGCGGAAGCTTCGTACACTGGACATATCGGAGTGCGACCAGCTTACCGGTCAGTGCATCACCGAGGGCCTGTGTCGCGCCCAGTCGACGAGGGATACGGAAAATAGCCAAAAGTCAGAGAACCAGCGACGACATCAGGACTCCGAGAACGTTAATCCGAACTTTGCCGAACCAACGAGCAGAGCCATCGCGACCAAGACCGAGGAGTTCGTCAATCGCAGGCTTGAGATATTCTCCGCGAACGCCCTCAATCTCGACGAAAGATCCATCGAGTGTATCGCTACGAGCTTTCCGCAATTGCGATATCTCGACGTCGGTTACTGCTTCAGCGCGGTAACGGACAAAACTATACAGGTATGAGCATTAACATTGTCCACCGTTTATTATCCTTTCTTTTACATTTTTTCGAACCTTTGTTAATCAACTATTTGCTTTATTTCTCGTAGACGATATTCAAAGAGTTGGTATTACTGAGGACTCTGAGAATAAGTCGCTGCGACAAAGTCACTGACGCCGGGCTGACCGGGATGGGCGCCGGTTCTCGCGGCACAAACGTCGTCCCGACGAAGTTCGAGAGGCCAACGGAGGCGCTCGCAGGCTCGAAGCTCAGAATAAGATTGGGTTCGCGGGCGGAGGAGGACATCGTTCGCGACGCCAACAGGAAGAGGGAAGTTATGGAGATGTGCGAGGATTCCGTGACGCCTATCGACAACGAGATTCCTCCGGGATTTTCGTTGATCCGCTTGCGCGGCATAAGAGAGCTGGATCTCTCGAGCTGCAACCGCGTCACCGATGTCAGCCTCAAGCATGCATTTACCTTTCCCGAACTCAGAATTCTCGATTTGAGCATGTGCCAGCAGGTACGATAAATCTTGGGTCGCGTCGCCTCCGTTGCACTGATTTTAAAAAGTGCGGTTGACTCAACTAAATATTTGGGCACGTTCAAATAAATATTTAACTGGTCAAACAAAATATTTTAAGCGTCAAAGATATTTTCGCGAAGCCGTCGATAGAATTGTTCAACTAAGGTTTCTTTTAGCTTTACCAACCAAATATTTATTTAAAGGACCGTGCCGGAATGTTTAGATGATTCAATCGTATTTTTTTTATCAGTGTGTTATCGCATTGTAGATTGCTTAAGCTACACTTGTCCTTTTTCTTTCCGTTCACCCCGGCAGATAACACACGTTGGGTTGGATTATCTGACGAAGAATAATCCAGCGATCGAGGACTTGAATCTCTCGCAATGTCACAACATCACCGACACCGGAATATTGTACGTCGCACAGAGGCTCCACAGGCTCAAGCGTCTTCATTTGCAGGTGACGTAGACTGCTCGTCTATGCACATTCTTGTTCGCTCACGTTACCATGGTGTTCAGCGGTTCTCGAAGTCCTCGAAATGTCCTTGAATTTCACCTAATGTCCTTGAAAAAGTCGTGGAATGTCCTTGAAAAAGTCTTGGAATGTCCTTAACTTTCACTTAATGTCCTTGAAAAAGTCTCGGAATGTCCTTGAATTTCACCTAATATCCTTGTCCTTAAATTTTCGGATTCCCTGCAAATTTGAGTTTTTCACCTGATGACCCTGAATTTTTGGATTCCCCGCAAATTTGAGCTTTTCTCAAAATGTAAATGTAAAAAATGTGTATCTCAGTTTCGCTGAGATACATATATACGTTCGTGCATAGTGAGTAGTTTTTTTCTTAACCGATTCCAAGGTAAACGAAAACTGTTATCTAACAGGATGTTATTTCGTACGTCGCGCGCGATATGCATATTTACAGTTTTTATAAATGTCCCAACACAACCTGGACACTTCCAGGAATGTCCTTGAATTTCGCACGGACTTTGTACGGGACACCATAGTTACGTTCGAATCACTCATCGCTCTCTAACGCATTTCCCTCGATTTTACAGAGCTGTTCGCAATTAACGGATCACAGTCTGGACTCCATAAAGATCTATTGTAAAAAGTTGCAATATTTAGACGCTCGCTCGTGCCGCGGTATATCCCTCGTTGGCGTCGAAAGCCTGTGTCATCTGCACGTCAACTATACCGAGCAAAGAGATTTGATATTAGGTAACGTATACATACCCGAACCACCGTTGATGCGCAGATAGTCTATCGTATCCGCAGATACCTCACACTGGAACGCGCCATCCGGTGAGCGAAATGTTAAATACATTTATGATTCGATATAGTTTTGATACGTACGATAAATTACTTTCATTCGGGATTTATTGAAATGTTTTTACAATTCGTATTAACAATTTATCTTTGACGAAAAAATTTCGCAATACTTCATGGGCAACAAAAGAAAAAAGAAAAACAATCGCGAAAGGGAGGACAGAATTTGTACGTGAGGGCGAGCGTCAGTAACCTTTGTTTTACACGTTTTTTATAATATGTAAATAAATGCATCGCGCGCAGTATTGGATTTATTACGAGTTTAACGAGTCATATTGATTCTAAAGCAATCAGCGGCACATTCGTCCTTCATATTACTTTAATTTTTATATATATATTTATATCTCGTGCTTCTCGATTAATATTCATCACAGGTACTTGTTCGAGACCCGTGATAAATCGACGGTTCGTTGAAAAAAAAACGAAGTTTAAATCACGATGCAGTCTAGTCAAAGAGTATATCGGGATTCGAAATTATTCCGTGCGAATTAATTAATTGCATTTTGTATGAAACCTTTGTTTTTTATTTAGAGACGAGTGAAATGTATCGCGCGAGGACGAGGATTACCACATCCAGTTTGCTTTATTATGTAATAATGTAGCCCCGTTTACAGGTGTGTTAACACGTAGTAGCCCGATTACAAAAAAATATGTATATATATACAAAATCAATACACAAGTGGAGTGTATTTTTCAATCAAGTATTATTAGCATCGGGTTAGAGACAGTTCAGTTATGTCCATCTAACTAATATAACGCTTGTGTTCAACCTTTGATTATCTTAAAATGTTTTCCTTTTTTTATTTTTATTTTTATTTACGATCTTAGTACAATAGAATGCGATGTGCCGCAATCATCGTCATGTAGAATACGGAGTTGTGACTGCAATCGAACTGATGGTTTTTTTGCCAATTTAGTCTCAAGTATAAAATCCTGATTAATTTGACGGACGAACATCACAAAGTTTCGAGACAAATTTTCACATGATAGAAAGCTGCTCATTAGCCAATTGCCAACGACTAAAAATCACGCGTTGTTCAATATAATATTTACAAAAGAGTTACGTGGCTCGTGTGTAGTCCACTCTGCCCACTGACGATAAAAGAACAACCTGGTGCACAGTCTAGTGCACATTTAGAAAAGCTTGTGCTCGCTTTAAATTAAACGAGAAAAAAAGAAAAAAAAAAAAAAAAAAAAACGATCCGTTCATCGCTCTCGTTGAGAATATCAAAACTAATTGGAAACTAATACGCTGCTCTACAGAATATCAGTTCATCACAGCCGAATGAATCGTGATGAAGCGGCTGTCGCTTATGGTGTAAGATACACAGCACGTCAACGATCGTATCATGATGATCTATGTAAGACTCATAGAACGAAAATATATTTACGAGGTTGAGGGTTTCGCCTCGTTCGATCCTATCAAAGACGCGAGCAACGAAGCTTTACTGTCGTCTAAATCGAGGAGATCTGTGTTGTAGTAGTTATCGACGTCCGGGTTTCCGTTTCCTCCGGACGGATTCGTGTCCTCCCCGGCCTCCAGGAATATGTCATCGTCGAAATCGAGTAGACCCTGTGCAGGGTTGCTGTACGCCATGAGTTCTCCGCCGGATGAATTATCTTCGCGTACGAAAAAAAAAGAAGAAAAAAATATATAGCGTGCACGTTAATATTTGAAGTTGATGCTTTGTATACATAGCGGGCAATTTGCTGCCCGAACGTTGGAAACTTACCAGCGGGACGTTCGGCCTCGTCTCTGTCGCGTTGATAGTGCGGGTCGAGCTCAGGATTTACAGGGATCCCGAACGACATCGGATCGTCCATCCCGAAAAGCTACGAAGACGCGAGGAAAGAAAAAGAAAGAAAAGTTCATCATCCCAATCTTTGCCGGACTCAAGACCATCGGAAATTCCAGTGCTCGGAATACGTACTCCCTGTAGAGTGTTTGTGTCGATGCTGTAACCCTCGTTGAGCAACATTTCCCGCAGATTCTCCAGTCCAGTTTCTATCGTCTCGACGTGATTATCCATATCCTCCCTAGATTTATGTAAACATCGAATTAATATCGTGTGTACCGACGTCGTAAAAAGTGAAGCTCACGCCAGGGTGGCGACCACGTGAAAAGTATATCTCCAAAGAAAGTCAACGTCTTGGGCGATCGCGTCAATCGTCAATCAGTAAAATTGATGACTAAGGCCACACAAGACATTGAACGTTCCGATTTGAAGATCCTTTTCATCCGGCAGATAATGTCGAAATGTACTCAAAGCCGTTAATTAATAAGTGGCAATTGAACCGACAAATCCAAGCAAGACCCACAGTCAAACTGTTCAGCGCGCCGCGATGATTTATGCTCTATTTTAGTGATCATTAAAATTGGGCCTACATTACTATTATAAAAAATAAGAAATTGCGAAGGAACCACCAGCATTAGCACTCGACGCAAATACTTTCGGATAATTAGAACTTACGATGATCCTAACCTGTAAGAAGCGTCAGAAATTGCTGACGGACTTATGCAACTCAATGATAAATCTTTTGACTTTGATGTTGAACCCGCCGCCCGCTCCGTCTCCGCGTTCCCGGTGCTCGAGCGTTTCTCCGTTCCCGAATCATTAGTTTTCTTGTTGTAATTAATCGTCCCATTTATGTTCGCCCACGCTTTAACGTTGAAACCCTTCTTGGTATCGTCGGGTTTATCCGGATCGTCCGCGCTCTCATCGTTCGTCTCATTCGTATCTTCCGGTATTACGAGAATGTCCTCGAGCCTAACGGCTCCGGTAGCGCCCTCCTTCGCTTCAAGGTCGTCCGCGTCCTCGGAAGAATCGAGGTCGACGTCCTCGTCCTCGTCGGTCATTTTGTTTATATTCGCAGCCATCGCAGCGAGCTTCGAGCTTCTCAACGTTCTCACCGGCACGGGCTTCATTGCCGGTGACTTATTTCCCATCTCGACGATCGGTGTCGGCGCATCCTCTTCCGGACTGACGTCGAGCATAATCGTTTCTTCCCTAAAAACGGAGACAGCGTCTTGCCATTCTGCTTTCGATGAAGTACAGTGGAACCCCGCTTATCCGATCTTCGATCAACCGAGCCTTCGCCTTATCCGATACGGAGGCTCGTACAATACGGAAAACACTGATAAAACGGATAAAGCAGCAAGGCCTGCGAGCGGAATAGTCCGGTTAAACGTGTTATACGATATTTTACTTATAGGACGTACTCTCCAAATTACCTCGGATAAACAGGGTTCTTCTGTATTTTAATGTCAATTCTATGAAATCATACGACAGAGTAGTTTGCAGAAAGAGTAACGGAACGAGCGAATAAAGACGAAGGAGGATGCATTAATGATAGTCGGGAATTACGAAGACCCCATGCACTTGGGAACCGCCTGCGATAACTCGCTTCGATAGATCATGCGTAAAAGTTAACGAAACAACGGGCGGTGTGTCTAAAGGCATGTAAAAACATAAAGAGATCGGATACTATTCTCGAGTAGAGACTAAACATTAATGTATCAAAGCGAGAAGCTCTATGACACCAACACCAAATATGAAATTGAGTAAGAATGATAACCTGGCCTCTTCTCCGGAATCTGTGGCGGGAATCAGAATTTTGATAGGCACCTTGTTCTTCCTCCTGGCATGAATGCAAATTGCAATACTCATTATAATCTCGAGGTAAGAAAGCTCTTACACCGTTCAATTGTATTAGTGGGATCGGGCGGCGATTAACAGAGGACTTTGTAATATCGCGGCACGAGGAAGTCGCCTTTTCGAAATGGTTTCTTAGCGTACGACATGCATGCAGTACAAACTGTTGAATAACTCATTATTCGGGGGGAAAAAAGAACAAACACGAAACACGACAAGAGGAAGAGCGAGAGTGCCCGAATGATGGCGCTTTTTCCCATGGGTCCTGGGTTTTGTAATTCATTAGTCTCAGCGTTAATCGAAGCTGACGGAAAAATGCTTCGACACCCGTTTCCATTGCCCGACCCCGGCATTATTCGGTCTTCAACGCGGAATTCACCCTCTCACTTACTTCTTTTTCTCTTTGAGCTTTTTCTTCAATGCCGGTTGCCGAAAATTTGTCGACCTGAGGTCATCTTCTATGTGTATGGCGTTTTCTATCATTTTCGTAGCCTCGTCCTCCATTGCCGATAAATCCTGAGATTCCGGACTCTCCACCGCGGGTGTCGCAGGGTCCTCGAAGCCGCTAACGAAAACAAACAAAAAGTAAGTATCATTTTGTCAACCGTGTGGACGCGAGAATTTGAATTTGAAAAAAAAAAAAGATTGTCTACGAGAAACTCACTCGGCAACTATGTATTGGTGGTGGTTATAATCATGCTCCGACGCATCTAATTCATGAATGACCGGACCACACGGCGACGTCTCCGGCTAAAACAACGAATAAACGCGTTCCCACAGATATACGCGTGTATCGGTGGATTCGACTCATTCCCCTTCCGGCTATACGAGATGCGTTACCTTTGACAGTTTGCTTTGTTTGCTCCGACTGTGATTCTTCTCGTCGTAAGAATCGCTGTCGATCATAAGAGGATAGCGGCGCTTTACCGGCAAACCGCCGGTTCTCGTTGGCTGCACCAGCGTCACGAGGAAATGTATGAGTTTATTGACGATTTGCTGCTGCTTTATGTGCTTTCGCCTGACCATAACGATCTCCCTCCACAGAGCCTCGTTCTCGCGTTTCATGGCTCCTAGCCGCGTGTCCAGATGCTCCTGGCGAGCTCTCATCGTCCTTACTTCGGACAACAGCTTGTTCATCATTTCCGGTTTTATCGATTGGTTGCTCGAATCTTGACCTTTGCTCGACGCAATCTGCGGGCAATCAACAGTCGCGTTGGCATTTTTTAACGTCGCGATTTTACCGATGAGAAAGAGCGACGTTCGTCGCCGGAAGCGCCGATCGTGCAAATCACCTTTCTCTTTATGTGCTCCAGCAAGTATGGATGTCCCTTGACGAAATATTGATGCGCGAATTCCATCTCGTCCTTGTCGCATCTCAGGCCGCCCAGTTCAACGGAGACCTTCTTGTGAAATCCATCTGAGAAGAAAAATCGGGATGTTTAGCGGTGGCAAACAATTATATATTTTGCAACATTCTTTGATGATACTTTAAGGATACTCACACATGTTCAATTGCCTGACAAAGCTTGCCATATTGTTGTGTTTGTAGTAGTGAGGCAAAAGTTCTCTAGCGAATTGAGCCTGGTTTCTGATGAAGAAACTTCTTCCATTCTGTGCAAAAAGAAAAACAATTTTAAACATAAAAAGTATTAAAAAAATAGTCCAACTAATAATTGCCAGAAAACTTTTTTTTAATTTGAAACAATCAATGTTCTCAATATATCCAATCGATACGGGCGAATGTTAAAGACGAATATTAAAGATTAAAAAAGTGTTTAAATTAACTAATAATGATCAGAAAACCTTTTTTTATATGATGAAAAAAAGTTTTAATAGAAGATCGATACATCGAGAAAATTGATTGTTATGAAACAATCAATTTTCTCTATCTATCCAATCGATGTCTGCGAATGTTGAGGAGAATATGAAACAAAAAGAAAATGAAAAGATCAGTCCAACTAATTATTACCAGAAAACCTTTTTTTATTCAAGACAATTGATTTCCTCAACGTATCCGACCGATACAGGGGAATGTTTGATTACAAAAATTGCTCTCTGCTCATATTATATATAATAGCCTGAGCATCAACACAGTTGGAAACATACGATGATTGTTCACTATTTCTTTCCGTTTCTTGTTGCAGTTATGCAAGAAACTTTAACAATCTTATAAATCGATTGCAATTATTCGTCAGACAGCCCGATTGATTCTAGCTGAATAAACATTAGAATAAATTAAATGGACGAATCCGATTCTGAATCGGATGGACAGCATGCCAAAGAGTATAACAGCTGTATACGACGGATTTTAACATGGTATACGCGATAAAACGACGCACCACCGTTTAAGTGCGTGAGAGAAAGAGAGACAGTCGTATTGTGTTTTCTCTCTCTCTCTCTCTCTGGATTCGAAAAATCGTACGACGCAACATCGACGTCGCTCGAGCGCAGACCGGCGAGGGTTACATGAAAGGGTTTGTCTCGAAACGGATGGAAACTTTCCGTAAGCACGGAGGGAGCAGCGACCAGAAAAACGTTTCGATTACGTTGTCAAAACGTTTTAAATCGTTTTCCAGCGAGCCGAGTGTCTCCGAGTCGTGTGTATGGTCAGCGAGTTTGTAAAACGCGACGAAAGCGCGTGAGCTTGACACGCAACATCGTCCACGAGAATTAACATCAATCCGTGCGGGACGATCTTGACGAGTAAAACTAACACGGTCGAGTAACGTAGGTGTAAATAGTCGGGTTAACTCACGGGTGCCCAACAAATAAGGTCGTCGTGCTCGGGATCCTCGACCAGTTTCCACAGCTTCCCGAGGAAAGCCGGTACGTTTGTCTCCAGCTCTGTCACGGTGTGCATCTTTGCGTCGTTTGTTTCTCGGAGTTGCCTTGCAGTAATCTTCGATTATGTCGTAAACACTTTGACTTTTAATGTTCGATAGAAGTATCACCTCTCACATCTCAGCAGTAGTTTCAACAGTAATGGCTGAGCGCTGACGATGTTATTCTGCTACGATTTGCGGGACTGGGGCAGCAGCGAGGGGTCGTGGTGGGGGGAGGATAAAATGACTGCGTCCGGTTTCGGCACGACCAAAAGTCCCTAGATCGCCGACGTTGTACCGTGCATAGGCGGCAGTTTGAACAATTATTTTACTTCACAAGGTGCGAAAATGGCAATTTTGCGCACGGTGCGTGTGCGTAAAATCGCCACTTTCGCACCTTGTGAAGTAAAATTTGGTACGATACCTGTGCGAAAAAAGTTTTCTTAACGCCTGTGATTGCAACACTCGCGCTGTGGCTCGTGCTGCAAATTCCACGCGTCAGAAATAGTACATTACTCCACGAGGTCGAAAAAGTTTTTCTAACGAGTGTGAGTTTACAGCACGAGCCGAAGGCGAATGCTGTAATCACACGCGTTAGAAAAAGTGTTTCGCACGAGGGATGTACAACATTTTTCATCACAAGGTGCGAAAATGGCGGATTTACGAAAATGGCGGAGTGATGAAAAAATTTTTTCGCACTAGTATCGTAATGTATTATTTTGTAACTCATGCAAAAGTTCTGCTTCTCGTACCTGACTTACAGCGTAAAAGGACTTTACAGCCAAGTGTACTATAAGCCGTAAACGTGCTTTACAGCCAAATGTACTATCAATAGCCGGCGTACGCGCACATCGTTCCGATCACGCATAAGCGTACGTAAAGTATACTTTACACACGCACGTACGGCGCATGCGCAGTAGGTCTTGCTGTACAGCGCCACAATCAGCAGGCACAGAGTAGCACTTCTCCTGCGTTCGTTACAAAAATTACTTAATCACTGCGTAAACATTAATGCGTTCTCGTTACGAAACGCAGAATTTCGTACGAGTATAACGGGTGAACAATACAAAAAATGTGTCCGCTCAGGTAGACCCACGATTCTACGTCAATCGTCGTTGGTCACGCTGGTCACGCTTGGAGGCCGATGTGACTAGTGGGGATTTTTTGTCTGCACGATTGCAGCTCCCTCATAAAACAAATATGGTCGCCCGATTGCCACTCTCTCTCCGTCCGAGGAGTCCGACAAAAACACGTCTTTTAGTTTTTTTCGAGATGTCGGAGCGTTTGACGTTAAGCAAAATATTAAATATACAATAATGTACAGGAGAAGTTTACTTCTCATACGGATGTTTGAGAACCGGTCGATAGTTCGTACGTTCGAGAGAGTGTACAGGACATCGATTCTAAACTGAGAAGGGGCATAGGGTTCCAGTGTCTCGCTGTAAAATAATTTATCATTAAATGTAAATAAATCGCGTGTGTACGGTAGAGAAACAGGGCGAGAGAGCAGAGCGGAGAGTCGCGTGTCGCGTTAGTCGATGGTGATCGTTTTCTTTATAATTAATTAAAATCGTGAAAATTTTTCGTCGACGTTTTATTTATGGGTGCGAAGGTGACGTGGTCGATAGGAGTGATCGATCGCGACTGTTACACGAAACGTGTCATTCTCAGTTCGTTCAAAGAGTTTCCCGAGAGTTGACCGGTTCCTCGCCGTGTGAGTTCGACGGTTTTTAATTACAAAAATCTCCGGTACCATGATGGGTATACTATACGAAAAACGGCCGCTAAAGAGGCCGAGGCTCGGACCGCCGGACGTTTACCCTCAGGAACCAAAGCAGAAGGAAGACGAATTAACTTCGATAAATGTCAAGCACGGATTTGCGACGATGCCTCAGCTGTCCGACGAGTTTGGCACGGCGAGGCACTGCAATGTCACGGCGACGAAGGTGGGGGCCTACTTCAATGCTATACTGGCCAAGAAGGAGGAGCTGGCCACGATGCCCGACACGGGCAGAAAGAGGCAACAGATAAATCCCAAAGACAACTTTTGGCCGGTCACCGCGCGCACCAAGAACGGCATCGAGGCATGGTTCAAAGACCTCTCCGGATGCAAGCCCCTCGTTACTCTGGCCAAGAGAGCTCCGATTTTCAACAAAAAGGAGGAGATATTCATGGTTCTGTGCGAGTATCAAGTTCCCATGCTCAAAGCGGCGTGGTTCATTAAACTGAGCTCCGCCTACACGGTCGCCGTTTCCGAGGCTAAGATTAAGAAGAGACAATTGCCCGATCCTACGACGGGTGAGATTTCAAATTTGGCAGCTTTTTGATCGTACAAATTTTAGAAACCACAGAACACAACTGCGCTTCGCAGCGCGACTCTAGCACGGCTATAAAATTTATTTCGCCTCCTGGCTCGAGTGATAATTAATAGAGAAAATAACAAAGAAGATACCAATATTATGGCTTAAAATTTTTTAAACTTTTATAAATATATAATACATAATATGATGTCACATATAAAGTACACTGTTGTGTATCTCGATGGTTTAATGTTAGGAACATTTTAGCTTGAATTGTTTCTCTGTTTTTGGTGTAAAAATTGTTCCAAAGTGTTTTTGAGCATTTTAAAGCATTATTCTCGACACCTGGATCGATTATTTATTTACGTCATTATTTATTTATTTATACATGTACCCTTCTTTTCCACCCGCAGAATGGAATAAAATTTGTTACAAAATTTTATTCCAGTTCCTGGCTCAAGCAACATTAATAGAGAAAGTAACGAAGGAGATAAAAATATAAATATCTTTTTTAACCAAAATATTATCCAGTAACATTTTAAGAAGAAAATGATAATACATATGACATAACATATAGATGTATCGTTGTGATTCACGATGGTATAATGCTGAGATCATTTTAGCTTGAATTGTTTCCCTTCTTTCGGTGTAAAAATTGCTCTAATTTGTATTGCATCATTTTCGGTCATATTAATCGATTGCTCGATCGATTATTTATTTATATATACGTGTACGTTTATTTTTCACTTGCAGAATGGACGGGCACCCTCATAAAGTTCCTAAAAGATCAGCTGTCCAAGATCCAGGAGTATTATCACTCGAGCAACAGCAGCAGCGGCGCGACATGTAACGCGAACAGCGCCAACGGCACTTGCACGACGCCGAACAACAACGTAAACAACAGCAACAGCAACAACAGCAGTAACAGTAGCACTAACGGAACGGCGAACCTTCAGCCGCTGACGCCGAATTCGAATTCGCAATCGGCACCGAGCGGCGCGACAACGACGATGATGAACGACGACAACAAATTGGCACTCAAGCAGGCCCTCAAACAGTGGCACTACTGCATTCAACTGGCGAAATACATGTTCGAGGAGGGTCTCCTGGATCGCCAGGAACTGTTGCAGTGGATTCTCGAGTTGCTCGACAAGATGCGATCGGCTCCGTCCGAGGATGGTATTCTCAAGCTGCTGTTGCCCCTTGCGCTTCAGTATCTCGAAGAATTCGTCCAGTCGGAGCTACTGGCGAGACGGCTTGCTTACCTGTGCTGCAGAAAGCTCGCTCACATGTGCAGCAACGTCGAGCCGAGCATCGTCGCACCTCCGAGCCCGTCGGTCGTGACTCCGATAAAAACGGAAGCGACCAACTGCAAGGAACCCGCCGGGGTCGTCCCGGCACTGGCCAATCCTCTGACCACGGCGTTCAACGATTATCTGAGCTGCCCCCATCACAGAGACGTTATCTACGCCCTCTCCACTATAATTCAGGTATGCCGGGTCAGCCTGTCCGAGCAAGATCTCACTAAACTTTAATGCATCCAATTGACGAATCCCCAGGTTGCCTAGAAATATTTGGATGCATTTTTATGATTGCTGTTTTTATCCAACAATAATCGAATAATTTGCACACAGGTAATAACACTGGAGTGTCCAACCGCTTTGGTCTGGAACAGCGTAGGCGAGGGAAAAGCTCCTTCCCTGCCAAACGGTTCACCTTTGGATTATCTGCTGTGCCCGCCGGCGGCTCTGCCTTGTCCGCCGGCGAGCGCTGCGAATCCTACGATGAAGCAGCTGAAGAGCGCTCAGGAAAATATTCGTGCCCGATCGCAGGCAGCCGAGGGAAGATGGTCCTGCGACAAGTGGCAACAGAGCAGCGCCGGTATGACGACGAGCAAAGTTCTCGCGGCCCTCGATGCCCTCGATCGGCACAGTTTCGATCGCATGGACGCAACCAACTCGCTGGATACTCTGTACGCAAAGATATTCACCGCACCGCCGAAGGAGACGTCGAGCAACGAACGGGAGAGCATCAAGACCGAGTACAGCCCTCAGCAGGATTCGGCAGTCGTCGACATACTCTGCGAATGGGCGGTCAGCGCCGAACGATGGGGCGAACATCGGGCAATGGCAGTCGCGAAACTTTTGGAAAAACGTCAGAGCGAAGCGACCGGCGAGAACAACGACACCGACGACAAGGATAGCGTTTGCAGCAACGGCACTCCACCCGGCTTGCCGATCTTCCAGCCGTTGCTCATGCGTTTCCTCGACGTGGACGCGCCCGTCCAAGATAACTCCTCGCCGCAGAGCAAAGCCCAGTTCACGAACCTCATTCATCTCTTCTCCGAGCTGATAAGGCACGACGTTTTCTCGCATGACGCGTACATGTGCACATTGATATCTCGGGGAGATCTTATTCAAGGTATTGATAATTGAAAATTTATTACATTTATTACACATTTATTACACAAAACCCCCATTCTCACACCTTGTGAAGTAAAATTTTTTACGATACTCGTGCGAAAAACTTTTTCTGAACTCGTGCGATTGCAGCACTCGCCTTCGGTTCGTGCTGCGAAGTCACACTCGTCGGAAAAAGTTTTATCGCACTAGTATCGTAAATTACTATTACGAATTTCTTATTTACCATCAGTATATATAACATTCTAAATATTACAGCTCCTGAATAACGAATTATAAAAGTTAAAAACTCTTAAGCTTACAATGCACGAATTGATTTAGAGCTGACATTGATTTAACCACTAGAATTACAAAAGTTTTCAACTTTTGTAATTCTTGTACACTAAAACTTACAACGCTTGAATTGATTTAACCAAGATATGCTCAGTGTCGATCCGCCATCGGCTCGGCTTCGTACGTGTGTGATTGACAATTAAATAAAAAATTCGTTTGTTTTTCGCAAAGGTCCGGCAGCCAGCAAGCCCAGTACTCCGAGCAATCGGGAAACTATCGACGAGGATAGTCTCTTTCCAGGCATCGATCTCAAACCAACTAAACTCGAAGTGCCCGATCACGGTAGAGCCATGGATTACGACGATAGTAAAATCGACGATGATCTCGACAAATTGTTGCAACATATAAAGGAGGATCAGCAGAACAGCATGGATGCACCCGACAGTCCGAAGGACGATGCTCTCGGCGGTCACGGGACGCACGAGGGACTTGATTCTAAGAATCCTTCGTGTCCGAGTCGTCATTTACTGTACACAACACATTTTCCACTTCCACAGGTAAATATTGCGATAATCTCGGATTTATCTGACTCAGATCAAAAATGTAAATGTGCCAACACTGAGTCACTTGTTTGTCCGTTGCTGCGTTTAGGACGAGACTTGTAGTCAACACGACTGCAACCAGCGTCACGTGCTGCTCTACGGTGTCGGTCGAGTGCGCGACGAGGCGCGGCACGTAGTGAAAAAAATGACGAAGGAGGTCTGCAAGCTATTCGGAAAGAAGTTCAGCATCGACGTAGCCGAGGGAGGAAAGGTCAAGAAGCACTCGCGAAGCGAATTCAATTTCGAGGCTATAACGCAGAAGTTTCAGAATCTCAGTTACTTCGATCAGCACGTTGTGACGTGGCAGTGTGCGACCCAAGTTATCGAGATGTTGAACACATTCGCCCTCGCCGGATCTTCATATTTGCCCGTTCAGGAGCACGTTGCCTTCCTCTTCGATCTCATGGAACTGGCACTGAACATCTACGGTCTCATAGACGTCTGCATACAGATACTCAAAGAATTGCCGGAGGTCGAGTCTCAGCTCGGAATCAGGAACAGCCAGCTCGTGAGGAGTTACACAACCTGCCTCAGTCTCTACGTCGTCGGCGTTCTCAGAAGATATCACTGCTGTCTCTTGCGTGAGTATCGTTCGAACTCGACTCCACCGATCGCCGAAGCGCGTAATCATTCAAACCCTCTCCCTGTTACAGTCTCGCCGGAACAAACCACCGCGGTGTTCGATCTTCTCTGCAAAGTCGTGAAGCACGTGTCGAATCCGAGCGACTGCAGTTCGGCGGAACGTTGCGTTCTCGCTCATCTCTTCGATCTCTATTCGTGCTGTTCCCTCCTGAAGACAAACGGCGTCGAGCCTTTCAGCAACGCGTATCCGAAAATTCGAACCGCTCTTTATCGAGATTTGACGCCAACGCCCTCGAATCATGTTTACAATTCGCAGTTCATGCTCGACGTATTCAACAGTCCACGGCGAGGCGGGAGGATCGAGCCCCAGTGGCCTCGTCAGCTCAACGAGAGTCCGGCGAACCGTTACAGTTTCGTTTGCAACGCAGTAGTCGCCGTCTGCAACGAGACCGACAACGATAGACTCAACGACATCGCGATAACCTGCGCCGAGCTCACAGCCTGCTGCAATCCGTTGAGCGTCGAGTGGCTGGGCGTTCTGAAGGCGCTGTGCTGCTCCAGTTCTGCCTTCTACATCGACGTCCTCAATCAGGTGGACGTGCAGGACCTCAGTATTCACAACTCATTGGCTGTCTTCACCTCGATACTGATAGGTAGGCCCTCCCTCCACGTTTTCGTGCATTACGTAGTAACGACATTTTTTTACCTCGCGAATTCTTTTCATTTTTTTTTTTGCTTCTTCGTAGAGGAAACTATGTTTTCGTGAATTTTTTTTCGAGGTTTTAATGGCAGCGTATTAGAAATGGTCGAAAACATATATGTGTGTGTGTGCACGTGACAGACTTGCATCGTTTAGAATGAGCATAACTCGGAAACGGCTTGAGATAAGCGGGTCGTAATTCCGTACGATAGTAGAGTGCTCACGTCTCTTCCTTTGGTGTAATTTTCATGAAGATTGAGGCCCGATTCGAGATTTTACGCGATTTTGAAATTTTTCAAAAATGTGTGGTAGCTCCAGCTTGGGTAAATTTTGAACTATCCTACAATAAATTCTGGTGTGAATTTCGACGGTCTTAATTTTATGAGATGTAGACATTTTTTTGTTACGCAAAAAGGTGAAAAGTAATTTGCACATGGTTTTTCTTTACTTAACTCAAAAATACCTTTAAAAAGAGATAAAAATCGAAATTTTCATATCCCTTTCTCATAACATTCCTTTATTTATTTTTTTTGTGTAAATTGTATCTTAGTAATAGCTTCCTCTATGAGGAAGCGAAATGGAACAACGGAATTTATCATAGAGGAAGTTATGTGCAAAACCGTAAGACATGAGAGAGTAATTATGCAAATCACTTTGCACTTTTTTTTTTTGTTTCAGCGAGACACTGTTTTTCTCTCGAAGACTTTGTTGGCAACATTGCTCTGCCTTCGCTCGCGAAAGCATGCAACGAGGGTCGCGGTGACGCGGACACGGAGGCCGAAGCTCGAGGACGTTTGACCTGCCATCTCGTCCTCCGACTCTTCAAGACCGTCGAGTGCCCGCAGCCGGGTCTCTACTCCGTCAGTACCAGTCCTCATCCGCTGCCGAGCGGCAATCCCCGGGGCTACAGCATCAAACTCAGCTGCGACCGTCACCTGCTCGCCGCGGCGCACAACAACATTCGAGTTGGCCCTGTGCTGACTGTCCTGAAAGCAATTCTCGTTGTCGGAGACACGACAGCGGGCAAGCAGCCGCCTAAGAAGCCGGACGTGCCGATGGCGCACTCGGGAAAGGGCAGCGGTCCCGCGAGTGTCGGCGGATCCGGTCCGGGTCCCGGGGAATTGTCGATAAGTCACATTCTCGGAACCAGCGATATATTAGGTGGCGGGGACGATCTCGGCCTCGAGCTGGCGATGTCCTCGTCGAGCAGCAGCGCCGGTATCGCGACCGAGAGCGTGAAGGGTCTCTCGGACTTTGCTCAGCACGTTCTCCGACAGATATGCAGCCAGGAGTGGGTCCTAGAGAGGTGCCTGCAGAATCCCGAAGACCTGTGCCATCAAGACATGCTACTCGACAAATTGCTGACGCCCCGGCAGGCACAGCGACTCCTGCACATGATCTGCTATCCCGCAACACCGCTCGATGCCTTTCACGATCAACGAACGCACATGACGAACATATTGGAAAATCTCGAGCAGTGGAGTCTCCGCATGTCCTGGCTAGATTTGCAACTAATGTACAAACAATTTCCTCCAGCTTCCAATGACCTCTCGCAGTGGCTGGACACGGTGGCGAAAGCTGCCATTGACGTCTTCCAGTTGAACACACTGTCGGGAAAGACCGACAAGCATTCCGGCTCCATCTGGCTCGTGGCGCCGTTGGTGTCGAAATTGCCATCGGCCGTACAAGGGAGAGTCCTCAAAGTCGCCGGACAAGTACTCGAATCGGGAAATTGGTCGAAGACCGCGGGACGCGAGAGAGGAAAATTCAAATCTCCGTCGTTGTTCAATCATCAGCCTTTCCTGTCATTGGTCCTCACCTGTCTCAAGGGTCAGGACGATCAGCGCGAGGGTCTTCTAACGTCGTTGCACTCGCAGCTCTCGCAGTTTCTCACCACCAGCAAGGAGGAGAAAAACGTCGGTTCGGAGGATCCGAAGACCCGCGAGGTACTTCAGGACGCTCTCCAACTTCGCTTCAGTCTCGTCGGCGGAGTTTTCGACACTATACAGAGAAACACGACAGTGACTACCGACTGGGCGATACTTCTCGTGCAGCTCGTCAGTTACGGTGTCATCGACCTCAACAATAATTCGGAGCTGTTCACAACCGTCATAGACATGCTCGCTACATTAATACATTCCACTCTGTCCTCGGATTCGCAGTCTGAGAAGGATGAGAACAAGAAACATTATCAGAATCTCATGAAGAAACTTAAAAAGGAACTTGGCGATAGGAATTCGCAGAGTATACAGTTCGTTAGACAACTGTTGCCCCTGCCGAAGCTCACGATGGAAGTGATCGCGTGTGAGCCTGTGGGCTGCTTGACTGACACTAAAGGAAACAAAATCGCCGGATTCGATAGCATCGACAAAAAACAGGTGAGATAGAATCCAACCGAACAATCTATTGTCACATCGATCGTGGCAATTTTTTAATTAATTTATTTTATTTATTTTACGGATTTGTCTTTTTACAACTAGTTTACGGTAAAGCCTAATTTAAAGCTCAGAATAATAAATGATATAATAATAAGAATTAATGAATTAAGATATTGTTAATAAGAACCCTGGACATTTTTTAAATTCAAACAGTTCAAATGAATAGCTCGGATATACACGATTTGCGTAATATCTAATATGAAAATATACGAAAAGAAAAAAAAATTCTGTTTACAAGAAAAAAGAAAATATTCATCGCTGTTATGGAGACTAAAAAAACGATTATGATTTGTTTCCAGGGACTGCAGGTGTGCGACTCTCAGAGGGTCTCCGCGTGGGAATTGCTCGAAGGTCATAAGAATCCCGCTCCTCTGTCCTGGGCATGGTTTCGGGCGGTGAAGATCGAGCGAAAACCCCTGACGTATCAGAGCGCTCACAAGCTTCTCCGTTATCACACCCATAGTCAGATACGATCGGCGAATCACTACTTGGACCCGCCGCCTCTGCCGCCGGAGGATCTCGAGCCCGAGAAGAAGGAAATCGAGCCCGGCAAGGCAGACACGCCGATGAGCGTTGATTCTCCGAGTCGCGGACCCGTAGGTAGCGTCGGAGGAACAGCGACGACCAACACTACCGGCGGCAAGGGTAAAGCCATGAAGACGCGACGGCATCGAAGAAACAAAGGAGCCGCTACGCCGACTGCTCCGTTACCACAGCAAATACCGGTAAATTCAAAACATGATTCCACCTCTCGCGATCTATTCTATCTTAAGTAAAAAAAAAAAAAATTAAAAAACAATAATGTCATTTACCACCAATCTTTTGATTTCTCAAAATTTCCTCGCAGCAACAAACACCAGCGCCGATTCAACAGATGCCCTACGGCAATCCCCAACAGCAGCAGCAGCAACAGCAGCAGCAACAGCAGCAGCAGCAGCAGCAGCAGATTCAGCAGGCTCAGCAGCAGCAACCGCAACAACAGCAAACCCAGCCGCAGGTCGGTCAGCAGGCCGGTATGTTTACGGGTCAAGCGCCACAGCCGCAACAGCAGTGGTATCCGAACCAGCAGGGTCACACACCGCCGCAGCAGTACGGATACGGTCAGCAGTTACCTCCGACACCGGTCGGTGGTCCACGCTACGAGCGTCCCGGTATGAACAATCAATCCAAACAAGCCCTGTCGCACATGCTGCGAATGAGGCTCCCCTCCAACCAATTCATCGGCGGTCAGCAGCAACCGAATCCTCCGCCGGTCGCCGCCGCCGGGGCTTTTCCGGGAATCCAGAGGCAGTTTATTCGTCAGCAGCTGCGAGCCGCGCACGGCACGCAGGGTCCCCCGCAGGGAATGTTCGGACCGCAGCAACAGCAACAGGCGATGTATCCGGGAATGCAGCAAGGCATGAATCAGAATTACGCGGGCTACGGCGGTCAGCAGATGGTTCAGCAGCAGCAGCAACAGCAGCAGCAACAGCAGCAACAACAACAGCAACAGCAACAACAGCAGCAAGTGCAGCAGCAGCAGCAGCAACAACAGCAGAACCAGCAGCAGGTGCAGCAGCAACAAATATTGCAACAGCAACAGCAGCAGAGTCAACAGCAGGCCGCTCAGCAACAGCAGCAGAACATGATGACGCCTCAGCAACAGCAGGGCATAATGTTTCAGAATCAACAGCAGATGATGGGGGCTCAGAGGGGACAGGAATACATGCAGCAACAGAGGATGCAGGCCGGTGCCGCCAGGCCCCCGTACCTTCAGGCTCCGAATGTTACGATGAATACGATGGGGCCCATGGGCGGCGGAGTGCAGAACCAGCCCGGACCGCCGTACAGACAAGCCGGTGGAAAACCAGGTGCTGTCGGTGTCGGGAACGTCGGCGCAGCGAGCGTGGGCTTGCAATCAAATCAACAATTCCAGCAGGTATGCTGCTCTCGCAATAGTACTCACAAGACTTTGGCGTTCCGAACACGTTCGTTTTTTTAATTTTAGATTGTTTTAAAATTTATTTATTTATTTATTTATTTATTATTTTAATTCATTTAATTTTTTACTTTAAATTGAAATTTAGCACATTTTTCTATGAGACTTCTACATGAACGTGTGTCACTTGACAATTTCAGCAGGCGATAAATCAACAGCGAATGCGACAACAGATGCTGGTGATGCAACAGCAGCAGCAAGTCCAACAGCAAGCCCAACAGGCTCAGCAGCAGCAGGGAGGAACCGGCGGTCAGCAACCGACCCCTCAACTCGTGGCTCATCTTCAGAGACACTTGAATCAACCGCCGCAGCATCCCTATCAGCATCAACCACCGCCGTATCAGTGAAAAGATTTTCGATAGGATTTTTGTGTCCATTAATTATAATTGGGAATTGGAGCGACGCGACTCGGATACATTCGCCCGATGCGTGCAGCGTTATGTATTTATGTCTTCGTAATTTTTCATTAATGGTGTAAATATTTTTTACTAAATTATATCAAGAGAAAATAACAACGCAAGTAACGCGCAGCAACAGTAAAACATGGGCATAATAAACTCGACGAATCCGGGAGCTTTCTGTGTACAGATTGGCCATGAGATGATAGACATTGACGGCACAGCATCATTGCAATCTTATTGCGAACGTAATAGCGCATGATAGATAGTACGAATAGGAGAATTTTTCGCCAGTACGGTAAACAATACACGACACGTGAGGACGGGAGAGAATCGAGTTCATCTTATTCCATGGGTGAACTTGTTTTTATTTGAAAAGTATAGAATTTTAACGCATACGCGAACTAGTGAATTTGTAGACCAATGGAATATTTTTACAAAGTGTATATGTGTGTGTATGTGTGAAGATGAGCGCGTTGTGTAATACCGTGAATAAAGCGAATGGACGAACTTCCAAAGGGTTTATTACTTCAACCCGTGAGCTCACGCGTCATGCCGCAGCATAGATTTATTGAATTGTAAATATTCACTGTCACCCTACAGTAATCTACAATTGCACTTATGTGAAATACATATACATATATATATATAATGAAGAATTAAAAAAACGATTTCAATGTAATGTGCTCTCTGCAATTCTCGTTACATGGTTCTTCGACGCGCAGACTGGGCAGTCATACGCGAACGCCGGCTCGATCGTAAATTTTAATTTTATGTGAAACATCTTTCTCCCCATCTAAAGTTGCTCGCACACAAAACTACGAAGCATGACCTACACAAGCTCACCGGACGAATGTGTATTGCGTATACATGCAAAGAGCTGGGTGTACAAGTTGGATCGGACCTGGCCGGTAGACGGCGCTGATAGAATGCATGTACACGGCAATACACGCTCAACTGGAAGCCCTGTGTAAGTCACGCACATAGCGAATTATCTTGGCATCCGATGAGACTTTTTTTCTGGACCGTACATGCCAGAATCCCTAAGAAAAGTTGATTATAGTTTTTATTACCGACCGCGGCGTTGCACATGCTCTTAAAGTAGACAGATGGCGCCATCTGTGATAAACGTCGTCTTCATGGTTTTCGATAATCTGGTAACTTTTTGGAAAAGATCAACTTTGGCACAGTTCAGTATGGCACAGATGATACCCCACCAATCAAAGCTTTAAGGCACAGCGGCGGCGTCTGCTATAACGTCACTCGGCCAGGCACGAGGAGGAGAAACAGTCGGACGGAGGAAAACTGTCTCGATTGCGATGTGGCATCGGGTCTATCGGGTGGACAGTTTATAACCTCGTGGAACGTCGACGAGGCAGCCCGCCTCGTTAACCGTCGTTAAAACTCTTGACGTGTGTACGATGCTGCTTCGTTATTATCACGAATTCAACAAAGTATATGCGTCGAGTGCGTGAAAGTGAAACAAAATAGAAAGAAAAAAAAAATAGTAAAAGATACGACAGACATATTTACGTGTCCGATGACAAAGTATGAAAATGAGGGTGTCACTAGCAATTTTCGGTATAGTACAATTTTTAAGCATATGCAAGCTCTCGGCGGCTTGGGACAATGAGGAATTGGAAGTGTTCGATGTCGTCGAGGAAGTCAATCAGAATTTCTACGAACTCCTGGGCATCGAACAGGTACACGGAATAATTATTCGCAATTTTTTTTTTTTTTTTTTGAACATAACAGCTGGAAAATAATTATAATTTCCGGTTCGGAACGGCGTTCGTTTATCTTGATTTTCGCAATTTATAGAATGCCAACTCCTCGGATATCAAGAAGGCGTTCAGGAGGCTCTCGCTTGTACTCCATCCGGACAAGAACAACGCCGAAGACGCGGAGATACAGTTCAGAAATGTAGGTTGACTCCACTGATTAAAAAAATCAAGACGTAAATATGTAAATCACATAATTTTTTGAATGTTCAACACAGTTTTTGTCATAATGATTTTATTCCAATTTACAGCTAGTCTCTGTGTACGACGTTCTTAAGGATCCAGGAAAGCGAGAGCGCTACAACAACGTTCTCATAAATGGCCTGCCGAACTGGCGCGACGCAGTCTACTACTATCGCCATGTGCGAAAGATGGGACTGTTGGAAATGAGCATTATTCTCTTTATAGTCATCACGATTGGTCAATATCTTGTGGCATGGGCGGCTTACTTCGAGAAACGATATACCTATGTAATTAACGACAATTCATCTACCGCATGGCTACATAGAATCTTCGCATGCCTATTGACCGTTCGATCTGTTCGCCCTGCAGGAACAAGTGCTAGGTAGCAAACTGCAAAAGATGCAGAAGAAGAACAGAAAAGGGAAAATCGGCGACGTGCCGGATCTAGCGGAGATATTAGAAAAAATTCCGTCGCCGAGCGTTTGGAACACCTTGCCGTTTCAACTGCCGAGATGGACGTACGCTTCTATTGTGGGAATTCCGTCCACCATACGTGCTGTCAACAATTTCCTCGAGGAGAGAAAACGGAGGAAAAAGCAAGAGGAGGAGGAAGCGCTGTACGTATTAATTTTCTTATAGCGGAGATTCGGATGGAAGCGTGGATTAACGAGCTTGATCGTACTTAGAGCTTTGGAGCAGGAGGAACCCGAGCCGGAGCCCGTTGCTCGTGGTCCGAGAAGACGCCGGGCAGGTTTCACGCCTCAGGAACACTCACCCTCGGGCGGTGCGTGCGCGAACGGTGGCTTCAAGAAAGAAACCAATCGCACGAATCACGTTTACGAGAAACCCAAGGTAACCGGCGGCCTGTGGACCGACGACGACATTCTGGAGCTTATAAAACTCGTTAAGAAATATCCCGGAGGTACGCCCGATCGTTGGGAAAAGATTGCAGACGCAATGAGCCGAACGGTCGGCGAAGTAACTCACATGGCTAAAAAGGTACTTTCTACGATTTCTTCCAAGTTACAAAAACGGGTTCCGATGCGCGGTTTGGGCTGAGTAATCGTGATAATTTTTTTTTTCGTTTCTAGGTGAAAGACGAAGGCCTCAAACCGGGACAGCCGGCGGAAGAAGTAACGGAGGAGCAACCAAAGAAAGTGAAGACGAGAGCCGACAGCGTCGACTCTGCGGGTGAATGGAGCCAGGAGCAACAAAAGGCACTCGAGGCGGCTCTTCTAAAGCATCCCAAAGGAGGATCGACTGATCGATGGGAAAAGATCGCGAACTGTATCGAGGGAAAAACGAAGGAAGAGTGTCAAATTCGTTATCGCCAATTGGTAGAGCTCGTCAAGAAGAAACAGCAAGTTGAATAACTGTAAAACATTCGAGTACCAATTCGGCCTCTGACGACGAAAAAAAACGACGACCATTCAGTCGGGGAAAACATCAGCGAGCCGTACCAATAGAAAGTTCACGGTTGGCTGGAAAATGAAAAAAATATTGTTTCATGGATTGGTGAAGCGCTCATCGAAGCAGTATTACAGACGACGGTTCGCTGTTAAATCCGAATTGCCGGCACATTCGTTAATCACACGCGTGTCGTGTTTGAATCTGCCATTAACTTCGCGAACGACGCCACCGTGCCCGATATATCATGCGGAGGTCGAAATTTTTTTTTGCAAAACTTATATAATTCTGTACATAGAAGTTTACGATGTCATCAATCCACGTGCACGGTATCAGTGTTCGGAGTTTCCTGTTGTTTCTAAACGATTCGCGTGCCACGAGACAAATTTTTTTTGCTATAAGCCATCTCGACATTGCAAGTCAGTGGGGGGCTACGGAGGAAAACAATCACGCCCGATGGCTAAAAGCGAATACTCCATCTAGCCGAATTACACGACTAAATAATATAAATATATAATGTAATTTTGTTATGAATATCTATTGGGGATGTATTTATTTAATAAATTTATTAATTAAAAAAATATATAAACAATTTATTCACCTTACCAATAATACATTGTATAAGGACTATGTACATACAGTAGACGACCGCGTGAGTTGCATTCTCGGGATAGGCTGGATTTCCCACTACCTCACTTACTACATGTCCACTCTCCCTTCCGTACAAAAACTCGGAGCAGGAATGATTCGATAGGTAGGTAAGAAAATAGGAGGGGTATTTCATCTCCCCGTCATGTAGATAGACGGACTTCCAGAAAAAGCCGATCCAACTTACCCGGTTGTGCTTTGTCCGACTTATCGGGTCGCGCTTTGTTCAATTTATCCGGTCGGTGAAACTTATCTGGATCCAACTCACACGGTAGTTTCCTGTAGATCGATATCTCGTAATTGTTGTTGTACGTTACGTGTCATCTTTTAGTATTTACGCATAGCCTGACAAAGAGCCATTATCGTCGGATTCAAGAAATTTCCTCGCAGAGGTAGACTCGACGAATCAAAAACTATGATAATCGAAGACTTGCTCAACTTAGATTTCATGAACGTGCAATCCCTTGAATCTCTTATCGTGGCTTTTATATTTCTCTACTAAAAGTACGTACGTACAGTCTAACGGGGCATTTTTAGTTCTGCCTTCGTCGAACTCTCGATATTCGCCACGCGTTCGGTTCCTCGTATTTATTGTACAAGGGCTCGAGGCGTTGATTCTTCTTGAATTTGCTGAGCTTGGTGGGATCGTTGAACTTGAAGAATGCCGGAGCGAATTCGACGAGCCACTTCGGATCTATGGCGGTGACTTCTCTCATGTACTCCTTCGTAGTTTGTACCAACTCGTGGTATATCACCTGTGGAACAAACGGACGATTAATTATCGAATTCTCGCAAGGTAATTATATAATTTGGTACATTGGAAACTTTACCCATTCGGGCTGTCTGTTGAACAACGCGCTGCTTGGATGAATATAAACAACTTGACTGTCGACCAACGTTCTGTATCCCTCTTGAGGATCCTTCTTCGCTGCATTTCGGAAAAATCCAGAGCATACCGCCTTCTGGACTCTTATCGTATTCTTTCCGGCTGATACCACGTCGAGTTTGTGCCTGTGAAATAGAAATTTATATTAATCCTACAATCGACTCCGCTAATTTCTCTCTTCGCGCTGAATTGAATTGTCGCGTCTTCTTACCTGTCCATGATTCCCAGCAATTGTTTTCGAACATCTTGCGACCGTTTGAGCGTTCGCATCTGCACGAAATTCTCGTAACACCAGGCGTTGCTGAATTTGTTGTTTCTCCAAGAATTGTAAACCGCCAATAGCGTCAAGTGGTCGCCCTCGGCTTGATTGAACTTGGCTTTTTTCTGATCGGCCAGAGCTTGCTTGTCCTTGGGCCTGTAGAATACATTCTGCACGGACAACATACTGACGATCGTCAATATTTCGTCGGAGCATTGCAGATGCACGCTCATGATTAGCATCTTGGATAGATTTGGCTCCAAGGGAAATTCAGCCATTCGTCTACCCAATCGTGTGAGCAGACCTTCGTTGTCCAGCGCGCTCAGACTGTGCAGAGATTCCAAGGCCATGATGAGAGATTCAACGGGCGGTGCGTCCATGAAATCGAAGTGAAGCAAGTCGTTGATCCCCATAGTTTTCAGCTGCAGCACCGTGGTCGCTAAATTCGTACGTTGAATTTCGGGAACCGGTGTCGGCAGCATCTCGTCTCTGTAGGCTCTCTCCGTGTAGAGTCTGTAACACTTTCCAGGGCCAGTTCTTCCGGCTCTACCCGCTCTCTGTTTCGCAGCGGCTTGACTGATAGGCGTCACAATTAGACTGTCCATTCCGGTCTTCGAATTGTAAACCTTTTGTTTAACGAAGCCCGGATCGACTACGTAATAAATACCATCGATCGTTAGACTCGTTTCGGCGATATTTGTAGCTATGACGACTTTTCGCGAGCCCGGTGGCGCTGGATCGAATATTCGCGTCTGCATTTCGGACGGCAATGCCGAATAGACCGGAAGTATGATGAGCTCGGGGACATCGGGTCCGAGGGACTTCATACGCTCGTAGAGAATCTCGCAAGCCGTGTCGATCTCCTCTTGACCGGTCAAGAAAAGCAAAATATCCCCGGGTCGCTCGCGCAAATGAATTTGCATTACGGTGATTAGCGCGGCGTCGAGATAATCAGTTTCCGGCTCTTTCGTGTACATCACTTCGACTTCGAATGTTCTTCCTGGTATCGTGAATATCGGTGCTTCAAAGAAGTACGAAGAAAATTTGACGGCGTCGAGGGTAGCGCTAGTGACGATCAGCTTCAGATCCGGTCTCCTACCAACGGCTTGTTTCAGCAACCCGAACAGTACGTCCGTGTGTATCGTACGTTCGTGAGCTTCGTCCAACATAATAATCGAGTATGCCTTTAGATCGAGGTCCATTAGGCACTCACGCAGCAGCATACCGTCCGTCATGTACTTTATATGAGTTTCCGGAACCGTGCAATCCTCGAAACGTATCGTGTAACCGACTTCCTGTCCGAGACGGCAACCGAACTCCTCGGCGACGCGTTTAGCCACCGACATAGCGGCTACTCGTCTAGGCTGAGTGCAACCGATTTTACCGCGCAGCATGAAACCCGCTTCGGCCAGATATTGCGTGATTTGTGTCGTTTTGCCGGATCCAGTTTCACCGATAACGATCAGTATCTGATTGTCCGTAACCGCCTTGATCAGATCGTCCTTGAGCTTGTATATCGGCAAGCTTTCGCGCTGCTCGAGTATACTCAAATTCGTCTTCTTACCGAAGGACGAGTTTTTACCGCCGATAACGTGCTTCTTCCACTCTGGCAAATCTTGAGTTTGGAGTCCGATACCTCGCATGTTCGACGCTAGCGTTTGGCTCTCGGGATCGGGAAGAGGATCGATCCAGTTCTTGTTCTGTTTCGTCGGTGCCGAATCCATTTCTTGCTCTCTCTGCAACATTTTCAGTTCCCTACGCTCTTTCGCCAATGCGCCCTGCATCATAGCCGCCTGAGCCAGAGATCCATCTGGATTCTTGACAATCCTGACTGGACTGAGATCCGCCCGGGCACGGCCGTGACCGCGCAGAAACGGTTTTTCTTCGTCCACGAGCTCGATCTCAACGTCCTCCTCCTCGTCGTCGGCGTGCGGCAGGATACCGGTTTCCTCGTCGAACTCCGGTAATTCGCTCTTGTCGATGCAAGCCGCTGCGAGCATCTGTTTGATCTCCCATTTCTCCGGCGAGGAGAGTCGCTGAACGCGTTTCCTGCCGTGCGTCTCGTCCTCGTCGACGTTGCCTTGCAGATCGAGCAACGACGTCGGTCTGTCGGGATTACGCAAGTGTTTCTCGTCCTCCTCGGTTTTCGTCATTGTCAAAACAGGATTCAAATCCCTGCCGCTCTCCTGATCAACGTCCTTCATGCTCAACGATATTTTTTGGCCCGTTATGCTCAATATCTTCACCATTACCTTCTGGCCTCTGTCGACAACGTCGTTGGCGCTTGCGACGCGACCCTCGCTGCGCAACTGCGATATATGAACGAGTCCCTCGCATCGCCGACGATTTATCTCGAACTGTACGAAACATCCGAACTGAACGATGTTGGCCACTTTTCCCGTGTAAATTTTGCCCACCTCGGGCTCCGTCGATACGTTGTCGCGAGTGTTCTGCGATACGCTCTCCTGCGATCTGCGACGCTTTCTGTGACGATGATCGTCTCTCGATCGCGAACGCTCCCGAGACCTCGATCTGTGCCTTCGGCTGCTACGCGTCGCCGATCTCGATCTGTGCCTTCTGCTGCTGCGCGTTGCCGATCTCGATCTGTGCCGTCTGTCTCGAGATCTGCTGCGTTTGTCCCTCGATCTGCTGCGTTTGTCCCTCGATCTACTTCGTCTGTCCCGCGATCTGCTTCGCCGATCTCTCGATCTTCGTCTCTTCGTTTCCTTGTCTTTACTCTTGTCCTTGTCCTTTTTCACCGAGGCTTCTACGGGCGCTTCGTCGTATACCTTGGGCTCGGCAGGGGCGGTTTTCGTGAACGACGACTGAAAGGACTCCAGCATCGCCATGGCGTTGTTCACGACATCCGCGTCCTTCTCCTCCGCGCTCGAAGCCGCCGGCAGCTTGTTAGGCATCGCCAGCGCAGGAAATTTGCTGGACAAATCATCCTTGTGCACGTTCGACGTCTGCGATTTTCCGGAAGTAGTCTTGTTGGGCTTCATGTGCTGTATTATCCTCAACAGATTCGATATTAAGGAATCCTGTGACAAAAAAAACACACAGTCAGTGACATTGAATTTACGGCGCGACGTGACTATTTTCGACGATAAATAATAAATAACTTACCGAGAAGTCTGCATCATTTTCCAACAGAACTTTCTTGAAGCCCTCGAATGTTCCATTTTCCTCCGCCAAGTGGATTATGAATTCGGCTGCAACGGTAAAACAAACATTTTTACATATCAAAAAAAAAAAATTAAACAAATTAGAAATGACAAAGACAACCTGGGGATATTATCGTTTGATCGTCAAGTGAAGCAAGGTCTACGCATGGTATGTAGAAACATCTCATAAATGTTTAAAAATGTTATAAATGTTTGAAAACGTTGTGAACGTTTTATAAACGTTCGGAAACGTTACAAACGTTTCATAAACGTTCGGAAACGTTACAAACGTTTCATAAACGTTCGGAAACATTGCAAACGTTTCTAAACGTTCAAAAACGTTATAAACGTCGAAAACATTATACACGTTGGAAACGTATGATATGTTTTTACAACCAGTGTGTTGTAACAAAACGTAAAGAAGAAAGACTAAAAATAATGTAGCAAAATGGTAACAAAAACAAGCTGGGACTATTCCAGTTCGATGAGCAGGTTAAGCAAGGTGTGCGTGTACTGCGTAGAAATGTAGAAACATACAAAAACAAATCAGCTATTTTTCTCAAACGTTTTTACTAGTGTGTTCTAACAGAGCGTACAGAGGGGTTAAAAATCACATAGCAAAAAAAGATCGTGGGTAGCAAAACAAAAAAAAAGAAATAACAAGAACGAGCTGGGACTATTATCGTTCGATCAGCGAATTAAGCAAGGTGCGCGTGTGGTATGTAAAAACGCAATAAATGTTATGAACATTGGAAACGTAATAAAAACGACTCCGCTACGTTTCCCAAACGTTTTTACGACCAGTGTGTTACAACGGAGCGTAAATAAGAAGGGTTAAAAATCACGAAAATATTTTGATGCTGTGTTTTTTGTCGACTTTGTTGGTTAGCTTAATATATTTACACACCCAAATCCTTGTCGTTGATGCCCAAGTGATTTTCCAATTCCGTGCAGATCTTCGAGACGAGGGAAAGATGCTCCAATTCGTCGATACCCATCGTGCGTAAACTGTTCGCTCACGATGCTCACGATGAAGAATCACGAAAAGTACTGTGTTGCTCCTCTATCACTGTCTGTAAGACGATCCACGACTGTGCCAATGCGCTTCGAGCATAGGTGCAGAACTACGTGTAAAGCGTTGTGTAGATGTGGGACGCGTCCTTGGAGGGGAGACCCGGCGTAGCCAATAGCTTGCGCGTATGGCGAGTTCACAGCTGGCCAGCCATTGCGTTCACTTACACCCTACAAGTTTCAGGTACAATGAGAAAAAAAAATGTCGAAGGTCACCTTCGAATGTGTAAGCGCATTCGAACGATCTATATTATACCTGGCTCACCCCATGACGCGATTGAAAACGATAAGCTTTACTAACAGGAAGTACTAGCTATTTTTGAATGAAGTCCAGGAAATGAACGGTCAACGTTGCTGTACAATGAAAAAAGTGGCTGGAATACAATGGTCACTATATGTTAATAAAAGCGATTGAGGGCTGCGACGTCGTTAATCCGTTATCGGGACAAACCACTGCATGTTCACTGCGGAAGTATTTATTAAATACTTTTTGTTTACTTGCGAAGATAAGATATTCACGGTTTCTTAAAACTTATAACGATAATATTGCACTGGATTTATATACATACAATATGACGAGAGTCTCTTAGTTCCGTCTTCGTCGAACTCGCGATATTCGCCACGCGTTCGGTTCCTCGTATTTATTGTACAAGGGCTCGAGACGTTGATTCTTCTTGAACTTGCTGAGCTTCGTGGGGTCGCTGAACTTGAAGAACGCGGGGGCGAATTCCACGAGCCATTTTGGATCTATCGTGGTGACTTCTCTCATGTACTCCTTTGTGGTCTGTACCAATTCGTGGTAAATCACCTGCGGGCATGAGCGTACGTTTTAATATTGGAAGAAGTTGATTTTTCGTACTATTTAAAACTTACCCATTCGGGTTGCCTGTTGAACAATGCACTGCTGGGATGTATGTAAACAACTTGACTGTCGACCAACGTTCTGTATCCCTCTTGAGGATCTTTTTTCGCCGCGTTACGAAAAAATCCGGAGCACACGGCTTTCTGAATTCTCACTGTATTTTTACCGGCTGACACAACGTCGAGTTTATGCCTGGAAAATAGAATGACATTTTTATACAACAGTGACGATACTTTTAAATCTCTCTCTTCGTCGTGGATCGAATTATTGCATTCCCTTACCTATCCATAATGCCCAGCAACTGTTTACGAACATCTTGGGCGCGTTTCAGGGTTCTTATCTGCACGAAATTCTCGTAACACCAGGCATTACTGAATTTGTTGTTTCTCCAAGAATTGTAAACCGCCAATAGCGTCAAGTGGTCGCCCTCGGCTTGATTGAACTTGGCTTTTTTCTGATCGGCCAGAGCTTGCTTGTCCTTGGGCCTGTAGAATACATTCTGCACGGACAACATACTGACGATCGTCAATATTTCGTCGGAGCATTGCAGGTGCACGCTCATGATCAGCATCTTGGATAGATTTGGCTCCAAGGGAAATTCAGCCATTCGTCTACCCAATCGTGTGAGCAGACCTTCGTTGTCCAGCGCGCTCAGACTGTGCAGAGATTCCAAGGCCATGATGAGGGATTCAACGGGCGGTGCGTCCATGAAATCGAAGTGAAGCAAATCGTTGATCCCCATAGTTTTCAGCTGCAGCACCGTAGTCGCTAAATTCGTACGTTGAATTTCGGGAACCGGTGTCGGCAGCATCTCGTCTCTGTAGGCTCTCTCCGTGTAGAGTCTGTAACACTTTCCAGGGCCAGTTCTTCCGGCTCTACCCGCTCTCTGTTTCGCAGCGGCTTGGCTGATAGGCGTCACAATTAGACTGTCCATTCCGGTCTTCGAATTGTAAACCTTTTGTTTGACGAAGCCCGGGTCGACTACGTAATAAATACCATCGATCGTTAGACTCGTTTCGGCGATATTTGTAGCTATGACGACTTTGCGCGAGCCCGGCGGTGCTGGTTCGAATATTCTCGTCTGCATTTCGGAGGGCAAGGCCGAATAGACCGGAAGTATGATGAGTTCAGGGACATCGGGTCCGAGGGATTTCATGCGCTCGTAGAGAATCTCGCATGCTGTGTCGATTTCCTCCTGACCAGTCAGGAAAAGAAGAATGTCCCCGGGAGGCTCGCGCAAATGAATCTGCATCACGGTGATGAGCGCGGCGTCCAGATAATCAGTTTCCGGTTCTTTCGTGTACATCACTTCGACTTCGAACGTTCTTCCTGGTATCGTGAATATCGGAGCTTCGAAGAAGTACGAAGAAAATTTGACGGCATCGAGGGTAGCGCTCGTGACGATCAGCTTCAGATCCGGTCTCCTGCCAACGGCTTGCTTCAGCAGTCCGAACAGCACGTCCGTGTGTATCGTTCGCTCGTGAGCTTCGTCCAACATAATAACAGAATATGTTTTGAGATCGAGATCCATGAGGCACTCGCGTAGCAGCATACCGTCCGTCATGTACTTTATATTCGTTTCTGGACCAGTGCAATCCTCGAAACGTATTGTGTAGCCGACTTCCTGTCCCAAACGGCAACCGAACTCTTCGGCGACACGTTTGGCGACGGACATCGCCGCTACTCGCCTGGGCTGCGTGCAACCGATTTTTCCACGTGCCGTGAAACCCGCCTCGGCCAAGTACTGCGTTATCTGTGTCGTTTTACCCGAACCAGTTTCACCGATAACAATGAGTATCTGATTGTCCGTCACCGCTTTCACCAAATCGTCTCGAAGCTTGTAGATCGGCAAGCTTTGCCGTTGCTCCAGAAGAGTCAAGTTCGTTTTTTTACCGAAGGACGTTTTTTTCCCGCCGATCACGTGCTTCTTCCACTCCGGTAAATCTTGGGTCTGGAGTCCGATGCCTCTCATGTTCGACGCCAGCGTGCGGCTCTCCGTATCGGGCAGGGGATCGATCCAGTTCTTGTTCTGTCCCGTCGGTATCGAATCCATTTCTTGCTCTCTCTGCAGCATTTTCTGCTCCCTCCTCTCCTTCGCCAAAGCGCTCTGCATCATAGCCGCTTGAGCGAGAGACCCATCGGGATTCTTGACGATGCGTACGGGACTCAGATCTCCAAGGGCTCTCCCGTGACCGTGCAGAAACGGTGGTTCCTCCTCGACGAGCTCGATCTCGACGTCTTCCTCCTCGTCGTCCTCCCGCGGAAGTATTCCGGTCTCCGTGTCGAACTCCGGCAGTTCACTCCTATCGATGCAAGACGCCGCGAGCATCTGTTTTATCTCCCATTTCTCCGGCGAGGAGAGTCTCTGAACGCGTTTCCTCCCATAAGTCTCATCCTCGTCGACGTTCCCCTGCAGCTCCAGAAGAGACGTCGGTCTGTCGGGATTTCGCAGATGCTTCTCATCCTCCTCGGTCTTCGTCAGAGTCAAGACCGGATTCAAATCTCTACCGGTCTCCTGATCGACGTCCTTCATGCTCAACGATATTCTCTGCTCGCCGACGCTGAGCACCTTCACCAGGACTCTCTGCCCTCTGGTCACGACGTCGCTGGCGCACGCCACTCGTCCCTCGCGCCTCAACTGCGATATGTGCACCAGTCCCTCCCATCGTCGTCTCATTCCCTCGATCTGCACGAAACATCCGAACTGAACGATGTTCGCCACTTTACCGGTGTAAATTTTACCGACTTCCGGTTCAGACGTAACGTCCTCGGGCGACTGAGACTTCGACTTTGTCGTTCGATATCGGCCCCGCTTCGATTCCCCACCGCGTTCCCGGGAGCCTCGTATTCTGTCTCTCGTGCCTCTGGATCTCGATCTTCGTCGCTCGCGCGATCTCTGACGCTTCCGGTCTCTGTAGCCGTCTCTTGAGCGCGAATGCTCGCGCGATCTTGATCTGTGCCTCTTGCCGCTTCGCGTCGCCGAACTCGAACCGCGACGCTTGTTCTCCCTCGATCTGCTTCTTCTATCCCTCGATCTGCTACCTCTGCGATCTTTCGTCTTCTTCTCAGCGGATTCCAAATGAGTTTTGCTCTCCGCCTTTGGCTCGACTGAGCTCTTTGAGTGCGAAGGCTCGAAGGCCTCGAAATAAGCCATGGCATTCTTCACTGCATCCTCGTCCTTCTCCTCCGCAGTCGAGGAAGCCCTCGGCTCGTTGGGGATCGCCAGGCCCGGAAACTTATTCACCAACTCCTTCTGCTTGGCGCTCGAACTCTGCGATTTTGCGGATTGATTTATCATCGGCTTCATGTGCTGTATTATACGCAGCAGATTGGAGATGAAGGAATCCTGTTGAAGAATATTAAGTATCCATGTACAACGAGATTTGGCAAAAAATAGTTTATTGTCAACGTAAGTTTACAGATACGAACAGAAAATTCAGCTCCGTTCTCTATCAGCACCTTCTTGAAGTCCTCGAATGTCTTGTTGCTCTCCGCCAAGTGGATTATGAACTCCGCTGCGATAACAAGGTGACATTATCGCAAGTATTGTTTCTTATCGCTTATACAATTTTTGCGTACCTTGTAGGCTATTATACTATTGTAGAAAAAAAAATATGCTAATATTCTATCGTTTCAAATTCTATTTATTTCTCCAGATGTTATATCTGGAGTTTGCTCTCGGACAAGCTTCTCCTAGCATCACAGAAGGAATAAATAATAACAATTAAAATAATAATAATAATAATAATAAAAATAATAATAGTAATAACAATAACATTGATAATAATAATTATTAAAATAATAATAATAACAATTAAAATAGTAATAATATTAATAATAATAACAATAAGTTTGAAAGCAGTAAAACCGAAAATTTCGGCGACACGAATGTTGAATTGTTGTAGGTAATTGATTGTTAGCACAGTACCCAGATCTTTGTCATTGAGGCCCAAATGATTTTCCAATTCCGTGCATATCTTGGAAACGAGTGACAGATGCTCCAATTCCGATACCTCGTCGGTCTCCATAGTTTTTTTTTTGTTTGTTTTTAATTAACGATTTAGTCTGTACAATGACAGAATACGATGACAGTTCACCGATGCGGCGATCCGCGACGGGTTCATCGGACGACTGCGAATTGTTGCGAGACAGAGAGGAAGGGAAGCTGCGCCGAAACTTCGACGAGTCTCTCTCGTCTCCACCGATGCGTTTTCTGCATTACACGACAGTATCATTACTACATACAAGAATTTTCGCGTTTTCATATGTTTTCGTCGCAAACCCGCGCGCTTAAGAGAGAGAACAGTCGGCGAAATTTGTTGCCGACAGTGACCGCAACACGGCGTTGTTAGGGCATGTTAGGGTGTCTTTTGCGTCAAATTTATTTCAGCCGAATCTCGTTTCCGTCAAAAAGTAACTAGGTTGGAGAAATACCATATATCATTTGGATACCCGGTGTTTCTCCAACCTAGTTACTTTTTGGCGGAAATGAGTTTTGGTTGAAATAAATTTGGCGTAAAAGACACCCTTCCACGGCGTTGTATGGGAAAAAAACCTGCCGGCCGATGAGAGCGCTTGGCTTACGTTGAATACGAGAATACAGGAATTCGCAAAATTACTGTTACGGCAAAAGCGGGAGAGTAAGATTTTGCGGTTATACGTTCGTCGGGTTTTTGCACTCTGGCAATTTGACGCGTTCGGAGTTCGAACATTCGGAAGGTTCGACGGGACAAGCCGAGTACTTTCACGAGAATCGCGTTTGAGGAATCATCAAACAGTCGAGAGATCCTCGTTTGCCGCTCAACACTTGTTTGCTCTCTCGTGTTTTACAAATATATTCATAATCGACCGTCGCCCGAATAAAATATCGTCAATTTTTTTTTCTTTACTTTCGACTATGGATTGCGGCTGAAAATTACGAGCTTCGAAACTTCACAACGTCCACACATCCGAGTTACAACGGTTAAATACATATTAAAAAAAAAATCGAATTGTGAGTATCAGGAAAGCGGCTATTTCTTAGGACATCGTCTATTTCGCATTATGTCACCGAGCATCCCATTCCATGAGATTAAACGCTGCTCATCACGCCAAATTAGTTGCTCGACTTTCAGCTCCTCACGAACGCGCTCAAACGATTTCATCTTTTCGAAAAATTTTCCACGGCTCTTTTACCTTTTGTGATTTTAGGTTAAGTGTGGACGAGCGGTTCCTGCCATCTCGGAAATCCGCACAAGGTTGTACCGACTATGATAGAAGAGCAGATCTTCGATCGCCGAATTGAAGCCGTTTCGAATCGGCGATAATACGTTGCTGCAAAAGTGGAAGCTTCGCTTTTCTTTGTCTTCGATTTACAACTGCGGAGCTAACCCTTCGGGGTACAACGTAAGTTCGTCGAATCGACGCTGCATTAAAATTGAATTAATTATCATCTCTATCGTAAACTCTTGGTCGGAATGAAATTTTGATACTTGCCATTCGATGTTTCCATTCCATTGAATTTTATCGAACGGAGCCGCAGAGTCAGTCTACTTATGAGGCATTCTCGATCAACAGGGCCACTTTTTTTCCTCCACCTCTCAGATGTTTTTTAAAGTTTGCCAATTTGTAGTACTACTTGAGAGGTGCTTCTGTGATTTTTTTTTAATCTTTAAAGTGCACCCTTCAGGATTTACATTTTTTTTTTTTAATATCCGTATATCTCAAAAAATATTGGTGACTCAAAAAATTTGTACTAACATTAACTTTTTTATTTTTCATCAACTTTCAAATGACGTTAGAGTCATAATTTTGCCAATACGGGAAAGGCCATGTTGCGTGGAAAAAAAAAATTGAAATAATTTTTTTCTTCTAAAAACACACCTTTGATTCTGGTCCCAATTTTACAGGATATTCGGCAGTGTATGAAGATTTTGAGAAAAAGATTTTGAGAAAAAAAAAAAAAAAAATATAAAAGTGTCTAAAATTATATAAATATAGGTACCTGAATCTGAAATAACATGAATATTAAAAAAATCCAAGATAATATGAAATAAAAATATCTTTAAAATATCAAACCGATCAAAGCACTAAACTCTTTGCAGTTTACTATGTTGTACGAAACTGCTTTGGAGTTTAGTGCTTTGCACAAAAATTCTTTTGATGCAATGGTAATAACGTTAGTCTCTGTTCGATATTCTTTTTCAGATTTATCCGGCGAGCTGTCTCATCTATCACCAATCATTGAATGGACGTTGTCGATAATGAGCGGCGATTAAGTTCGTATTATGCGAGTTGCCTTCGTCTGGATGAAGATGATTTTCGATTTTATCAAACGTATCTTCGGTCTGGCGGACGAGTCGTCGCGGAAACGTCCCGCCGAAGAGTTTGACCGTGATTGTCCGACGAATCCCGTCAATAAGAAGAAGGTCTGCCGCGGTCACGTGGGCGCGCGTTACTCGAGCGTCACTTACGCGGACGAGAATGACGAGGAGATACAATTCATCGGCGAATCGAATTATTCACCGGTACGTTCGAAGGAGCGCCCGAACGGCGCGTCATATCGCAAGAGAAAGCCGTCCGGCTCGTTTCAGCGACCGCCCGAAAATTATCGAAACAACTTGGTCGCGAAAATGGCTAACGGCAAAGATTCAAAGAATGGCCGAATGTCGGCCAAGAGTATGATCGCGATGTCGATGACCGACTCCAAAAATTCGACATTGGCGAAGACATGCGAGCTTCGCGAAAAACACGCGTACAGCCAGTTGCTGCAGAATTTTTTGCAGCCGTCGCGAGTCCACGTTATTCGCAACAAGCCGCTGGAGAACGATTCGAAAAGACGGAGCACCGTCACCGAAGTGATAGATCTCGAGAAATTCGAGACCCCGTCGACGAGCCTCGTGAGACGTCGCTCGTGGAACGACAAGCCGCACGATGTTTTCTTCACGCATCAAGCTTCGACGCCGAAATCCTACACAGCCAGAGAGAGCAAGCCAAAAGCTAAGAACGAGCGTGTATCGATACTTTCACCGAGAAAATCTCTCAACGCAAAACTGAAGGACGAAGATGTGTCGATACTCGCTCCGAGAATAATGACAAACGCGAAGAGCGGAGCAACGTCGAGAATAATCCCAGAAATAAAATTTGATTACGCGAAGAACGAGTCGCCGGTCGTATCGTCGGTAAAGCCTCGCGAGAAGAAAACCGAGCCTCAACCCTCGACATCGCGGGTCGTACCCATCGATAACGATGATATATTACCCATGAACACATTGCGCGACAATCTCGCGAACAAAGCAGTTATGAAACAGGACTTCGTGCCACGAATATGTGAGAATTACAAAGATCGTATGGAGCAACGCATGAAAGAGGTCGAAGAGCTGAAACGAATGACCTGTCTTATGTCGAAGCACAATCGTCTAACGAGGGAGGCGGCCCTCGAAGTGCAATTGTCTCGCTCCATGCGACTGTGCGAGGCGGTTCTCGACGAGACCGAGCAGCTCGAGGAGGACGCTCTACCGACCCTCACTCCGCCCATGCTTCAGGAGATCAAAAATGCTCTCGTGTCGAATCCACCCAACGAGTGTCTCGTCGAGAGTTTCGGATTGAGAATAACGCGAAAGGACATTCACACCCTGTACGGTCTTAATTGGCTTAACGACGAGGTCATAAATTTTTACATGAACCTGCTGATCGCCCGGGGCAACGGATCGAACGAAAGATATCCGAAAGTACACGCGATGAATACATTCTTCTATCCGAAGCTCATATCGGGCGGTCACGCGTCGCTCAAGAGATGGACGAGAAAAATCGACATTTTCGCGCAAGACATTCTCGTCGTGCCGATCCACCTCGGTATACATTGGTGTATGTCTATCGTCGACTTCCGCGACAAATCAATACGGTACTTCGACAGTATGGGCGGTAGCAACCCAAAGTGCCTCGCAGCTCTGCGACAATATCTCGAGGACGAGAGTATGGACAAGAAGAAGAAACCCTTCGACACGAACGATTGGAAATTAATATCTATGAAAAATATACCGCAGCAGATGAACGGCAGCGATTGCGGCGTCTTCTCGTGTATGTTCGCCGAATTCTTATCGGCCGACAAGAAAGTAACTTTCACGCAACAGGACATGCCCTACTTCAGAAACAAAATGGTCTACGAGATTCTCAAAGCGAAACTTCTGTAGAAAAAATTAACGTATTGAACGATTGTTGAAGATAGTGTGATTGAGAGAGCGGTCACGTTTCCTGTGTTGTACTGTAAAGAAAAAGGAAAAGAATAATAAGAAGAAAAACGATCTTTGCTCCAGAATAATTCTGCAGAACGACGCAGTGAATAAACACAAGTTTCGAGGGCGTTGATTGTTCGTCGATATCGTTGGCGATTATATTAAATACTATCTCAGCGATGCGCCAAGTCTAAAAACGATTTCCCGGATATGCAAAAAAAATTTTTTATCGCTACGATTCATCGATCAATGAATTACTTTAAACACTGTGTAATCTAAGATAATTATTGATTCCTCTTCCTGTAACATATGAAGCTAAAGATTATAGTTTACGTACGTGAAGAAGAGTAAAGAAAAAAGATTGTGTTTTCGTTGATTTGTTTTTTTTTTTTTTTTCTCTTTCGTCATTGGGAGGTGTGCCGAGGGTGCAGCTGAAACAGTACGCGTCGGGAGAATATTCAATGTTGCTTCCCTCTCACAAGCCAAAAGAACTGACTATTGTTTTGTTTTTCAGATTCAATGATTTAATATAATAATCATGATATATAAGCGAAGTTTTTTGTTCCTTAAATTTGATACAATATTTTCTATACATATTCTTGTACACTGATTTTTTTTTCTTTTAATAAGACAAGATACCTAAATAGTCGTTTTATTTTAACAGACGCACAGTCACTCTTAGTGTCATTGAGCTGCTCTTATTACATCTAGTTGGGTTTATTCATTATCTATTACGCTATAGTCGTTCAATAATTAACTAAATATATATGTATATTTATATTTGAGTAGGATGATTTTCTGCGGTATGTGCATATAGATCTCATAACACGAGAGCAGCTACCCAAAAAAAAAAAAGAAGAGTTATTAAACTTTGACGTGATAGACACTAACCTAAGCGTTTTCTACGATCAACATAAAAGGAGAATACCTTTTTTTTTTTAATAAGTTTTACCGTTGTACAAAGATCATTGCGAATCGAGTACTGCGCGTTTTTAAAATTATTTTGTTCTGTTTCAATAACTTTCCTTTGTCAATATAGTTTATGTATATTCGAATCTTGTAGTGCAGTGTGTAAAGTAAATAATTTGCTTATTTTTTAAATACAAATCCCCGAACACAAAGGCATTCGTGCGGATTTCAAATACATTATTTCAATTTAAAATTCAATGATTATATACACACAGATCCGTAACTTATATTTAGTTTATGAAATGATGAATTAGCTTCGATTACTAAGAAAAAGTATGTACAACTTCACGGAGGGCATGCATTATGTGCAGTTTAAATGATTTTATCGAAGGATCATTGTTGTTCCGAAACGTGAACGTCATTGACAATATAACGATAATCCGAACGATCGGGAGGTGGGGGGAACATTCATCAGTTATTAATATGAATAACAAACCATTCACGAATGCGAATTAGTTCCCGAACTAAGTTCAAACTTGACAAATATATAGATCGTCTAAAAACTAGTTTGGCGATTTAGGATTTTCACGGAGGATTCCCCTTTCATGCCTATGAGCAAAGTATAATCTTACGCGGATGTTGTATTAATATTTTGTATAATATATAATAATATATATATGTATATGGTCGAACGATGAGACGCGATAATTTGTAAAGTAAATAGACACAGTACAAAAAATAAACATAATCACAGCTGAATTGGCAGGCAGCAGGCGGGCATTCGGTCAGGCCTATTTGTTGTCGTAACTGCGTTTCAGTTTGCTATTTCCGTTTTTTGTTAATATTCGTTTTCGACACGATCTCGTTAATTGGTCGGTTCTTCTCTCTCTCTCAGCCTGCTGAGCCCTTCTAATAGACCGATTCGAGTCTTACACGTAATCATTGGTACCCGGAGAAGTGAGTGGCTCCTGTGCCTGTTGGCGTAAAAATTCAAACTCATTTAACATAAATAGTTACCCTGCAGTGCTCCTTGAAAACAGGCGAAAAAAAAAACGAGTCACTTACCTCTTCCCCGACCGTAGCAGCGGGGAGGGGAAAACGATTTTTCTCAAGGCTGAACTGATCCTCGGTAGTTTTTCTGTACACCGGATTATCGAAGTTCATACTTGTTACGTTGCGATGAAGGTAATGCCTGTAGCACAATACCGCTACAAGTGCGAGAATAAGAAGGCCCAAAGTAACACCGCCGATAACGATTCCGGCAACCAAGCCAGGATCGGTGGCCTCGGTTCCAAGATTGTTGCCCCTGTTTCGATCGGTCGCGTCTGTCGGACCTGCGAATTCGAGAACAATTAGTGTTTCACGAGAACATCGACGTCGCTCCTGGACGAATTAAACTCGTGTTTTCGCAGGGGCTCGTAGACAAATATTGCCGTGCGACGATCGTTCACATGCCTTCGAGAATATAGAAGAAAAGAAAAAAAAACTAAGATCGAAGTGTCCGACTCTACTTACTGGGCTTCGGTGAAACTGTAGTTTCGAGCCTCTGAAAAGGTCTTGTCGGCTGCTCTGTCGTAGGCGCTACGGTTGTCGTTACTGGATTATCCCATGCAACAACGATGCAAATAAACGAACAAACGAAAAAAAGAAGAATAATAATAAAGATAAATACAATAGAAATAATAATTCGAGGCAATACGTCGACGATCGTACGATTTTTTTTTTTTCACAGAGATGCATTGTAGAGAAGAATAGAAAAAGGTGGCTTCGGAGTTCTTACACGACACCATTATCGCGAAGGAACATACAATACATACAATTAGGATCGCGCATTCGTGAGAAAAAATAATAATACGTATAGTTCATGCACCACGGTACGTCACAATTCATCGATTCATTCCGTACTTTCATTCGCTTTTCATTTATCTCTTTCAGCAAATAAATAGCCGGATACTTAAGCTTGGTGTCGGAAATATAAACATCGAGTAAGATTGGAAAAATGATAATAAATAATTGACGACTCACCGTTCTCGACGCACATCTGACCGTCGGGCCTGAGTCTCAAGCCGTCGGGGCAGGCGCAACTCAGGAGAGGCGATCGTGAATTTATCTTCGGCGCCGGTAAGCACAGATGACTGCAGTGACCGTTCACGGCTTGACACTGATTCGTGCCGTCGGGCTGTCGGTACGGATGGTAAACGTGAACGACCATCGGATGTTGAAGAGAACGCAAAGACGTCGACGGTCTCACTTCCTTGCCCGTGAATTTGTTAGCTTTGAATATCGTCTGTTTGTCCCAATCGGTCCAGTAAACGTAATCCTCGAAAGTCGTTATACTGAACGGATGTCTCAGCGTGTCCAGCGAGAACAGCACGGTTCGTCTGCCCGAACCGTCGGTATTGCACGACGCGACTATGTGAAGCTTAGCGTCAACCCAGTAAACCCGTTTGCCAATTAAATCCAGCGTCAGTCCATTCGGCCATATGACTTCCGTGCCGACGATTACCTGCGAACGTAATAGAAACTTTCGTTGAGTCTCATTCGCTCTCTAGGAAGCTCGGGAGAAAGAGAAATTTTGTTTTCCATGAAAATGTATACGCATACGCGTGCTTTAATCAAATGGGAACGAAGCGTCGAGGGACTCGTTCTGAGGGCTTACGTCACAGTAACATTTCGATTTTTTTTTTCTCGTGGTTTATGGTGTCAGGAATATTCTGTTAAATTTTTATGTCGAAATTCAACGAATTACGAAAATTAGTGGTTCAGCGTATTACGAGACCGTTATGTGGAAAGTGGCCGAGCCCTCGAGCGGCTACGCGGAGCGCTCCAGCAGCGGCGCGGCCGAACTTTGAAAACGGTTTTCACAAAACGGGATTTTCAAGATCGGTGTCCCTGACATCTAAAAAATGGCTTGATGGATTTTTATAAACATTTTTACCGATATACTTCAACAAATTTTTTAGTCCTTGACGGTCTCATATTTTTTTTAAATAATAAAAAATAATTCGAAAAGATTATTCGTTGTTGAATAATGGGTAATAATCGACTTTTTGTCAAATCGCTGCCGTTGAGCCAATTTTTTTATCCCCTCGTCAAGGACTGCGTTATATATCATTTGATACGAAACAATGAACATTGTTTGTTTCCGATAAAATGACAAGTTAAGAATCAGGGACACCGCAAAGGATCTTAAAAAAAATTGTTTACGCCGACCGATGAAAAAAAAAATACGTAACAATAAAATTGAATGAAACAATGCCTAAATGTTCTTTAATTTATCTTCCTTCCACCTTAAAAAAATTGAATCGTTAAAACGTATATTTACCGAGAAGAAAAATTACGAAATATGCGTGCGTTTTTACCCATTTACTGTGGCGTAAGCCCTTAATGACCTGTGAAATGTCACGGTCAGTAATAAATCCCCTCGCCCATTTTCTCTTCAAGACCATTGATATTTCGGACAAGAGCAGATTACGTTCTCGTCTGTCTATTGTACTGGACACTGTCCATGAAATTCATAATCTGCTTCCGTCCAAAACATGAACAGTTGGAGGCCAAAATAGGAAAGGCGACAGAGACGATGGACGATGGATGGAGGGTGTTCAACATTGTCTCGATGCGTACCGATCTGTGAGATCCATCCATTCCAGCTCTCTCGATGCGGGCCTCGTCGCCCCAGTCTGTCCAGAACATCCATCCCTCGAGAGGATTGAGCGCTATAGCTCGGGGCTCCTGCACGTTGTCTTTTATCAGAGTTTTGCGCATATTTCCCTCGAAATTGGCGAGCTCGATGGTATTCTTCTCGGCATCGGTCCAGTATATGTGATTGTAAATCCAATCGACCGCGAGGCCGTCGGTTGTCGTCAAATCCTTGTCGATAACTACCGACCGCTCGTTGCCCTCGTCGATGGGAGCTCTGTTAAAAGATTTACAAAGAAATCATTGAAGAATTTCAAGCGCAACCGTCGCCTCCAATTTACTGAACAGTATCATCCGGAAACCGGACGGTCTTACTTGTAGATTTTCTTTTCCGAAACATCGCTCCAGAATATCATTCCCGTGCGGAACACAAAATCGAGGGCCGTAGCCATTTTAGTGTCGTTAACGATAGCGGTCATTTCTTGACGATCGAGAGCGACTTTTCTTATGTCGTGGCGTCTCGTGAAAAGCAGACTCGCGTGTCCCTCGGTGGCTTTGCATCGGGTAACGTTTTTCGGATCTCGCAGATAGCCGTTCGCACAGCTGCACTTGAAGCTTCCCTTCTCGTTCAGACAGAATTGCGAGCATCGACCTGGCTCCAAGCACTCGTTGATATCTGCGAGTAAAAAAAATCGTTCGCGTTAATACAGAACACAATGCGTGATAAAAAAAATTGCGCTGGGATTTTTGAACATTTTTTTTGCCAACTTACCGTCGCAAGTGCGATTGTCGATTAGCGCGTACCCCTCGTTACACGCGCATCTATAACCGATCGGCATGTCGATGCAGATTTGGCTGCATCCACCGTTGTTCTGGAGACACTCGTTGATGCCGCAACGCTCGGGGCTCTCGTCCTCCCAGCCAAGGCAATCCGGCTTCAAATTACAAACATGGTCGAGCGGTATGCACGAGCCCTGGCTGCACTCGAACTGCGTCTGCGGATCGCACGCCAGTGGCTTGGTCTTACAGGTTTTCTCATCGCTCTTGTCCGCGCAGTCGTCCTTTCCGTCGCAAGCCAAATGACCTGAATCAACAAATATACATATTACGGTTAATACAACATCAACATTTATAACAATCGAATCTTGCTTCTCGATTTGCAATCGAAACCACCTGTAATATAATTAACGAAATTTCTTTTTCCGATATCTACAGTCAATAGTACAAGAAATAAATTTCACATACGGATAATTCATTATCAAATAGTTAAATAAATTCTACTGTAAAAATGTTTTAACTTTTTTATATAAACATTTATATAATTGTATAAACATAATATAAAAAAAATGAACTAAGGTTCCGTTAGTTTCATGTATTTGTATTTCGATTTCCACTGCCTTCGGAGTGTAATTTTAGGATTCGGAGTTGGCTCTTACGGGCTCTTGTCCTAGAGCCTTGCATTGATCGATAAGTAATAATAATTTAAAAAAATATATATATCACCTGATATGCAAGAGTGATCGCCGCACTGGAACTGATCGGCTCTGCAAGTGACGTTCTGGCACCTCTGCAGATCCTCGTCGGCTCCATTGGCGCAATCGTCCTCCTTGTCGCAAACCCAGCTCTGATGTATGCAGGTGATATGATCGCCGCAGTCGAATTCCTTCTCGGCGCAGTGGCTCGTACGTCCCTGCAACGGATTGTTGGTGCAGCCAATCTCGTCGGCGTGATTGGGACAATCGTTGTCTCCGTCGCAGCGCCAGCGCGAGGTGATGCAGTAGCCAGGTGAGCATGCGAAGTCAACGTCGGGACGACAAGTAGTCGGGGCGCAATCCTTCTCGTCGCTACCGTCGCCGCAGTCCTCGTCTTGATCGCACACCCAGCTGTGCTGAATACACTTTTTGTTGGCGCAAGTGAACTGATCCGATCGGCAGGTCTCATCTATCGTTCGGTAATCATAAATTATTCGAGGTCTGGGTTATAACGTCTAGACGTACTACATTTTTTTTCGTCACAGCGACAGTTTGGCACACACAAAGAGAGAGAGAGACATTTACATCGAGGCAGCGGGCTCGAGCGGCAACGCAGTCCTAAGTCCGACGGAAAAAATATGAAGCGAAAATATTATTTGGAAAGTGCTGTCCGTTACTGCACCAGTGACTGAACTTTCGTCTGTATCCTTTTATAATATCTTATATTTGGAATGTAAAATTGTGTTTCATTGTAATTAATTAATTTTGAATAGTTGTAATTTATTACCCAAAAGTACAAATAAATACCAAGCTCGACTCGAATGAGCACGCTGAAGGACTTCGGTCGATGACCCGTTGCCCTGCTCCAAAAATGTTTTACTAAAGAAAAAGTCTCGACATTGTGATCGAGGCCAATGAATCACTGCCACTGCTAATTAAATTATATTTTGCATTCCTAAGAAAAATATATATTTTTTTAATGTATGATATTTTTTGAATAGATAAAATAAACTAAAGGTCTACATATTGCAATTGAATCCAATAAATAACTGTCACTTCTTATTAAATTATATTTTGAGGTCCTAAGAAAACGAAACTTTTTCTGAATACGATAAAATGAGATGATTATAATAAAATAGAAATGAAACATTTTGTTAGCAGTTCAATCATTCGTGGCTCTATTGTTAAAAAATGCTTCAAAGAAACGATCCAATAGCGAAACGAGAACAGCATATTAAAAAAAAAAGCTCTGCATGGGTTTTTAGGACAGGCAGATTGGATTGATGCATAGCCAGAGAGAGAGAGAGCGAGAGAGAGAGAGTTAGAGTTAGAGTGTCAGAGTTATTAAATAACACATGTGGATGCATCCATGCTAATGCATTATAAGCAGCTTACTGCAGTCAGCCTCATCGGAACCGTCAGCGCAGTCGGGGTTACTGTCGCACATCCATGTCAGCGCCACGCATTCGCTGTTTCCCGAGCGACACGTGAACTGATCCGCCGTGCAGTTCTTGTTCTCTACAAGTATGACGATGTAAAAAAAAAAGGAAAAAAAAAGAAAACATTGTCGGTTAAAATGGAGATAAATGATTAATCGGTGTGCATCATGCAAGATTTTTATTTTTCTTTCTCTGACGATTAAATCCTTTTTGCCAGTGGGGAATATCTATCCGATGGTCCATGTTAAATGAATGTTTAATACAAGTGATGCGTATATCCGCTCTCCATCGATGTGCTGTTAAATCTATAAACTATCGGAGAATTTAGTGTTTTTTTTTTTTTTTTTTTTTTTTCCCCAATCACCGTTGCACCATTGAACTTCTCGTCGCTGTGCCGACGACACAATGCATGCCTGAAAATTGAGAGCTGCCCTAAGCGAAATTCCAATACCCCTGGACCGCCTCCAATGATTATATCGATGGATTGTTTCCTTCTTTTTTTTCTTTTTTTTTTTTTTCTTCCTCTTGTTCGTTCGTTTTCGTAGTCTCTTTCTCTCTCGTTGCGGATCGGAGTCGCTCAGGAGGATAAACTTACTCGGGCAATTCTTTTCGTCCAAGCCATCCTGACAATCTTTCTGTCGATCGCAGATCCAGGTTTTAGTTATACACTCGCCGGGACTGCATTGAAACTCGTTCTCATCGCACGGCCGTGCCTCTTCAGGTTTATTTATGAAAAATCAATTTTATCTCGTCAATGCGATAATTTTACCGTTAATTACATCGAAGAGAGGCAGAGAGAGAGAGAGAGGGGGGGGGGGGTGCGTTATATACAATTATAATCTTCATTAATATGGATATTTGCGGAGCTCTATAATTGTAGGGCATCCTTGGATACGCCTCGGCATCGAAGTCGACGCTTTTACTGCCGTACTCGCATTCCCGATCGATCAAAATCTATATATCGAGCATAAAATACCATAGTTTAACGAAGCAAAGGTAACGATTATCGATAGTTCGCCTGGTGTAATAAACCAGCAGCGAGGCCAGGCAAATTGCGTTACGAAATACCCGTTGCGAATAATCACAAAATTTATTATTAAATGCAACAACCTGCAACCGATAGCGACGGTGTTTGTGACGAAATTCCGTTTGAAATACACGAACCGATTTTGAGAGAGCGATTTAATGGATTTTCGGAAAATGGCCAGCGACCAAAATAAAAGGGCCTGGAACGGACTGTACAGTCGATGCTCCATTGAAAGTATGATTTTTCAATTAAATAACAACATGAAAGAGTCCTTTATCAACCACGAAACAGCAGCTAAATATCAACGCGATGCATTCATAGAATTAAAAATGAATGCGTCGCGAGGTAAAAAAAATATGTGAATATCCACTTTATTACGTAATGGGTAGGTGCGAAAAAAAAGTGTACATAAAAAAAAGCTTTATCCACCAACCTCCATATTTCATTTTTCTCATTATTTTTGCAAGTTTCATAGTCGGAAATATGGCGCATTAATTTAAAAAAAAAAAAGAAATATATAAAAATGAACAAGAAAATAGTGGCGGATAATTTTGGAGTAGAAATGTTTGTAAAGTGTAAATCATTTCTTTAACTTGAAAATTATTTTCAAAGATTACAGAAGATATCAGAAAATCTTCTTTGCGCTTTGCTATGCAGCAGATAAAAATGTTTTCGATTCGACGAGCTCGGGATATCCTCGAATATTCGCTATTGAGCAAACAAATTGCCAGTCTCTCCGAGAAATTTTGGAGCGACGGAGAAGGCGATTAAAAGCTGAGACTATTGATTGACAATTCAGTTTTAGAAAAAAAATATATATATATATATACATTCGAATAAATATTTTAGTCCATCTCTCTCTCCCATTCTCTCTCCCTCCCTCTTTCTCTCTCGCTGCTCGTTCCCGAGAGTTTCTTTTCTCCAAGAAGCTTCTGCATTACGTTTTCGCCTTATTGACTTTTGTCCTTCGCTGCGCTGAACTCGCATTCAATGGTAATGAGCATACCCGATTGACAAAACACAATGCAGTCAATAATCTACCATGACTACGAACAATATCCAAAATTACGTCGTCGAGTAACATTTATATATGAAGTTGCTGGAAGTAAGAAGTATATTTATCCAACAGACGGGAAAGAGCGGGGAAAAATGGAACAATGTCCTCGATTCGAGATGAAACTGCACAATAAAAAGAGTTTGTATTTTTTACAACAACTTATTGTCCACAAACGTCCACAATTTTTTGTTTGTTAATTTTCTAGTTTTACAAACAAAAGTACAAACTAAAATTGTCAATGACACGGGAAATATAAGGACAGGCTCGTACACTCAAATAAGTGACAAACGAGTTTCTTACTTGTTTAACAAAAATTATTTTTACCAAATTTCGCATTCCGTTTTTACGGAATTATTTTTTACTGTGTGTTTCTGTTTTGGAGCTTCCACATTAAATTTGCAACAATGGTCCATTTCGCCCCCCCCCCCCCCCCCCCCACATCTAGTAAATTACGAATAGTAAATCGATCCATAGAGTTACAAAATTTTTCTCAAAATATTTATCGTTACTCACTGCAGACAGTTGGATCCTCGTCCGATCCATCCGCGCAGTCACGCTCGCTGTCGCAGTGCCAATTTCCGGGTATGCACTTGCCGTTGTTGCACTTGAATTCGGAGTCCTTGCATTCCTGGGCTGAAAGTTCACCGCGATGATTATTATCGAAACCATCGATTCCGTAACTCGTAAAAATCACACACGCGAACCACAGCGCAAAAGTTGAACAAAACTTTTCTCTTCCCAACATTGTTGTAGGAATTGTTTTTTTTTTTTTTTTTTTTAATGTAGAATGTCACATTCGAACTATGGACTATCGACGAGATTCATCTATCACCATGATACGTTCGGTATTAATTTCTATCTTCAGCGAGAAAAGAACCGCTTTGATTATTATTATTTTTTATTTTTTTGTAGCTCGCTCTCCTCCCTGCGACCGAGGACCGTTCACGGTGGAAGCCGAGCAGCTTGTAAGTCCGTGGCGTCGCGAACGAGCCAATATATATACCTTCCCCGTCTCGCGGATCAAAACGCTGCTACACGCGAGTATTGTGAGGTGCGGAATTCACTCGGCGGCGTAAATAACATTTTCCTAATATTTTTATTTACTTCCGCGCATAGTAAAATGGACAGTAAAATTTTAACAATCTTTCTCTATAACAACTATTTCGACGTCGTTTATGCTCATGTCGTGCAGCATGAATTATGGAAATTTTACACTAAGTATCGAGAATTTTTAAATTTTTTATAAAGCTTTTATTTCAGGTCGCATAAACTGCATGGTTTTCAGCGACCACTATCGAGAATTTTGTTATGCATTTAGATAACGTTAATGTTCAGCAACGACCGCTGTAAAAATATATACGATTCGAAGAACGCTAAAAATCTCGACTATTTTTATCGGTTCAAGTTCGAGATCCGTTGCGACTGCGCAAAAAAAAAAAAAAAATGTACTATCGGAATTTGAACGATAACGCGATATTGTGCTCGTCTATTTATTTATCAAAGTTCAATCGTACGATAAATCACGCACGTCTCACGCGTGGAGCTCGAATAGCGTAATCGGAGCAGTTTTCCGCGAACCCGAGTGAGAATTCATCGTGTTTCCGTACCGGAAGTGCAACCGCACGATTCGGTCGTGAAGTTACCCACTTGAAACGCGCCGGCACTCCGGGATCCGATTAAATTGCGATCGGAGCGTCGCATCTATTTACCCGAGTCCGAACTACTTTCGTCAGCGTTTATTATGCAACATTTAACGCACGTCGCGCTCGTCAGAGCACGAGGGACTTTTTTTCATTAAACGATTTATCGATGAATCCATCGATCGATTTCTTATCGTAAAAAAAAAAAAAAAAACAAAAAAAAAAATAGGATGCACGAGCTCAAGAAATTGACGTCGTTATCGCGCTGACGGCTAATAGGCTGGGAGAATCGCAAATTCAGCGAGTCTGGAGCGAAACTGCAAACGATGGCTCTCGCCCCGTTGAAACGTTATCCTTTCCTAATGAAGCGCATTTCTCCAACGCTAACAGTAATGTATACGCGAATGAAGAAGAATCGTAGACCGAGGGGAAAACGAATTTTGCGGGTATGTGTGTGTGTAAGAGGGACGGCTGTTCTGTGTGGGTTATTTGAAATGCGGCGCGTGGGCATATCAGCGAGAGTACACGACCGCGCTGGAACCATGTATATCGGAGTATCGAGTTACCGCACCCGTCTATCCCCCGCTCGACGCTTCTAATGAATATCTGTTCAGCGCGAATAACGGATCAACGTTTTTTGCAATTTCAAGATTTTTCGTATAGTCGAAAAAGAGGTTAGTGACCGATATTTTTTTTTTCATCTAGAGATTCGATATGCGAGGAGCGGCCTTACCGGAAGTTCGAGGAAAGACGAAATTTGAAATGACGTTTTGAAAATGCGGAAACGGAAAGTGACGATGGCTCGTGAGAAATCAATATCTTTTCGGCTCGAATAATGGATGAATGTTTTTTTGCAATTTCAAGATTTTTGGCATTATCGAAAACGATTTTAATGACCGATATTTTTTTTTTTTTCGTCGAGAGATTCGATATGCGAGGAGCGGCCTTAGCGGAAGTTCGAGGAAAGACGAAATTTGAAATGACGTTTTGAAAATGCGGAAACGGAAAGTGACGATGACTCGTGAAAAATTAATATCTTTTCGGCTCGAATAATGGATGAATGTTTTTTTTTTGCAATTTCAAGATTTTTCGCATAGTCGAAAACGATGTTAATGACCGATATTTTTTTTTTCGTCGAGAGATTCGATATGCGAGGGGCGGCCTTACCGGAAGTTCGAGGATGGACGAAATTTGATACTGGCAATTTCAAAAACCGAAAACGGCAATGATAGCTCGTGAAAAATGTTCCACTCCGTGAATATCTGTTCGGCTTGAATAACGAATCAATGTTTTTGCAATTTCAAGATTTTTCGTACAGTCGAAAACGATGTTAATAACAGATATTTTGTTCCCATCTAGAGATTCGATATGCGAGGCTTCCCGAAAGCAGGCGAGGCTTCCGGGATATGCGAGGCTTCCGGGAAGCATGCGAGGAGCAGACTTCCCGAAAGTTTGAGGAAAGACGAAATTGAATTGACAATTTTAAGAACCGAAAACGGTAAACAACGATGTCTCGTGAAAACTGAATATCTGTTCGGCTCGAATAACGGATCGACGTTTTTGTAATGTCAAGATTTTTCGTACAGTCGAAAATGATGTTAATAAACGATCATTTTTTTTTTCCATCGAGAGATTCGATATGCAAGAAGCGGCCTCACCGGAAGTTCGAGGAGAGACGAGAAATTGACAATTTGAAAAAGCGAAAACGGTAACGATGACTCGTGAAAAACGTTGCACTCCGGGAAGTCGAGAGACGAACGAGGGGGCATCGAAAGAGTGAAGAAAAGAAGAAGAAAAAAGGTAACGCGAACCAGGGCAGTAAGACCAATCAGACGACGCAGTACGGGGGGCAACATTCTTCCAACTCTGGGCTTCGGAAATGCTCTCCCGCACGCGTGTGTATGCCTGTGAGAAATAGCATCCGTGTGGCACGCATCTTGTCCTCGAGTAGGAAAGACACACGGACGAAGAGTACATCTGCTTCGGTGGTGGCCGCCTTTCGCAGCCGAGCGTTTAGCGCTACCCGAGCGTGTAAAAATCCTGAAGAACTCGTGCGTCGTGCATCTGACGCAGAGGACTAGATCGTACACGTACACGGTAAACAAAAAAAAGCTCCGTACATTTAACAAACATTTCTCGCCCACAAAGTTCCGATACAAATGTCTTGTTAATCATACAATTTCTTTTGCATTCGCTACACTTCTAAAAAAAAAAAAAAAAAAAATTGCAAATTTATCAAGAAATAAATACTCGAATTAACGTGAAAAAAAATGTTGTCTTGTTAATATTACAATTTTTTTTTTGTTGCATTCGCTATATTTCTAACGAAACAAAAAAATAATTGCAGATTTGACAAGAACTAAATAGTCGAATTAACGGGAAAAAGAATTTTGTCCGCGTACGAGAAATGTTTGTTAATCATACAATTTCTTTTGCATTCGCTACACTTCTAACAAAAAAAAAAAATTGCAAATTTATCAAGAAATAAATAGTCGAATTAACGTGAAAAAAAAAGTTGTCTTGTTAATATTACAATTTTTTTTTTGCATTCGCTATATTTCTAACGAAACAAAAAAATAATTGCAGATTTGACAAGAACTGAATAGTCGAATTAACGGGAAAAAGAATTTTGTCCGCGTACGAGAAATGTTTGTTAGGCGCGCGAACCTTTTGTCGCCGTTCGGTGCACGCAGACTCGATGAGACGAGCGCGGGAACGAGTGGTTTGTCTTTTTTTTTTTCTCTCGATTGTCTGTCGTTCGTCTCGGTGTATCGGTTCTGCGGAGGGGCACAGAGAGTGCAGTTTGCAGGAGGCGCGCAAATGCCGAATAAGTAGTTAAGGCCGGATGGGCCGTCGTCGGTGCTGGTGAGAGAGACGGTGGTTGCAGTTCGCGTACATGGGCTACCGGTCGACCGACTTCCATAGACGTTGATGCGCGAGTGATTGGTCCATGTCGCACCGATTGCACACTTGTAACCACTTCGGCCGGTTCACCGTACAAGTGAAAACCAGTTTTTGAGAGACACGGCTATCGCGCGGTTTTGTTCCGACCGCCTTGGCAGAATCCGCCGGAGACATATGAATTTTCAGTACGAAACCTAGATTCGCGCCCAGCTCTTTTTTTGTTTTCCTTCGTTTCATTCTCATTCGAACGAGAATGGAGTTCTTCCTAGAAACAAACAAAAAAAAAAAGAAAACATTCTGAACAATTTTTCATAAAAAATCTCGAAATTTTTTTTTTGCCAAAACAAGACTTCCTCGACGAGAAAGCAAGAGAATGAGAGAAAAAAATTATTTACCATCGATCAGAAGTCATACTTTACGATTATGAGTATCCGCACTTTTGTTCGGTAACCGTGCACGAGCGTGTGACGAACACGAGAGCGCGATGGATAATCCTCTCGCGTCACTTTGTCGTCATCTCGTTTCCAGCATCAGCGCAACGAGAAGCTTCGCTGCGAGCGAAGAAAACTCGCTCCCGGCCCGAGAGACAGGCAATTAATGACTTCTTTTTTTTTCTTTTTTTTTTTTTTACTTTTTTCATGTCCTTCCTCTTCACCCGAGGACAAGAGGCACTTGCCCGCTCGGTGCAAACGAAGTTCCAAGACTCTAGAAAGTTAACCGTGCGTCGTGGTTAATTCTCATTACTGCGTCCCTGTCCTGCGTCCGTGTGTATGTACGCTGGCACTTTATAATGACGGAAACGATTATGTATTGCACAGAATGCATGGCTTTGCGAACTGGACGATAGAGTCTTGATTGGATTTTAATACGAGTTATATGAATCCGTCGCTTGTCGATCTCGTACGTGTGGATACCGAGCCGACGCTCTGACAAGAACAACGAGAGCGCAAAGAGCAAAAGATCTCGGAAGAAAATTTACTCCGTTACGTCGAGCGTCACGGGATATCGAGGATTTCCAGGTGATAGAGGAAAAGTTGATTCCCGACCCTCGGGCTTGTGGTTTCCACCCCGAGAGCACGCCGAAGCCTCTCTCGATCGTCGAAAACGATGGATGATTGACGGGAAGAGCACGAGAGCGGTCGAATCGAGGAGCCACCGCTGTACCCGCCAATGGCCCAGCCACTTGACACAGAATTGCTTCCAATAAATAATTGAAATACTCCGACGTTTATAATACACACCGCACTCGCATACGGTGTGTACACAAAGCTCTTGGTGCTTGCGGTGTTTGCAGTTGTGGAGCAGTGTGACACTCGGAGTTAGTCGACTCGAATTATATTTACAATCGATCTCCCCGGCCGGACGTGCCGAGTACGCCGTCGTGCGGGAACGGAGCGGGCGAGCAGCTTTGTTTCGAGGCACCTCGCACCGCCCCGATGCGAGGTGGACAGGTCAGACAGCTGGCAAAACTTTACATCGAGCGAAGTTGTTCACGTGTGAGATCGGTCTGTGTTACTTCGATCGGGTATGCACACACGACCGAAGGTGATTTGAAAAAGAGAGTCACACGAGTTTGCCCCGATTCCGAAGGTTCAGCCCTGAGCCTCCCGTGCTCGGCCGGCGGGTATCGACTCTCGTCCACCCGCTCGTATTTATCCAACGGTGCTGGAAAAAAAATAAATAAAAATAGAAATAAGAATCGTCGGGTACATGCGGGCTATTCCCGGCAAAGGACGACGGGAAATAGATACCGATGAGAAAGCAATTGGCTACAAATATTTGAGCAGCCCTCTTTCGACAATCGTAGGCCGCGGTAGACGAAACACGACCGTTGCGGTAAAAATAGACTCGCACATTTAACAAATGTTGGCAGTCGAGAAATATCCACAATATTTTCTTTTCTATGTTTTTTTGTTTTTTTTTTTTTTTTTGTCGTTATAATTTTTATATTCTTTTCCTTACTCGCAGAGGAAGCTTTGTTTTGGTGAAAATGCATTCGAGATTTTAGTGAAAACGTGTTCAGAAGATTCCAAAATATCGAAGAATCGTGTTCGGAAAATCCGATAAAGTGGAGCACACATAAAGTTGGTGTATTTTTTTTTTTTTGCGCTCAACGTCAATCGGCCAGTCGTTTTGCGTAAAAGTCAAACGCGACGATGACGTTGAAAAAAAGTTGAAAATTCCAATTTTCATATCGCTTTCTCATAATGTTCCTTTATTTGCCAAGCTTTCTCTGAGGAATCCAGAAATACAAAAAAAATCTTCTTCATAGAATAGAATAGAACAGTTCATAGAATAGTTTTGCGAATAGAGGAACATGAGAGAACAATATGAAAATTTCAATTTTCAACTTTTATGATGAAACGACATAAAAACTTCAATTTTCAATTTAATGAGGAAGCCATATAAAAGTTTCAAGACCCCAACTGTTTTTTTTTTTTTTTTTTTTTTAACGAACCAAATCGCGTTATTAACGACAAAAATCGTAAACTTATCGACAAAAAAAAATTGCGGACGTTTGTGAACGACTAACGTCTGGTTAAATGCGGAGACTTAATTTTTTACCGTGTTCGAGTAGCATCGAGTGGTATTTTTCACCAGGCAGATGTTATCTCGTTACGAATGATTAGTGTTCCCCGACAGGACGACAGGAGGAACAAAAGGGTTCCTTCGTGTGCGTAGCGGGCTGCTGGTACGGGCTCGGCATGTTAGCTACGTGACACACCGTATCCATCGATACGGGCGCCAATGGATAACCAGTCTCTTGATCTCGAGGTATGTATCGACGCCCGAGTGGTTCGACCGGCGTGTAAGTACACGCTGCTCTGGCTTTCACTATAATTACATGCTACACAGCAAGCAGCGGCAGCGGCAGCACCAGCAGCGAGAGGAACCTACCCAGGGCGCCGGGTTGTCCACCCGGGACGGAACCTGATGCAACTCGCGCAGGCCTTGCACTATGAATTACAATTGAGCCTGCGACGAGAGTCTCGACGGGGACGAGGATGATGATGCATTATTGAATTGGGACGTCTATCGTTGTCCCGTGCGTGTGCGTGTAATCTACGAGGAATTGCGCTATCGCTACTTGACCGGTTTGTCTGTGTTACCCATAGGAGATCTAGAAAAAAAAATAAAAAATAATGATGCAATAAATATAAATGTCGTTGGATAATCTATGATTGCAATTTGCCTGTGAGGACGTTTGTCGTTACAGGTAAATAGCAAGAAAAATTATCCTTCGCTCGATCATAATTGTACATTCGTACAATTATGTTCGAGCGAAGGATCATTCTTCGAGGACGAGATGCATTTTTCTCGTTTTTTTTTTTTTAAGTAGCGGAATCGCAAGTTTGTCTGAGAAGATGGACGAACTTGTATGCGGAAAAGACGGAGATTTTTCTTCATGGGGTTCAAAGAAATAATCGATGAATCTGTCTGACGCAATATTCGAGCAGAGTATGCGTGACGGCTCGCGCGGTCTCGGCAAAAACGACGCTGATGAAAGGGTTCGGTTCTTCCTACTATGCGAGCCGAGAAGAGAGCCCGGACGCCGGGCCGCCAGGAGAGAGACTGATGCAAGCGGTGCGAGTCCTTACGTACACACGAGCCGTGCTCGAATCGCACTCTGCAAATTACGGTCTAATGGAGGACAAGACCTAAAAAAAAAAATAATGAATAAATATATTTAAGAAAAAACGAGACCCTGAAGAAAAGAACTGGGCGAGCTTCGCGGTGAGAGGCGTAATTATTGTGAGACTGCTAGACGCTTGAATATTACTGCATTACCCGTGGGGCATTAAATGGTTGCTCGGTACCGATTTATCTCTATGCAAAATCTACGCGCGTTGCCCTTGCGTAATCTTGTCCAGCAGGCGCCACCCCGACGTCGCTGTATACGCTATCATTGGTTTATAAAGTGTAACAAAAAAAAGGCAAAAAAAAAATTCTATACAACTCGGCGATTCCGCTGGTACTGTATAATTTACGACAAACTGATTTCAGTCAAGTCATTTCCGCCACAAAGTAATCAGGTTGGAGGAACACTGTGTATAGTCGTATTAACGTATCGAAAGGTACGTGTGTATCTTAAGGGAAAACGTCACTTCCGGTTTGAAAATCTCACTTTTGCAACCGAAAGTCACATCATACCGGAAGTACGTTTCGGCCGCTTTGAAAATATCAGTTTTTGACCGGAAGTGACGTCATCTGAGGAAAACGGCACTTCCGGTCGAAAAATTAGATTTTTAAACCGGAAGTGACGTTTTCCCGTGTGACGTCACTTCCAGTTGAAAAATGAAATTTTCAAAACAGCAGTTATTTTATATAGGAGAAACGTCACTTCCGGTTTGAGATCTCATTTTTCCGACTGGAAATGACGTCATACGAAAAATACGTCATTTCCGGTCAAAAAGTGAGATTTTCAAACCGAATGTGACATACTTCCGGTATGATGTCACATCCGGTCGAAAAAAAGAGACTGTCCGACCGGAAGTGACGTTTTCCCGTATGATGTCACTTCCGGTAGAAAAATGAAATTTTCAAACCGGAAGTAGCGTATTTCCTGTATGACGTCACTTCCGGTCGTAAACTGAAATTTTCCGAACCGGACGTGTTTTCTTATACGACCTCACTTCCGGTCGTAAATTGAGATTTTCACATCGGTAGTTACGTTTTTTACGTCTGACGTTACTTCCGAATGAAAACTGAAACTTTAAGACCGGAAGCGGCCGGGAGCTCTCGCAGCTAATATTCAAGCTGACCCATGGTTTTTTCTGCACTGATTACTTTCTGACGAAAACAATTTTTGGCACAAATGAAGTTTGACTTAAATAATACCCTATCATCACGCGTTCCAGCCAGCGAATTGATAGATCAATGGTCGGACCCACACGACGTGCTTCCGATCGACCTATCGCTCTGTTCTCGTGTCAATACTGATAACCTGGCAGAACGATGGATGATGCATTCGCAATTTATTGCGTCTAGCTTCCCTATTGATATTGAACTATTTTTTCGTTGTTCCACGTACACGACGTCCTACACGAGAGCGCACGTTGCGAAACCGACGAAAAACATACGTTTGGTGTAAAAATTAATTGAGTGCACCATTTTTGTTTATCTGTTAGCAGAGCCAAGTGTCCGTGCAATTATTTGCTCAACGGATGACTCTGTAATACTTCTGGAGATAAAAAAAAAACAAATGCCTTGATGACTGGAAAAAGTGTCCCAATTTTAGGAACGACATTTTAAACAGCATCGATTTTTAAGTCCGTGACCTTGAGAGCCATCTCGAGGACACACTGCTGGAGAACGGCCGCGTGTGTTTTGTTAACTTTTGCGGTGCGATTATTACCTAAGTAACTGAAAAATTAAGTAAATATCACGACGAAAATCATGCAGATTTACTCACCTTTGCAGATGGTCGCACTCTCGTCAGAGTTATCACCGCAATCGTCGGCCCCGTCGCACACCCATGGCATAGGCTTGCACCTGCCGTTCGTACATCGAAATTGACGCAGCGGACAGGCAGTTTGGGCTGAAAAAAAAAAAAAAACGCAATTAAATTATAAGAGAGAGGAGAAAGGAGCTCAGAAACAGTTGGGAAGTGAAGGATTCGTCTAAAAATATGTGTTCTGTTTGGTTATTCATAGAAGCATTATTAATGCCGCAGAGATAGCTACGATACAGTATATCTGAATACTTGAACGATCCGAGTCGTGTGAGCTCCTCGGAAAGACTGGACTATCGTTACCAAAACAAGACAAAAGATAACCGGTTTTCCACACTGTCAAACATGGAAAACACGTCCCGACTCGGATACACAACAATATGTTTTAAATATCTAAAGACTTATGACTTTATAATGGTTTGCGGTGAGACAAAAGGAGGAGGAAGGGGGGACTGTAGGTCAGGGGTGATCTGAAATAAATAAACTAGTAGAACGAGTTAAGCTAAAATCAGATAATGTTCGTTTATTTATCCTAGACGGCTCGATTTATTTCGTCGGCGTCAGTCGTGAACACGACTCGAGTCCGTCCGCTTCAATGTTATCCGTAATAATCGCTGGTCTCAACAAAAACAAAAAATAGTACTTGTCGAACAACAAAAAAAAAAATAGAAGCTTATAATAATTTATATTTCGTTACTATGTTAAATGAATTCGCCATTGAATTAACGAAATTTTGTCTCAGCCCAACGTGCATTTCCTACGAGTAAAAGGATGTCTCGAGCGCAGCGAAACCTCAAGAAACTCTTCTTTGCCGACCGTTAGTGATCTTTATCTCCGAGAAACAGACAAGACGTTCGCCTCGTGCCGTGCCACACGAATCCTTTCGGTGCCGCCATCTGGCACGGGGCTCGACTTCGCCAATTATTTCATCCCCCCGGTGGATTCTCGCAGCGTCCCGCTAATAAATGTCTAAGCAACGAAGGGTTCCCCGTCTCGGCGTTGGACGTGAGGAATGGCGAAGCCGGCACGTTTACGCAGGTTCGCTCGCCGAGCTGGTTTAAACGAGGCCGCGCTAATAAATTTTCTTCTCCCACCTCCCGGTACGTTTTCTCGGCGCGACTATGCACGTCCGACAATTTTCACCTCTGGCATTCGCAATTCCCTCGTTGCAAACGCTCCTTACCCCACTTTACAGCGGAAAAAATAAATTTAGCCTCATAGTCAAAGCAATTTTATTATTTATTTTTTGCCGCACGACACTATCGGCTAAGCGTGTGGCATTGTTTCCTCGTTTTAATATTCATCGAATTTATCGGCACAACGTTAACCGTATTCATTGTCGCGTCATCCGCTCGAGCGACGCTGCTGCCAGCGGGCGCGCAATAGCGCATCATAATGTTTGATCAACACATGTGCACGCTCGGCACATGTAGACGCGGTCCCGTCAACGTGTCCCTGTGCCGAATCGATGGGCCCCCAGCTCTCTTTCGCCGCGTAATCCATTTCGCGGTATATAAACAAAACACCGCGCCTGTCGCATTATCAGATCGTTTCGCCCAAAGCGCCACTCGGAAGGGCAAAAGAAAAAGAACCGAAGAAAAACCGAGGGAGGTTAAGATAGCGGAGAAGTTTGTATCGACGAAAAGATTTATTTCTCGTTTGCGTAAAAACGATTCTCCCGTGGAATGGCTCCGATGGGAATTCTCGTTTTCCCCTCACGGAAATTCCCCGGGGCTCCCGGAAAGGAGGGAAAACGATCATTCGGGGATTGTAGCCGAGGGTCCGAGGACACCCTCGACTGATCCACCCCCTATCGCTCGGCTTACTGCCCCAGTAAAAAAAAACGCACACACACGCAGAGAAAGAGGGCTCTCGGCAGTTTACCCGGTCTTTATTCTAGCCGTGTGAGCTTGGCGCGCACCGAGCGGGCCTCGTCTCTAAGACACCGATACATAACCCCACTTGAGCGTCGTGAAAGGCGAGCTACTCGGAGAGTGGCGGTTTTATGTATAAGCGCAGACAGTACCAAATCGAGAACGGGACGATACCGACTGCGGATAACAAATTTATTAACCGGTGATTTATTTTTCGAACTAGCGACGAGCCTCGATCCCGATTACCTAACGAAGCTGAGAAAATTGTAGAATAATGCATGCTCGTCGCAGTGTTCGTTCTCGGGACTTTACACCACGCGTGACAATCATCTTATCGATCCTTGGTTCGTTCCACGGAGCTCGATAGGGGATCGCTCTTTGCCTTCCGCCGAGCTCCTCGCTTGCAATTTTCGTTACTTCCTTCGGATATCGCTTTGCGAATTATCGTCAGAATTGCGATCCGAGGCTCGTGTCTCTTCTCTCCCGAGCGATTTATCTATTCATTTATTCATTATTCAAACGTAAATAGATCGGACCGATGAAGTATCTATTTCGAGCCATCTTTGTCAACATGTCTCAATCACGCGCCGTACTTAATGCGACGGAAAGTTTGCTCGCGAAGATCGTGCGCCGCAAGTGCAATTAGGCTAGATTCAAATCATTTTGTTGTTCTCGTGTGGCGTCGCAATTTTCTGCATAACAAATCCTCGCCTCGCACTCGAGAGACGACCGAGGCTTCGAAAAAACAAATTGCATTAAAGTTTACAAAAAGTTAAAAAGAATATTCATTTTTTGTGATGTAAAACGGTCCACGACACTGTGCGGCAGATGAGGGGAGGTCGAAGAGGCGTGGAAGCCTCACTCCCTCCGCTGTTCTCTCGAGGCCCCTCTCGGCGAAAGCTCCGCTTGTATTGACAACACTCGAGCCGAGCTTTTGTGGCTGAGCGAGCTCGGATTATGCAATAAATGTTACATGCGAGACGCAGAAATAAAGGGAATGCGGGCACTCTGTGACGTGCGCGCGAACGCGCGTTCGTCCTTTCTCGGGTCACGTCGGTAAACATCCGGTTCGAAATTGACGACGGGAATAGGACACGTTATGTTTCTTTGCGGGGATGCTGGGAGGACTTATACTCACTTTCAACGGAGAAACCATCGGTGGCTCGCAGCGTTCCGACGAGAACGCCGAGTACCACAATTAGCAGAGGTGACAAGGCTCCGAGCAGCCGACACCGATTGCTCGGCCCCATAACCACCCCCGACTGTCTTCTCGATCCTCGCACCGCCTTCCCACCGCTTCTTCCCTCTCCCTTGCTGCGGGCTCGTCGATTCTTTATTTTTCCTCTCCGACTCTACTCTCGGCCGATGTCTCGGCGTTTTGTGGAGGTGAAACAAAAAAATACACTAAGCTTCCACCCCCGCCCCCCGCACGGGAATCAATCTCTCTCCGTCGAGCACTTGTCTCTCATTAACAATCAACGAAAAAAAAAAAAAAAAAAAAAAAAAACAAAAATAAAATTACTTTTCTGGCACGATTCGACGACCGCTCTGTCTCTCCCACGTAGGCGAGCTTTCGCGGTCCCTTTGCACGAAACACCACCAGTCCCCCCCCCACCCCCCGGCTCTAACTATTTCGCTCTCCGGTTGTGTACAATCGTGTTCAACTTTGTTCCTATGCGATTCCTTCCTCGAATATCTTTCGGGAATATCGTAACGATGCAACGCGACACAGCGCGCACGCCACCCACGCACACGTTTTATTTTTTTCTACGACGATTATCGAGACGAAAACAAAAGGATGAATGAAATCAGTCTTCTCTCACGATTCGTCGTTTGTAAAACGGCGATACATCGGTAACCCGGTACACCGTGTCACACAACACACGTCCTCGTTCTTCTACCCGTGTAGTCGTACTATCGGGCCCTCTTATTCACACCGTCGTCTTCTTTCCTGTGTCTCTCTATACGACTGTTCCAACAACGTTTCTCTCTCCCGGGCGAGACAGGAGTCACTGATTCTGACGCACCGACATCGCGCCACCTGCGCGCGCAGGTCTTTTCTCGAGCGCGCTCTCTCTCCGCCTCTCACTCGCTTCCTCCCTTTACGAAAATGTCGCACACACGGCATGCACACAGTCTCGCACACTCGTTTTACCTCTGCCGAAAGAGGCGAACTTAAAAAGTCCGTGGGAATAGGTGAAAAACTACGAATTTCTATGTTACTCTATGCATGCCAGATGTTGTAGAACTCGCAACGCTGCGACATAACCCTGTCAGAAGTATTCGATTTAGGAAAGGGCGAGTGCTCGTAGATTTTCAAGGTTTCTATATCAGTGTTGACTTAAAAATTCAAAAGAGTCCTCTTATCTTCGGGATACGAGGATTATTAATGGATATAGGGAAGAGCTCTCGGCGATAAACTGATAAGGGATGTGCAGCAGAGATGCGCAGGCGTTGATAAGGCGACGCCTCGATAACCATGGCAACCGCGCGGAGTGACAAGTAGATCATGCACGAGTATCTCCCATTCGCTCAGGCAAGTCAGCTGCTTTTTGTTGTCACTGCCTTTCGTCGATTTTTGCGATTCGTCTTTCGGGGAAGAGCGTTAGCGTTCTGAGAGCGATGAGTCAGAATTCTTTCAAGATTATTATCAATTTGTTTTGACGACGGACACGAATAAGTTGTTATCGTCGAATCGCCTATCGCGAACATATGATCCATCTCGATCGCGTAGAGCATGCGCGGCGAATTAGCGACGGGGGTGTGGCGGTCGCTCCGATGAATGTTCGAGATTAAAGATGATTTATTTTTTTGTTTTTTAATTTATGTCATTTGTTGCAGGATCTAGATCGTCGAGGCTCCAAGCCGTGTGAGAATCAATCATTTTTCCGAGGGGAAAGAATTTCGCGAAAATGGAAATTAATCCGTTGAGTATAATTCTTGTCAAGAGCGACAGCAAGGGCGACAGAATGCTCTTTCGCTATCCATTCAGTCCCACCAACGAGAGAGACTCCGGTCAATGCGCGAAGAGAAAGAATCCTTATTCTCTTACCATAGCGGAGGATTTGCTGCAGGTACTCGGTTAATCGTCGATGCTAACACGAATCATGCGGAGCATCGTTTAGATTTTTATTTATCTTTGTTTTTTTTAGTCCTTGCCGTTTCCAACTTCCAACATCACTAATGGAAATCTTACCGGACTGCCGGACGAAGTTCTGTCTACTCTGTTCGCCGTAAAGCCGGAGCTGTGCGAGACAAAGTTTGAGCTCAAGGTCAACAACGTCAGATTCGTGGGTCATCCGACTCTGCTGTCTTCCAGAGGACTCAAGGAAGTCAATTCTTCCATGCTCTTCAACGTTGTATTCGCTCTGCAGGCTCAGGCCGATCAATCGGTCGTTAAGTGTTACTACGACCTCAGCAGAAGGTCGTTGAGAAGTCTGTAATCTTAGAGTCGACGTCGATGACATTCGATTTTCATATGCTCATTTTTTTTGTTTCATTGCAGATTGGGCATTGCCTTGAGACACGAGGAGAAGAGATGCGGATTTCTCAAAGATGAAATCAAAATAATGGTCTCGACGCTCGACGAGGTCGCGACCCGGTAATAATTTGCACACTGTGCACCTCCTCGATTGATTGCTCGATAGTGATGCAATTTTTGAAAATACGTACGTTTTTCGTTACTTAATTATTATTATTTTTTTTTTAAAGATCCGGCGAGGAAAGCGATTGCGACGAGTCGCCGTACGAGCTGATACTGCAGCGAAGTTTGCTCGCCAAAGATCTGAAATCCGCGTTCACCAGTCTGTGCACTTCGGGCGTTATAAATATGATGATCAACAAATGGATACAGGTGAGCTTCTGCCTGCCTCAGAAAGTTCACCAGTCTCACAAGAAAGGTTTCATCATGAATCCCGAGATAATCGACAGGTAAACGATCATGGATTAGAGCGATTTTTCGAGTTTCGTTAATCGAGTTGAAAATAAAAATAATAAAAAATTGAATAAAAATATTTTTCAGATGCTTGAACAGCCTGCGGCCTTATCACGGACTGTTGCTGCTCATCGAGCCTCTCGATCTGCTGGACTCGTTGCCCGCGGACTCTTCTCCGGCCTTGCGACGAATGATTCAGATGTACAATCCCCTGAAAAGCTTGCAGACTCTCGCCGCTGACTCGGATCTCTCGCTGTCTCAAGTGTTTCAGCTCACGGGACATTTGGTGTATTGGGCGAAAGCTACGATAATCTATCCACTGTGCGAGAGCAACGTCTACGTTGTCTCGCCCGACGCGGTTATCTCCAATCAACTTTTGGAATCGTTCTCCGAGCAATTTCCGGGCCTCTGCCTTCTGCAGGTACCGCAAAATAGCTAGAATAACATTCCGCATTAAAGAAAGCGATTTCTTTTTAAAAATCGATTTTTTTTTTTAAATTTCTTCCATACAGATAGTCAGCGAGTTTTCCCTACCGACGTCCATCAGCCAAAAGCTCAACCCTCTCAGTCAGCCGCAGCAACAGTCGCAGCTCGTCAAAATAATAATCTGGCTATTGAAGAATCATCTGCTGCTTCAGCTTCACACTTACGTGCAGTACATGCCGACGGTCCACGGTCGCAATGTTATGGTGAGAGGCAGAAAATACAGTAAAACTGCACGTTGGGTTTTCGGGATTTAAAAAATGTCTATAACTTTCGCAATAAAATTTTTTTTTCAGGAAACATTGAGCCAAGACGGCTCGAGTCCGACCGGCGTGACGGAGAACGACAACAGCTGGAGTCTGAACAACACGCCGAAGGGAACCCCGAGCGAATCTAAGGACGACAGCGCCTCCCTCGCCATACACAAAGACGACGCGATATTCGACTATCCCTCGGACAACTTTCCGATTCCCTCGGACGACATAATGCTGCTCGACAAGCTCTGCAGATTCGGATACTTCAACGGCGGACACCATCTCGAGGAGATAATGTATCTCGAGAACATCCGCAGATCGCAGCTGCTCCAGATATTGGATAAATTTCGCGACATACTGATCACGTGCGAGAACGAAGATCCGGCTATCGCGCTGTTCTATTCGCAACACGGATTGCCCTAGCGACGCCTTTGCGCTGAAAAAAAGCTTTGTTGTACCGATCTTTAGAATTTTTTTTTTTTTATTTATTAATTTTTTTTCTATTTTCTCTACGCATTACAAACGGTGGGAGACTTCCGTGAAGCGAGAGAAAAAGAAGGGAACCATAAAGCCAACTCATGCGCCCGATAGGGAACATCGTGAATAATTTATCGCTCTGTGAGTTATGTATCTTTGCGAGAGAACGGTTTGTGACAGCGTGTACGGGCTGTTGATGTACAGGTCGTGCACGGTGTGTACGCCGTGTCAAGGGATGTCTCTCTCTGTCTCTCACGATCGATAAATATTTTCCCGTTACGTTTCCGTGCTCGCGTTCGTTTGACACATTCGTCGGCTGTTGCTGCTTGCTCCTGACTGCAATTACGATACGCGGGTACACTCTCCGCCTCGCCACCTCCTTGCGCGCCCGCACACGAGCACGATCGAATATGCTTCATTCCATCGGAAACCGCGAAGCGAATAACTTTCGCTTCCTCGACGAAGGATCCTACGGTCTTGCGCGCTTCGTGCCACGAGCTTCGAATCTTCGTCTTCGTGGGTCTCAGGCGGGTCGTACCGATCGGCGAATCGTTTGTCGAAGAAGAATATCGAAGTAGCAATCGGTCATCGAGTTTCATCGATTTCGTCCCGTAGCGTGACATCGAGCGACGCAATGTTGTGCACCGCGAGGAAGAGCGACGAGCCACTACAATAGGATAGTCGGAAGTGCGCATTCTGGGTAAGATAATTGATCTACATTTTTTTATCATTTTTTTATTATTATTTTTTTCTTTCGCAATTAACTCGCCTGAACTATACGGATGTGAGAAAAAAAAAAAAAAACTAGGAAACGTCGTGTTAATTAGTCGCGTGTATTGGAAGCTAAAAAAAAATCGATTAGCTGCCTTTATGTTTCCGTGGAACACGATAAAAAAATAATGATAATGCATTTGAGTTGTTACACTTTTCTGTGTTTTCCAGTTGAGTCACACGAGCCCGAAGCGATATTTGTACACGGGTCGATAGATCGGAGATGGGTTGCGGAACGAGCAACGACGTGATGCCCAAGGAGGGTCCCGTGGACACCGAAAAACCGCAGCTTCCTCAGAGTCCGAATTTGAAGAGAGGTGATTGTCGTAGCTTCGATTTTTTTTGGAGCTTGCATTTTTTTCGGAGATTTTATGGTTTTGTATTTTTATTTTTCTTCTCTCTGCGTTTCAGATTATCCGATAGCGTTCGAAGTTCCCTTCCACGACTTGGAGACCGCCGGGAAGAAACCCTTGCCGCAAAAATTGCAACGGCTTCAGGAGCAGCAATCGCCGGAGCCCGAAGAAACGATGAAGACGCTCCAGAAGCGTCTCGCCGAAGCCGAGCAAAGAAGACAAAAGGTAATCTCACGTAACTTGCGAATAACTCGCGAGAGGCGAAACTTCTCTAACTGAGCTTATCGTCTGTTCCAGATTCTCCTTACGCGATCGAGCTCGGCCCAACTGTTTAAATTGAAGGAGCGACCCGCGGCTTAGCGCACGCCGAAACGAAGCTTGCAAAACCGACGACGGAAGACTCGGAGACCAAAGCGCACATGTGTCGTTGCTGTTAATGTAATAATCTGCCGTTTAATTTTTGTAGATGTTTTTTGGACAATAAATCTTGGCGAGTGCCATTGAATGAACGTTGTTAATATGACGTATTTTCAACTAGCCCAAGTATCGAAATTAAAGTAGTATGAGCGTATATACTGGCACAACGCAAGATTCAGAGACCATTGTGAGAGAATTGAACGAACACTTGTCGATGGAATAAAAATCTGAAAAAATCAAGCATACGGAAGATCTTTAAAAGCTTGATTCTGCATAATAATAATTTCGAAATGTTATTAACAGATCAATGAAAAAAATTGTTCAACAAATCACCCGGAAACATAACTTTTTTTTTTATGAAAATGGTTTGTTAGCTTTTCTGAATACGTATGAATTTTTTTTCAGAATTTTGTCTGATGTTTGAAAATTGCGGTTTTTGGATTTCTTTACACAATTCTAAAAAAAATTCAGACGTATTCAGAAAAGGTAACAAAGCATTTTCATTTTAAAAAAAGCAGTACTTCCGGGTGATTCGTTGAGCAATAGTTTTTTTCTTTAATTTGTTAATAACATTCCGAAATTATTATCATGCCAGATCAATATTTTCAACACCTTCCATATGCTTGATTTTTTTTTCAGATTCTTATCCCATCGAGAAGTGTTCGCAATTCTCTCTGAATCGTACGTGGCGTCAGCCTATATGCTCATACTACCTTAAAGGAGCAAACCGCGGCTCGGCGCATGCCGGCAGGAAGATACGAATCCGACGGAAGACTCAGAGACCAAAGCGCACATGTCTCGTTGCTTTTAATGTAATAACTTGCCATTCAATTTTGTATAGATTTTTTGGACGATAAATCTTGAAGAGTACCAACGATCAATCGATGACGTATTTTTAACTATCCTGTCTCGCCGAATCGCTACGCAACTTCCGGTTCCCTCGCGTAGCCTCTTCCTCGGGGGTGACTACAATGAGCACACAATATTAATTTTTTAATCATAGTTATTATTATCGTTAATATCCATATAATTATCAATAACTACAGTAAAACACAAAACAAAAAATGTGATATCTGTACATTCTCCTTACGTGAGTAACATAAACTTCTTTTCTTTTTTTTTCCTGTTTCTTTTTTTTTGTATACCAGTAGCCTAGAATAGGAAGAAACTAAATCGTAATATTCACAGATATTTTACAAGATAGGTGAGGCCCAAGGGAGGTCGGCGCATACATCGCGCTACGGCATTTCGTTTCGCGGCTTTTATTTTTTTATTTTTATTTTTATATCGTGTCTAAAAATGATCGCGCGAAGAAAAGAGAGGAAACAAAAAGAATGTTATTCCCGGCGATCAAGCGGAAATCGCTGACGCGTCGGGCAATGCATGCGCCGCCCCCGTTTAGCCCAATATACTTATTCGTAAGTGTAATATATGTTTTTTTTTTTTTGTTGTTTTTCTCATTACCTCTTCCGTTCTTTCTCTATCTTTCTCTCTTTCTCTCTCATTCGGCGTGTTTTTTGTTTTGTTTTGTTTTAACTTCTACACTGTACATATGAACAACGCATCTTTTACACTGTACATGCACACGCTCCGCAAGTATCTGCGCTGCCTTAAATTAATTATTCTTATAGGGATGGGCAGGATACTTTACGACCGTTTCGACTGTTAAATTACACTTACCATCTGTTTTTTTTTTTTGTCGTCTGAATATTATTATATATATATTTTTTTCTGTTTATATCTCCATAGGAATTCTCGAGACCTCGTTATCGAGATAGAGGGGTTTTTTTTTTTCTTTTGCAGTTATCGTTATAATTATAACGACATACTCTCGCTATACGAGCACGTCGTCGATTATATTCAATAAAATCGTGTTCATTAAGTATCCATAATATTGTCCAACTGGATATCTCTCGCGGGGGAAACCCAGTTTATTATATTCCGTTGTTAAAAATCGATTTAGCAGAAGACTCCGACGGGCTTGCACGCGAAAAATCTTTGTCCGACCCTTTTTTTTTTTTCTTCTTTCAAGTTGCGCCGGATAAGTTAACGTTCGATCGCGAACAGAGATCCTTCCTCTGTCCCTTGCGATCGAGAAAATCCGACTCTCAGTGGTTCACCGATTCGAATCGTGTGTACATAAATGCGACGTATTCGTCACGCAATTAATTTGCGTCTTTAATTATTCTCTGGGATTTTTCTTTTAGTTAGTTCTCTTCATAATCAACGACCGGCGGCGGACTCAATCGTGACGATGCTCATTCCGCCCATTCCTAATGTACTTTTTTTTTTCTCATCATAACTTTACTCTAAAGGCATGCGCTGAAGCATTATATTGTAAATAGGTAGTTACTTATTTTTACTTATAACGTTGGTTTTTCTTTTTTTTTTTTTTACTCGGTGTGGCGGGACTTTGTGTGATGTGTGAATTCCGGTCTATACACGTAAGCGCATTATTATCTCGGACACAATTCTAAGAGTCTAGAAACGCATTGTTCGGTCGGCGCGAGATTTTTTTTTAGTACGAATTAAGGGGGTATCTCGGGTTTTGGGACAGAAGATCATGCGGGGGGGGGGGGGGGGGGGGAAGAGCTTGGGGCCGTCAATGGTCAATGAGATCAATCATACTCAACAACGGTACGATATTCTTTAAGCCCCTCTTTAACGTGTGCAACGCCGGTATTTGCCTTTTTTTCTCTAACTATCTTGTGTGCTATCTTTTTTTTATCTTTCGTAACTTTAGGAATAAATCGATTGCGGCGGTAATAGTAGTAGAGTAGTAGAGTAGTAATAGTAGTAAATAGTACAGTAGTAGCAGCAGCAGGTAGTAATAGTGGTAGTTAGCAGTACAGTAAATAGTAAATAGTAGTGGTAGGAGAATAGTAGTAGTATAGTAGTAGTTATTAGTGGACAATAATTCGTGAATAAAGATAGCGTGAATCATAATTCAATAATAATAATAATAATGTAAAGAATCAGAATAATAATTACTATTATAAATCTTCATAATGTACATAGCGCTAGTTGTAATTTAATAATAATAATAATAATAATATAATAATAATAATAATAATAATAATAGCAATAGTAATAATAATAATAATAATAATAATAATAATAATAATAATAATAGCAATAATAATAATCATAATAATTATAATTCAAATTATCAATAATATGTTACATCCTGCTAAGGGGATTTATGGTACACTAGGGATAGCCACTACGTGTGTTTTCAGGGGCGGAGGGAAGGTCCTTGCTCTGTGTGGTTTTTTTTTTTCTTCTTCATCGCTTCTTCCTTCAGAGTTCTACATTCAATCACTTTACTTTCTAGTTTGACAGGAGCAGCAGCAGCGGCTTCGGCGGCGGCGGCAACTATTGTTTACAGTCATATAATACATAGGTATTTATATAGAGTAATATTATACAAAAACACATCACATATCGCGCGGCCTGAAACGGTCTTTATGTTTTTTATGCAGATATCGTTAAATAATTAAAATCACAGTAGTTATGCCCTCGCTGGCTCGCTTAAATTTATACAATATTAACGTCTAAGGCTTACAAAGTAACTCGTGTTTATAGGTAAGATTTACTTTTACGAATCGGGTGTTGTATTTATTAATTTTTTTTCTTTTTAACTCTTATCTCTTTGCAATCCGCGTAGGTGCAGTTGCTTTAGGAAGGTTTCTCTCTTCGGGTTTTTTTTTTTTTTTTTTTTTGCTTTTTAATCATTCATTATCTAAAGGAGCGCGGCGCGTGGCACGCCAAACAGGGCTCTATAACATTGATTCGCGTGTATTCCTGGTAGGTAGGTATGGGGGGGATGTGCCTGACCTGCTTGTCGGAGTGACCAAGAGTCACGTCGGTCGTTCCCACAAACATTGATCAGCAATAGGCTGATACGAGTCGAAACTACTTTTTTCCGATTTTTTTTTTTTTTTTTTCGTCGACTCTACGTGCCAAGTGGGGAGGAACGCAAGGGTTTAATCCGTGCTAACCTCCCCGCTTATCACAACCCCGTCCTCCTCTAGGTCTACAATCTGACGTAGATCCGGTATTAAAAAAAAAAAACCGGCTCTCCTTTTGATTGTCAACGGTTCGATCGAGGGAGGATGTTCTCTTCGACTTTCTTCTTCCTCGTCTTTGTCCTTTTGTTTTCTGGTTACTCGTTTGTTTGTTTGTGTTTTTTTTTATAGTTCGTTTAAGGTGCGGACTCTCCGATTCTGCTTGTACGCGGGACACTGCGGGGCTTCATGCCACGTTAAAACGTATCCTGCTCGGCGAGATTGAGAGTTTCGACGACGGTGTTTAACAACAGATTGATCATCATCCAAATGACCGACTGGCCTCAAACTGTTGCAATGACGATGAGCAGATGAGCGATTTCGGCGACCCGGTGGAGCAGATCCGGCGCTATCCTTGCGAGACTGTCGTTGGCGAAATCGCACGAGGGAAATATGTGGACCACGTACGCGGGCTGTAATTTAAAACGACGATATTTTCCTCTAGTAAAACTCGTCTATCCTCGGCTGATCGAATTTTTCTCATTAAAAATAATAAAAAAAAAAAAATACCCAACGTCGACTTTCAATCGATGTTATTAACTGACCTGCTGAGAAACCGGACCGGGAATGTTGACGATGCCGGCGGCCTGCTTTTGCTGTAGGTAAGTTATGAATCCGGTCTGTAGATTTTTACTCTGCTGCAGAACGTCCATGTGGTCGCGACCACAGGGAAGCGCGAGTAGCATGCAGTGCTCGTTGTCCGTCTGTGAAAGAAAAAACAAAAACATTCATGAATTACCACGTCAGAGAATTGTTCGAACGATCTTTCGCTGATTTTTTTTTTCTCTCTCTCGAACTCACCTGCATCTTTCTCGCGACTCCGTCGAGCTGTGTCTGTTCGAGCCTCATTCTCTGAGCTATTCTGAGAGGCGGGGTCGATCCGTCGCTGTTGCAGGGCAAACTGTCGCGAGCGACGTTCGGATTGCCGAAGACGAAGTGCATCTGAACGGCGGCCTGGTCGTTCTTCAGGGCCAGCAGTCCCTGCCACATTACCGGATAGCGCTGTAGCAGCATGAGCAACGAGTCGGCCTGAGGTGGCACTTGGGAGGCGTGAGGCGGCGTGGCGACTTGATGTTTTCTCGGTCTCTCCGGTGTTATCGCCCGGTCGCTGGGGGCCTCGCTGCCCGCCATTGGATACTGAGTGCGTATGTGAGCGGGCGGTGGCTCGTAGTAGCCACCCCGCGGTCCCGTGGGTGCTCCGGCCAGCGGTGGATTAGCGGCCGGACTGTATTGCGCGATCGGAGGCGGCAAACGGGCTCCGTGCAGCATGTAGACCTGCGCCACCTGAGGACTGTCGGTCGTACGATCCTGAGGCGTCCTCGTGGCTCGTCTCAATTCCAACGGTGGACTGTGACTTTCCTCACCGCCAGCCTCCAGCTTCGGATCCAAGGGCAGATGCGGCGATCGAGCTCCGGACACGTGGTAGGCTATTCGAGGCGCCGTGAGCACCTCCTGCTGGGCTCGGAGATACTGATACTGCAACACCTGAGGATGGATGTAGTGCGGTGGAAGCTCGCCGGCTCTCGACAATCCACCGTAATGATTGACGACGTCGCTCTGCGGAGAAAATAAAAAATAAAATTGATTTCGTAAATTTGTGAATTTTTTAAAAAATTTTAAATTTATTTTCTCTCTCTTTTGAACGAGTGAGAATCGTCGAAAGCTCGGAGTTAAGTATACCTGAGAAGCGTTAGCGTGATGATGAGCGGGCGGAGGCAGTGGAGGGCTCTGGGAACGATGAGGGGGGACGAGTCCATATTGACCCCCTGGCGACGGAGCTGCACCGGCACTTGCATGCTAACCAAAACCAAGCAGAGTTAGTCTGATTGCGTTAGATTATTTTTTATTTTATTTTTTTCACGGTTAATCGTATATCCGATGTGCGAGTTTTCATCAGAGACAGTCGTGTAAAGAAATAATGGTATCGAGTTATAATTTAGTGAATAGCGACATACCAGTGGCGCTTCGTAAGTCGGTACAACTGGCACTCCGCGACCCTGAGGACTCGCCGTCGGTACCATTATGCAGCCTGACATCGATACTTCGACCTTCGGGGGCTCCATCGTTCCGGCGATCTGCAATGAGAATATTAATAATTATTATTTATTATATAAGAATTAATTATTATTATCAATTATGCAAGTATTAATTATTACTATTAATTATATAAGTATTACTTATTACTATTAATGATATAAGTATTGAATTATATGTTATATTAATTATATAGATGAAACTTATCGCCATTAAAAAAAAAAAAATTAAAAAAATGTAGGAATGGATACGTACTTGTGGCTTCGGGACGTTGGCCGGTCGCGAGCAGCTGGCACCGGTGACGACCGGCTGTGCTCCGATAATGTGCGGCTGAGTTGGTGGGCTCGCAACGGCACCGGTAACGATCGTCGGTACAACGACCTGCAGAAGATAAGGTTTCGGATTTTGCAAATGCGGCTGACCATTGATATCCTTCAGAGGTATAAGCTGTGTAACGGGAGTGTGAATTCTTTGAACCGGCACGGTCGGAACATTGCCCGGATGTACGGTGATGGGTAATTTTTGGGGCAGATTGACGATGGTAGGTGGCTGCTGTTGTTTGGCCGCTTGCAGGAGATGCTGTTTCGGATTCGGAGCTGCGCCCGGTGTGCTGTTGAGAACGGGCGACATCGGCTGTCCCTGTTTGCCGTTCGGGCCGTTGCCGATCGTGATCGGCTTGGCGCGGGGACTCAAGCTCGGCGAGACTACACGAGTACCGGGTATCTGCAATCGCAAACCCTGTATCGCTTGATTAGGCTGCTTTATGATGTTCTGGACGACGGGCTGAGTCGGCAAGCTCGTCACGACAGCCGGTTTGTTAACGACAATTTGCTGGGGTTGCGGCTGTTGCTGTTGTACGATCGGATTAACGTGTTTACTCGCGTTAAGAACGTGAGCCTTCAGGCTCGTCGGTTTTGTCGTCTGGGCAATGCAAGTGGAAGTCGTAATGGCCGTGGTCTGGCTGGCCACAAGACTCGGTGGCGTCGTCGTTGTCGTCATCATCGTCGTCGTCGTCGGGGTGATAGTCGACTGTATTACGATCGTAGTCGGGGCTACTTGAACGACTGGCGACTGAGGCTTCGTTATTACACTCGGTTGCGAGACATTAACGACCGGTGTGACAATCTGAATCTTTGGAGGCGGACAGAACTGACCCGTCGCCGGCGTGACGTCGGCGACGGTGTCTTTATTAATTTCGGCAACGGCCGACGGAGTCGGGACCGTCGGAGCGATCGGAGCTATCTCGGACTCCGTTGGTCTCGGGTGTTGTTGAGAATGCTGATAATTACTCTGGCACACCGGGCCACCGGCGGTACCGACGACGTTCGTTACCGCTCGATTGTCACAGGTTGTTCTCACGGCGTTCTGCGCCAATTGGCCGGAAGCCGTGGAGACTGGAATATACTGACCCTCCTCCGACTCTCTCATAGGAATCAACATTCCAGTTACCGGATCGATGAGCGTCATAGGCTCGAGGGTGGCCGACTTTTGACCGAGGACGATCGGCGTTTGCTTAGTCTCCTCGGAAGGTTTGCTCGGAACTACTTCCGGTACCGTCGCCACTTCCGCCTCGTCCTTTATCGACAGACTCTCCTGAAGGTCTCTCGGCGCGTCCTTGCACTTCTCCTCGCTGCTGTCCTCGTTATTCTCCGATGTTCTTCTCGACGCTTTCCTCGGTCCCCTCGGTGATTTGCGGGGCTCGGCCGGTTGACAAGACGCCGCGGTAGCCAACTGGATCGTCGCTTGCTGCTGCTGCTGCTGCTGCGCGACGCCCCGGGGACCGCTGTTGTTGTTTCTCGTGCTTCTCCTGGTAGCGTGAGCACCTGCAACAGCACCAGTCGCCATCAATGCCTTATTCACAGCGGCTCCACGAACTACATCCTCTATAGTATCATCCACAGTACTTCGATCTTTTTCCGCCAATCTCCTAGACTTTCGAGTGTTCAAAGCCGGCGAGACGAACTCCTCGGGTGGTACTTCCTTCACAGCCGCGACTGGCGTAGCCGGCGTTGCGTTTCCACCAGTGACGTTAGGACCGGGCGACTTTATGGTGAGTATCAAGCGAGGCCTGCCGGCGTTGTCCTCCTCGCTGTCGTCGTGAAACTCGTAAACGTCAGCCGGCAATTTGTTCTTCTCAACGTGATGCTTGCTACCTCGCGACTGTCTTCCGCCTCGCTTGTTGCCGACGTTCGGAGCAGTTTTACCGCCCCTTCGGGTGGTAACTCCGCCCCGTGTCGCCGCACCACGACGGCTCTTCGATCTTCCTCGGCGCGAGCGTGGCGACTCGATCTCGCAGGTCTCGACACCCTCGTCGTGATCGTCATTGTTCGTGTAATCTTTCTTGCCCTCGCCTTCGGTAGACTCGGAGTCCGGCCAGCAATCGGTCTCGCCTTTGCTCGTGTCGTTCGGATCGCCGTTCGCCTCCTGCTCGTGCTGACTGTCATCGTCCGCGTCGTGCGCCTCGGTGTCGTTCGTCTCCCCGTCGCAGAGAGCGTCGACCTTCTTTATTACACTCTCTATGTTGACCTCCTTAGCCGACCAGTAGTCGCTGTCCTCCTTGCTGTCCGTTGGATCGTCCTTTGCGACGTCGAGAGCCAGAGGATCGGTGCTCGGTTCTCGGATCGAATCCTCGATGGACTCTTCCTCGATACCGAGATCGTCGCGCTCCTTCGTTGTCTCCTCCTCTTGCTTTATAGCCTCCTCGACCGGCTCCGATTTCGGTGACAAGTCGGGCTCGATCTTCGGTACGATCGCGTCTGCCATGTCGATGGGCTTCGGGGGAGTCGATTTTGTATCTATCGCCTCGGTGTTTTCAGGCTCCAGCTTCTCGATCTTTATCTTCGGCTCGGTCGTATCGCAAATTTGCAACTGGGGTTGTTTAAGCTGCTGCGATTGCTGCAGCTGTGGCTGTTGTTGTGGCTGCTGCTTTTGCGGTTGTTGTGGTGGCTGCTGCTGTGGCTGCTGCAGTTGTTGCAGCTGCTGTTGTGGCTGCGGCTGGGGCTGCTGTTGCTGCGGTTGTGGCTGCTGTTGCTGCGGTTGTGGCTGCTGTTGCTGCGGCGGCTGCTGCGGGTGGTGCTCGATCGGTTTCGTCTCCTCGAGCAGTGGCAAGCACTTCTGTACTTCGACCGTCGGTTTCTCCTCCTTCTTGACGACATCGACGGTTTGAGTCGGTTGCACCGGCGGTGTCAACTGCATAGGCTGAGGTGTTTGTTGTGCGATTTGAGATTTCTTAATCTCGGTCTGTTGCTGGTGGGGTTGCTGTTTGTCCGGGAATCTCGGTTCCGGCTCGCGCGGCCGTTCGACAGCGCTGTGCTCCGATGTCGGAACGCTCGTTGCGGTGGTGCACAGGCTCGTCGACACCGACGAGACTGTGGAGGTCATCACGCGAGTTATGATGGACTGCGCGATGGTCGACACGACGGGAGAGACCGTCGGTTTGACGAGCAAGATTCCCTGAGAGACCGGCGTCGGCTGCCGCTGCGTCGTCACCAGAGACAATTGACTCGCCGCTTGGGTGACGACAGGAGCGATCTTCTCATCGGCCAGGGATATCGGTGGAACGGGCGGGAATTGTTGACCAACGACGGGAATGACAGTCTTGACGAGAGGTTGATTGCTCGTCGGCAGGCTCGGTGGAACGAGGGCGTGCACGACGGTTTTGTGAACGATGTGGGGCTGTCCGTGAGCGACGATTACGGGACTGGGAGTCGATGTTATCGGTGCGTGAGTCGTCAGTAGATGAGGATTGGCGTGGATGTCCTTCTTCAGCTTCGGTGACAACAGACAATTATCCGCTGTGATCGGCATAGCCGGCATCTGTTTCTGTTGATGCGGCGAGAGGGAAGAATTCTCTACGCAAGGGACTTTGGCGAGAGAAGTCGGCGACGAGGTGCTCGCGCTCTCGATCTTCGCTGTTTCGGGTATGTAGGTCGGTGGTTGGTTGGGCGAAGGCACCTTCGGTGACGTGGAGGCCTTGTTCGTCGATTCCGGTATGACGGCCGGCGATATCTTCGGCTCGTCGAGCCTCTGCGGCGAGGAGTTTGGATTCACCGGTATTAGAGTCTCGATTACCGATTTACCGACGAGAGAATCTCGCGAGCTCTTGACCTGGATCGCCGAGGCGAGAGGTGGCACGGGCATGTAAGGTCTCGGAGGGATGTTGAGAGTGAGCGGTGGCAAACCGCCTCGTGGATAACTCGGCGCGAGAGCTCTCATGCCCGGTGCGTGTTGGATGACCGGTTGCTGACTCGCGGCCGTCGAATAGATGTGCTGGCTCGTTATCTCGGACGGTCGATGAGCGGAGATGGGCACGCTGACGGGAATCCTGGCCGGTGGCGGCGATGGCTTGCCACCTGCGTGAGGTACGTGAGGACTCAGAGCGGATCCCCTCGTCCACTGACCGTTCGGCGACAGAGGCTGCGGAACCCGCGGCGACAACTGACTCGGCATCAGCGGTGGTTTTCTCGATTGCTGAACGAGAGACGGCAAGGTCGCTGATATCGTTCCAGCGGCTATGGACGACGATGTCGTGGTGACGCAAGGCATCCTCGGGGAAGCCTGACGGAGAGGAACCATCTGAGTCTGTGGCGAGACGGGTAGTCTCTGATAGAGCGGCTGAGTCGTCGTTGATGGAACATGAGGTCTCGGAACGGTCGCTGGAATTTTGGGCGCCTCGCTTATTGCGGGCACGCTGCACGGACCGAGAATCGGCTGTTTGTACTGCTGAGGCGGTGGAACAACGGGCGGCGAGGAAGAGGCGCATCGATTGATGACCGCTCTCTCTTGGCCGGTTACTCCGACTTCCGGTTCAGGCGCCTCGAATTGGGATGTCTTGACGAGATCGCGAGACGGTTTGTGCTCCGTCAATCCCCACGAGTGAGAAATAACCGTGGTGGGCGAACTCGGTGGTCGAGTCGTCACAGGCACGGTCACCGGATTCACGGCCGATGTGCAATTCTCAACGGGCTTCTCCGGCGAGAGTATCAACGTCGGGGCGGCCGTTGGGGTCTTGGCCGGTGACTTGTAGAAGGACGGTATGTCGGGTGTCTTAGGTGGTTGAGTGAGATCGAAGGTCTCGTAATTTGGATCTTCCTCCGTGTCGGTGTCGATCTGGAGATCGTGCTCGCTCTGCGGGGTGTCCGGCTTTAGGTCCGCATCGGTCTCCGCCGTTGAGGCGTTCAAACTTTCCACGGCTTGCTGCATTTCCTCGACGTCTTCCTGAGGAGCGTCGGAAGGTGGTACGCTGGCGTTGTCGCCCTCAGCTTCCTCCTCCTCGCCCTCGTACGAGAAATCTTCGGTCGAAGCGCCGAAGGTTTCTTCGAGAAGGGCGGCAACGGCATCCTCGGTTTCTTCCTGAGATATGACTACGCGCGGCTTGTCCTCGGTGCGCGGTGGCGGAGCGACGGGTGTCGAGACCTCGGAATCGTCCCGGTTGCCGCAAGGTTGCCGGACTGCGCTCTCCCGCTCTTCAGGCTCCGATATGCTCTTCACAGCGTTCTCGTGGATCGTCTCGTCGATGTTGGTGCCGAAACCCGGTATGAACTTCTCCTTCTTCTTCTCGAGCTTACTAGCGGCCGCTGGACTGACGACAGCAGGCGCCGTTGTCGTCGCCGGTGTCGAAACGGCCACCGGATTTTTTGGTATGGGGCTGAGCAAGGCGTCCTGAGAAATTGGCGAGACCGTCATCCTCGCGAGCGGCGTGCTCGCCCGAGAGCTCGCGTAGTCGAGATAGTCGAACTCCTCCCTGTTGTCGTCGTCGTGATGGTGACGGTGATGATGGTGGTGGTGATCCTTCCGACCCCGCTCCTCCTTCGACTTTTTCCGCTTCTTCTTCTTCTCCTTGACCTTTTCTGGCGCGGTCGTCGGTGTCGAGGGCTCGACGCTGTCGTTGTCGTCCGTGAAGCGAAAGACATCGTGATCGTTGCTCTCGGCACCCGGAACGTTCGTCTGTTTCGGCGACAACGGAAGACCCAGGAGTTTGGCCTCGATCTCGCGACCCGCTTCGACGAGATCGACGCTGTTCTCGTCCTCTGCCTGATGACGACGCTTTTTCTCCGCTTTGCGCCTCACCCTGTCGAGATCGAGAATCGGACTTCTGCCACCGTCGCTGTCCGAGTAGGCGTTGTTCTCCGATGGCATGTTACCGCGACGATTGAAGAAGGTGCTCTTCGGTGATTCGTCTACGTCGTCGGACTCCGGACCGAATATATCCTCCATCCTCTGCGAGTCTCTCGCCTCCTGTCTGTTTAGCCTTTTCCTTCGAGCCTTTATTTTATCCTCGCCGTTTCGGTCTCTCCTCTTCTCCTTCTTGCTGCGCTGTTTCTTATCCTGACGCATCCTCTCCTCGGCGCACTCGATGCTCGGTGTAGTCGGCACTCCCGTCGAGGTTGGCGTGTTTACGGACGGGGAGTCGTTTATGTGATTCGTTCGACACTCGGCGCCAGAGGTGATGATGTTCGTTCTGCTCTTGTGCTCAGCGCTGTCCGAAGGCTCCAACTTTATGCTGACGCTCTCCTCGCTCGATATCGAGGTCTTCTGTCGCTTCTGCTTCTTCTTGTGTGACTTCTTCCGCGAGTCTCGCTGATGATTGTTCACGACCGCTGGATGATTGGAGGGAAACTCGAGGGGCATTCGCTCCTCGTCGTCCGACGAACGCGGCTCCTTCTTTATCGTGTGCAGACTGTTCGCCACGTTGACGCTCGAAGCGTCGGTGGGATTCTGCTTCTCCTCAGTGTCGGCGAAACCGAGATCCATGTCGCTCTCGTGAAATCTCTCGGTCTTTATCTTGCGAAGCTTGTTGTTGAAGGAGTCGTCCTCCTCGCTCGTGTCCGAGTGTATCCTCGATCGAGAACCCTTTCGCGACAGAGACTTCGCTCGCGTCGAGTCCGACTCGGATGTTCCCTCGTCCTCGGTGAGAGCCTTGCTGCTCACCGAGTCGCCGTCCCACGATGTACTCTGCTTCTTCTCCTCCCGTCGCGCTCTTCGCTGCTTCAACTGCGAAAACTTGTCTCTCAATCTGACCTGACGCTTTTCCTCCTCGAGCTTTTGCATGTTCTTCGTCGAGCGGGCTTTCACCTTGTCGTACATACTTATGTAAGCCGGCTCGTCGTCGATTATGTCGAATATGGAGTGCTTCTTCGGCTCGTCGCTGTCGGTGTCGGTGTTGGACGGATGCCTCGTCACCTGCATATCGTGATTCGAGAGGGCGCCGTCGTCGTTGTCGCTGTGCAAGCTCATCGACGACTGCTGATGATGCTCACGCTCGCGCTGAGAGGACTCCCGCGGCTGATGGTGACTCCCCACCGATGGCTGTTGACTGTTCGGCGGACTCGGGTCGTTCCTCTTCGAGAGCTCGAGCCTAGCGAGAAAATCTTTGTCCAACTCGTGAGAAACTCGGGGACTCCTCTCGCGCATCTCCTTCTCAGTGCGCTCCAAACGGTTTCTCTTGCTTCGCTGTTTGTCCTTGCTGCTGTCCCGATTGTTCTCACGATTCTCACGATTTTCCCGATTTTCTCGGTTTTCTCGGTTTTCTCGGTTTTCGCGGTTTTCGCGATTTTCGCGGTTCTCGCGATTATCACGATTCTCGCGATTCTCACGATTCTCACGATTCTCACGATTCTCACGATTCTCACGATTCTCGCGATTTTCACGATTTTCACGATTTTCACGATTCTCGCGATTCTCGCGATTCTCGCGGTTCTCGCGATTCTCACGATTTTCACGATTTTCACGATTTTCACGATTCTCACGATTGTCGCGATTCTCGCGGTTTTCGCGATTCTCGCGGTTTTCGCGATTCTCACGATTCTCACGATTCTCACGATTCTCACGATTCTCACGATTCTCACGATTCTCACGATTCTCGCGATTTTCACGATTGTCTCGTATCTCACGATTGTCACGTGTGTTCTCGCGATTCTCTCTGCCATCCTTGCTCTCGCGATTTTCCCGGTTTTCCCGATTCTCGCGACAGTCCTTGGTGTCGCGATTCTCTCGACACTCCTTGGCGACGACCTCCCTGCCCGGTTGCTCCCTGACGATGTCGCAGTGAGTCTGAGGTGGCAATTCTCTGTTTTCACGATTGTCCTGAATCTGTATCGAGCCCGACGACTCCTTGCTCTCCCTGCTCTCCCTGCTGTCTCGGCTCGTTCTGTGAGAATCGTTTCTGTGCTTTCGGTCCTCTGATCTTCTGTTCTGACGCGGTCGATCCTTGCTGTCCCTCCTGTGCTCCGACGAGATCTTCATGCGTTTTGCTTCGTCCTCGGGCGGAGCGTCCTGAGATGAGCATCGTCGTTTTATCGTCACGGGTGCCGGCGAGGCTTGAGTCTGAGGCTGAGGCGTCGCCGGTATGTGAATATGATTTTCCGTCGGTTGTTGTTGTCTTCTCGACTCGTCCCGGTCCTTTTTCTCCTTGTCCTTCTCCTCCCGTTCACGTCGCTTTTCTCTCTCCGCCGCCTTTTCCTTCTCTCGCCTCTCCTGGTCCTCCCGCTCGCGTCTCTTTTCCTTCTCGTGTTTCTCACGCTCGAGCCTCTCTTTCTCCTCCTTATCCCGTTTTTCCTTTTCCTGACGTTCCCGCTCCTCCTTCTCCTTCTCCTTTCGCCTCTCCCTCTCGAGCCTCTCGCGTTCTTCCCTCTCGCGTTTTCGCTCCCGTTCGATTCGCTCCTTTTCCTCTCGCCTCCTCTCTCGCTCGAGCCTCTCACGTTCCTCTTTCTCTCGCCTCTCCTGCTCCTCCCGTTCTTTCCTCAGACGCTCCTTTTCCTGCTTTTCGCGCTCCAGCCGAATTTCGCGTTCTTTTCTCTCGCGCTCTTCCCTCTCGCGACGTTCCGTCCTCTCCTTCTCCTCCCGTTCCTTACGTTCTCTCTCCACCCGCTCTTTCTCTCGCCTCTCGCGTTCACGAGCCTCGAACTCTTCGCGCTCCTTTCGCTCCCGTTCCCGTTCCTCGCGATCTCGCCTCTCCTTCTCCTGTCGCTCCTTGTCCAATCTCTCCCGTTCTCTCCTCTCCTCATCTTTTTCCCGCCTCTCGCGTTCCTCACGCTCTTTTCGTTCCTGACGATCGCGCTCATCCTTGTCCCTCCGTTCCTGCCTTTCGCGTTCCTCCTTCTCTCGCCTCTCGCGATCCTCGCGTTCCTTTCTCTCGTGCTTCGCTTCCTTGGTCTCTTTAGAGTCTCTGCCGTGTGTTTCCGGCTCGACAACCGTGGCGTCGACCGACGCGGCCGACGTTCGATCGTCGCGATCCTCGCGGTCCCTTCGATTGCTCTTCTCACCCTCGAAACTCTCGTCCTTTCTCGATCTCGATTTCGAGCACTCCTTCGATCCTCTGCCGTGCCTCGAGTCTCTGCTGTCCTTGCTGTCGCGGGATTCTCTCGATTCCCTCGAACTCGTGCCCGGCTCCTTCTTCAGTCTCCCTCTCGAAGTTTCCGCCGTTGAGGACAACGAGGATGTCGACGACGAGGAGGACGCTGACGACAGTGCTGACGACGTGGAATGCGCCGTCGAGGCTGTCGTGGAGGTTTGGTTGTAACTGCTGCTGGACGTAGTTACAGTGGTGATGGTCGGCGACCCCGTCGTCACCATCGCTATCGTCGCGATTATCGCGCTACTCGACGAAGAGACCGTTGACGTGACGGCGCTCGCGGGAGGCGAAGAGCCCGTGAAAGAAGCCACGGGTGTCGTTGCCGTGACGGTCGAGGACGCTACGCACGTGACCGGAGCTGGTACGCCGATCGCTGTCCGCGAGGTGGAGGCGCTCATACTGAGCGCAGGTGGTACGCCGCCCGGGACATTTCCGCTGAGACTCGCGGCTGCCCCGAGTCCGACGAAGCTGTTGTTGCTGCTCGCCGCGCTGACGCTCCCGAGACCGATGGGTAACGTCACCGGTGGCAATTCCGGACTGGCGGTCTTCACGGACGTGCCTGGCGTTATCGGCGTCGCTGTCGTTGGATGGACGCAATTGTGCGGCACCGTTCGAGGATCTGTCCTCGAGGACGGTGTGACCAGTGTCGTGCACGTCGTCGTGGCAGTCGACAGTGTTGCCGGTGTCGTCGTTACCGGCGCCACGAGGCTCGAGGTAGGCGTCGATGGCGTCGCACCGCTGCTAGACTGCACCGGCGGATGACTAGGGAACGGATACTGCAGTCCTACTTTGCCGCTGCAGCCGCCACCGGTACCGGCGACCAAGTTACCACCGACGCTCGCCGGTCCACCAATTGTTCCGACGACACCCGTCACACCGGTGAACTCTCGGGGTTCGTATTTTTCATTGAAATTCTCGAGTCTCTTGGAGTCTTCGTCGAAGACGCTTCTCTTAGCGAGAACGGACTTTACGATGTCCGAGGGCTGCACCTCGTTGAGATCGAGATCCAGGAGTTTGTGTCGAAACCTGAATCTCTCGGAGGCTGTGGCGTCGAGTTTCGCGAGGGCGTCGCCACCGGCTGCGCTCAGGGCTCTCGAGCCTGACCACTTCTCGTACTTCTCGTCGAGCGAACGTATCCTCTCCTCGAGACTAGGCGACTGCGGTGCCGTCTCGCTGTCGGATGAGGTTGGACTCGGACTCGGATGACGGGGCGGTGGCGAGGCGGGTGGCTGTGGCGCTGCCCGGGGTGACGGCGCAGATGGTAAACTCGTCGCGCAGGGAGGCGAGGCCACTTTCGCTATCGTCGTGCTGGTCGGACGCGTGCAGGCGCCGTTGTTGTTGTTGCTGTTGCTCGTGTTGTTGTTGTTCATCATCTGAGCGGCGAAACGGGGAAGTGGCAACGAGAGGGGACCCTCGTGACTGCGCTCGCGGAATCTTCGGGGCTCGCTCGGTACGATGTTCTCGGGTCGCTCGTCGACGAGCGGAGTGCCCGGCCTCGATCCGTCGTGGTGCTCGTGATGCCTGGAAAAATTTAATTACATTAAGAGATGCTAATTATAATTATCACGAGTGAGATTCGCCTGAATTTTTGTCGAGAAGATTTTTACGAACGGTCGATAGATTATTCGAATGATGTGCGAGGCAATCGTCCGAGAGGAAGATAAACACATTGAATGGCATGGAAGTTAGCAACGTTGCTCCAGCGATATCATTGACAGCTGTCACTTTTCTCAAATAGTTTATTTTCCGGCGAAACTATTTAAAAAAAAATTATTCTGTCATATCATATTATTATTATTATATATAATTATAATCATTATAAATATTTATATTAATATATTAATATATTGTAACAAATGTGTAGCCGACTATTCATTAAGACACACGATTTAATTAGGTTTGACAATAGACGAACGAACGGACGATCGATACAAGATCGATCGTCATGTCAGAGAGTCTGGACTGAGACATCTAAACGAACAGACGTGTGACCTTACGTGATCGGAATAATTAAACGTTTATTATTATTAATAATATCCGCCCCAAAACCAAATACGCGCGTTATTCATTCGCTCGGTTGTTAAAATATTAATATATTTTTATTAATATATTAATATTTAAATTAAATTGTATTATCCGTGCGCTAAAAAAACAACTTTCTGCAAAACGTGACAGCTGTGTATAATTTCATTGGAGCAACGTTGCTAACTTCTATGTCTCCATCTTAAAGTATCTTCGGAGATGAGCGAGCAAACAAACCTGCTAGTGGTGTCACGTCGCCGTTTGCACGGTCCAGGCCCTCGACCCTCGCAGCTCCCTCTTCTGGCTCCGTGATGCACGAGTATCTTGCTGTCGCTGACCCGTCTCACGTCCATACCCTTTCTGCCGGAGTGCGACGTAACGAGGAGCGAAGCGATTTCCGGCTCATCGTCCTCGCAGAGTATCGTCGAGGCGACGTCGAGTTTCGCCCGTTTTTTCGGGGCGAAACCCTCGTCGCCGCTGCTGTGACACTCTTCCAGTTGTTCGAGAAGGTGGACGCGCTCTTTCTGAAGATGCCTGATGTCCGGGGGCGGAAGCAACAGCGGTGGTGGTGCCGGTGGCTCGACGCTCGTCACCACGCTCTGGACAGCGTGGCGTCTCGGAGGCGGTGGTAAATCGTCATCGTTGATCTTACTGTCGCCGATAACGCTCGTCTCGTAGTCGTCGTGGCTCGCACCGCTACCCTGACTGAACTCGTCGTAGCTTCGGAACCTTCGAAACCGAGAAGAATAGAGGTGACGGAACGGATCGACGAGGGGGCTCGCGGTCGCGGTATCGAGACACGTCGAGGTTTTCGTATCGCACGTAGCGCTGGTACCACCGTACCTTCTCGGTGCGGGCTCTGTGTAGTCACCCTCGTAGTAAGGATCTGTTTGGTATGAGCGTCTACTACTACGCGACATGGCGGTCGGATGAGCGGGACTGGCACCGGGTGTACTACCACCACCGGGGGTGCGCGAATAACTCGCTGTCCTCGCCCTCGGTGGTGTCTCGTAACGCGTGAAACGACTTCCGGCGTTCGGGACCGTCACCGCCGATTCGAAGCTGCGTTCTCTCCTAAAATAAAGATTATTGGTTTTTTTTTTATTTTGCTTCATAAAAATAGAATATCGGAGAATGTTGACCCTGGAATTGTACACCGTGTGTTCCTTGAGGAGGTTGAAGAGCTTCATACTAGTCAAATGAGTGATATGTTTTTACAGTCGTTTATACAAACTTTTAGGCATCTATTGATTATAGTGGATGCTCATTTGGATTAGAGCAGATGCCCTTAACTTAGAAAAACATTAATTGCAATGGATTTGAAAAAATATTGATAGGTTTGTGCTAATTTTTGAAAAGGTACATATTCGTTAAGTTTTTTAAAATGAATAATCGTAAAATTAAAGTAAATTATTAAAAAATGAAGTATTCCCAACATTTTTAATACCCCGAACATTAATTTTTCATCACAATTGTACATGAAATTTCTTTTACAGTCTTTCTCTGGAATGTATCTCGAATATAGCCAGTGATCAAAATAAGTGAATTAAAGAACCGACGGAAGTAGGAAAAAGAACATGTCTGATACGTATCAAAAGTATTTGGGAATTCATCTCGAATGTAGCCAGCGATAGAAACGGAGAAATCAAGGAACACACGAACACTGTTTTTCCCCAAAATTATAAAAAAAATACACGAAGAAGAATTCACAAGTGCTGCGATGTGTACGCTGTTCCAGGGTTAACGAGGAAGTATTTTTCATTTTATTTTTTACAGAACATAAATTGATATACTCACGCCACATCGAACGTCGCGGCTGGAGAGGGTCGCGTATCCCACGGCTTCTCGCCGGCGAAACCCTGGCGCTCGAGATGTTCGTAAAACGTCTCCTGACATTCCCTCGACGCGAAGTCAACCTGCAGACGGCGTCCGCGTAGGGCCGCGCCGCGCATCTCCTTCACCGCTGTCTGGGCGCAGCTTATCTGCTCGAAAAATACAAGAGCGTGACCCCGCTCCCGGTCAACAACCACTTGCGTGATCGGGCCGAACTGGTGAAACTGCATGTTTATGTATTTCTCCGACACGCAATCTGCAATTAGAGTCAACGAACGCAATGAGTCTACGAGGAACTTCGTCCAACGATTGTCATCTGCTCTTCGCTACACGTGCGACTAATCGCAACCAGCTCCACGTACGATCGTACAAAAGCTTCGCAAACGTACCTCCGATACCGTCGACCCAGACACAGGACGTCGGCATCGACTTGCCGAATCCGAGTTTTATACGATTCGAGCCGAGATGCTCGCCGTCCATTGATCTCATAGCTTTGACTACACTGCCGATATCCGCGTACTGACAGAAGGCATAACTCGAAACTGCTCCTTGTTTCTTAATGTCAATTTCCTGAAAAATAAAAAATGAATATTTTTTTTTTATTCATTTTTCCACGAAATCGATGGGCATCTATTTTCTATCTTTTCTCGTGATAAAATTTCGAACACCCACGATTACTTCACCGAACGGCTCGAAGTGCTTCCTCAGCTCCGAGGCGGTAACGTCCTTCTCGAGGTTCCCGATAAATAACGTTCTCGTCGCTTTCGGATGGTACTCGTCGAGCTCCGCCTCGTAAGGCCTGAACTCGTTGTCCTCGACGTCGTAACCCTGGTAGGGAGCGACCTCGATCTTGCAGCCGAAGAACAATTTGTCGTGCGACACCTCGAGAGCCTTCTCGACGTCCTCCGGTTTTTTGAAGCACACCAGAGCGTACCGGTCACCCGCGGCTCCGACAACTTTGACCCACGTCACTTTCCCGTGTTTCTTGTACTCGTGAAAGAGACCGTCCTTCAACGACGTGTCGCTGCTACGAGCCGGCAAGTTTCTAACGCATATCGCGAGCGGTCTCCGATCCTCCGTAACCGCTGCGTTAGCGGCACGATGAGGCGAACTACCCGGTGAACTACTACCACCGGATGTGCTGCCCCCCGAACTGCCGCTTCTGCTGGTACGGCTACTGCTGCTACCCGAACGGCTCGAACCGCTCGGCGAACTGCTACCGCTACGCGATTTTCTTCTCTGCTTTTTGTGCTGTCGTAGTGTACCACCCCCGGCGTTTCCGCTTCCTACGCCGCTATTTCCACCGACTCCGACTGTTGATTAAATAGAACAAAAAATTAATAGAAACGGGTTCCGTTGAATTCATTTTTAAGGAAAAATATAGAAATAAAAATTCATCGAAGGCTCCGACTCGTCGAATCAAAAGCGTGCCGAGCGGAGATCAAAGGTTTCCCCGTGAGGAATACATTTTTTGCGTAGAAGATAATTATGTTTCGGATGGAAAATGAGTACTTGGAAACGATGTAAGATACGAAATATATGGAAATATTTTTGCACGAATTTTCTCAACTAAACTTTTGTACGTTTCATACATGGGTTGCGCCAAGGCATATCTCCGAAAATTATGTTATAAATATAAAAAATGTATTTGTATACACTGTAAAAAAAAAATTGTAAATTTAATGTACCGTTTGGAAGTTTTTATGCGAAAACTGGTACATTCAATTTAATGTACAATTGTGATGAAAAATGAATATACTTTTTCATTGAAATTAAAGTAAATTATTAAAATTAAAGTACTTTCATAGTAAAATTAAGGAAATTCATAAAAAATTTGTTTGTTTTAATACACTGAATTTAATATACCAGTTTGCATAAAAACCTCTAGTACGATAAATTAAATTTCATCCGAATTTTCTTTTACAATTTATAAGCAAAATTGTTCTATTTTCGCAACACAATTTCTGTACTTTTCATACACGCCCTGCAAAGGCATATCTCCGAAAATGATGATATAAATATAAAATACATTTGCACAGTTAAAACGCGAAAATGTCCTATAAGCAAAATTTAATATTTCTGTCGTGAAAATAAAATTTTCCGGAGTGGAAGGATAAAACAGAGAATGGACAATACGCGTGTACTGACCGCCGGATTCCTCTTGATAAGCATCCGTGGTAGCGGGCGAAGGTGGTGGCGGCACCGAGGCGTATCTCGAGGATGCCGACTCGTAGCTCGACCACGATGAAGGCGGTAGACTGCCTCGATGACGGTCTAAGTGAGGCGGGGGAGGCGGTCCCGTTGCATAGGGCCCTGTACGCGGGTATAGCCGATCCCTCGCCCTCGTCGACGTCACGTGGTACCCGCTGACCGGCGTCGGTCTCCCTCGCGGTATGTATCCACCCGGGTCGACCGCCGACGGATCCGTCGAATGCTCGACAACGCGGTTAACCCTCTCACCACCGTAGAAACTCCCATGGGATACACGAGGCTCGAAAGCCTCGTTGACTCCTCTCTCCACGACTCCGCTGCCGACTCCTGGCCCTCCCGCTCCGACGCCGACGCCGCTGACACCACCGCTGCTGGGTCCATGATCCTCCGAACTTCTGAAACAATACAAATCTCCTCTTCATATTTTTTTCTTCATTTTGTTCATTTTCGCTTTTTTTTCTATCTCATCGGTAAAATTGAATCAAGTACAGAACGCGATAAGCACCGATGGCCGAAATGCAAGGATTGTAATTAATAATAATAGATTATTGCCAATAATTAAATTATTAATATTTTTTTTTTTTCAATTTCATTTAGATGCGCAGGTTTCGAGTGAAGGAGGATGATAATGATTATCGGAGCTTTACCTAATTGATGTTTTTTGAGATTGTGAAGTACGATGCAAAGTACGATGGCCCTGAAGATATCTGCACGGTATGAAACTTCATCTTCGGTAAGTTTCTGTTAATGCTTTGGGTAGCAAAAAAAATTGTTCACTCGTAGAATTTTATTCTCCGAGTGAACTTTCCCTGAGCGCCGTTTGCATGTTGAAAAACACAGTTGAAACTTGATGAAATTTAGTTTCATGCGGATATCTTCAGAGTCATAAAGTATGGAATTAATTAATGACCGGCCTATTAATTGTTTCATTTGACGTGATATTAATAATCTAGTATCATTATCTTAATAACGATTGTAATTAATAATAATAAATTATCGACGACATTTGAATAATTAATATGCATTTTTTTAAATTTACATTTAGATGCAAAGATTTCGACTCAAGGAAGACGATCGTGATTATTGAAGCTTTACCTAATGCACGATTTTCTAGATTACAGTGTACGATTGCAGCGGATGGAATGAATTAATGAGCTCATTATTTTATTTTACATTATATTAACAATCTTGTATCAGTATTTTATTACCAGTTGTAATTAATCATAATGAATTATTGACAATAATTAAATAATAGCAATACATTTTTTTATTTACATTTAGATGCAATTGAAATTTAGTTTTAGATTTAGATTTCAGGTGGAGAATGATAATGATTATTGAAGCTTTGGACCTAATGGATGATTTTTTAGCTTATAGTCTAATGGTATAGTTTAATAAGGAAAGTACCGCTCACTGGTACGCAGCTCATTTTCCTTTTCTCATTTCTGCTTGCGATTATCATAAATAAAAAATTAAATAAAAAAAATTCCACCGGATATCTCAAAGTAAAGTGACATGCACGATCTTCGCACTTCAGTGATATGTACAGCGGCAGAGTTAATACCGCGCTGTAACGGAGGGAGAAAGAGCACGTGCAGGTCTCGAGGTTACGAAGGCCACACACGATATTTGAAATCGGTCAGCCAGTCGCGAGCGATAACAACCGGCTGCTCGGGAGTCTCTCTCGGCTTACAGTCACGGATGTGCGGAACCTTGGAACTGCAACAGCGGCACAGTAGTTGCATTCGCGCAAGGGGCATTTAATAACTGCGACGTAACTCTAATGTCCGAGAGGTGCAACGCGAGTTTATCTGTTATCCGAACGACGTTGACGATGATGATGATGGGACAGCCCGCGTACGTGAAGAGAATAAAAACAACTGGACAGAGAGGAGAAAAAAAATTGACGATACTTCAACAAAAAATTACTGGGTGGCCATTACGAGACTAATAATCATTTTTCACGTGGCAATAAATAATTTTTCACGTTACAATAAACAAGCATTTTTCGCCAACGAAAATTGACATCAATGGTCCCAATATGAGTGACCAATTAGCGAATCTCAGAAATTTACTTTCGGTATTAAAAAAAACCATATGTTTGGAAACTATTTAACGGTGGCGGAAAATAATCATTGTAATTGGAATACGAATTCTTTTGAACGTAAATGAACTTCAATTTTCAACACTTCATTTACATTTGTTAAAACTTTCTGGCACGCGAAAAAAAAATTATATTTTGCTCGCCGAGTGCAGACAGTTTTATTTTGTTCACTTTCAGTGTCGTCACTCACTTTTCCCTGAATGATTAAAATATTCCGTGACCTTTCTGGTTGATTTCCTGATCATTTTTTTTTTTTAATTCCCAGTATTTTGCAGGGTTTCCGGGGTTCCCCGATCGGTGGCCACCATGCAATTTATCACCTGGGGGAGAACTACTGCATAGCAATAAAAGGTTCGTGTATTAAACAAATATGACTCGGTCCACAATTTTTTTCTCACTAATTCGAGAAAATGATAATATCAAGTTTCTTCTTAATTTCGAATTTCTTTTACTAAAAAATATTATGAAATTTACAAACAAAAAAAAAAGGATTGTGGTCGTATGTGGACAAAAAATATTTGTTAAATGTACAAAGTTTTATTACCATGCAGGCTGAAGGATTCAGAGTTTAGACAAAATTGTAACAGTGTTGACGATAGGTGAATTTACTGAAATTCAAATAGATCGATCTCGGGACGGTCACGAATGTCTTTTTCATTGAATCAATTGCAATTTTCGGAGGACCGGGATTTCTCCCGAATACGTGGAAATCCGTGAAACGAAGAGCAATATCCGGCGACGCAGAAAGGCTTTGTCCTCGGTAGAGTTGTCATGCGAATAATGCCTGCGTTTGCTGCTGCTGTTTTGTCAAACGAGAGAGAACCGAGGTCGTCAAGTCGCGACACTACAGTTCTATCCACAATTCGATACGTTTCCGCACTGGTTTCACGCGAATTGTTTTGTTATTCGATATGGACGCGAATCGTGGTCGTACTTTCAACTCGAAAAAATAAAAATAAAAAGTGACGTTCGTGAAAATCTTTACCCGTAGAAATTTTACATTGAAATAAACAGAGCAGAAATCTCTTACGGTGACGTGGACGAAAGGGGTGTACAAATATTCGACCACGCAATAACATTTTTATTATTTTTTGCAATCTGAATGTATGACAGACCATACGTTATTATTTTTCGAGCAAAATAAAAATCAAATTTTTTGTTCACTGTTCATACTGTCAGGAGGAAAAAATAAAAAAAGTGACATTCGTGCAAATATTTCCCCATGTAAATTTTACATAGAATTGGGTCGAGCAGAATATCTCTTGTGGATAACGTGGACCGAAGAGGTGGACAAATATTCGACTGAGGAATAACAATTTTATGATTTTTTCCAGCCGGGAAATATCGTTAGGCCATTCGTTATCATTTTTCGAATAAAATAAGAATAGAATTGCAAAAAAAATTTCACCGCTCATACTTTTAGGATGAAATAATTAAAATAATAAGCGAATGTCCGGAAAATCTTTTCCCATGTAAATTTTACATTGAAACAAGCGGAGCAGAATATTTCGACCGAAAAATAATATTTTTATCATTTTTTGCAATCTGGAAGTACGATAGGCCATTCGTTAGCGTTTGTCGAACAAAAGAAAAATCAAACTCCATCAAAAATTTGTTTCACCGTTTATGAATTTATTAACTATTCGTTTACTTGGAAAGGCCTTTAAGGATGCATGACACATACATTCCCAACTAAAAGTTTAATTCGATAGAAATTCTAGTACTTTGCGTTATGTCAAAAATCTGAAAAAAAATCCTTTGATTTTGCATAATAATAATACCGAAAAATGATTAACAAATTATTTTAAAAAATTAATTGTTACAAAGAATCAAAAAAACTTTTTATTTTCTCATTTCAAATGAATACCCTGATTTTTTGGGATACATATGAATTTTTCAGAATTTTCTTATAGTTCAAACTTTCTTTTTCTTCGACAATTTGAAAAATTCATGGAGAGGCATGAATTTTGCATGTATTTCCGTACCACGATTTCACAGCACACACAGAAAGTTTCGCGGCGCCAACATTTCCGTAGTTATGGTGTTAAAAAAAATGTCAAAGCGGAAAATTCGAACATGTTAGGAACGTCTGAAAAACAAATGTGGCTTCTAGAAAATCAACGAATTCATCCAAAAAGAGCAAAAAGAAAACAGTTTACTGTTTATTTCTTGAACAATTTTTTTTAGCAAACTGTTAATAATTTTATAACTTATAATTATAGAACGGACTCAGTCGTTATCAAAATCTGTAGTCGATTTTATTTTCAAGGGTCTTCAACATTTTTGTTAAAACTCAATTTATTGGTCTTCATATAACACGCTACACTACACGCTAAAAATTTAGTTTTCTTCGGGAAAGTTTAGTACCGTTGAAAAATAGTAATTTACGATACCGGTATGATAACACGTTTTCTGACAAGCATGAGTTTTTCGCACGAGTCGAAAGCGAGTGTTGCAATCACATGAGTCTTTCGCACGACTACCGTACCAAATTTTACTTAACAAACTCTGAGAAATGGGGCTTTTATGCATGGGGCGTTTTCATGCGAAGCGTGCGTAAAACTGGATTTTCGCACCGAGTGAACTGAAATTTATAACAGTTTTCGTTACCGACTGAGCCCGAGTCGGGTTGTGTTCAACACCGCCTTAAAATTCGTGCAATCTTCTCAATCTAGGAATAAAAAAGATAAAAATAATCACGCTATTTTGGGAAATGCTACGGAGGCTGAACAAGACGGAGAACGATTCGAATCTGGATAAACCTGTACGATATTAAAGCACCCGTGGCTGGTTTCTCAATAAGATAGCATCGGTCAGTCCCGATTGTCGCGTCGCCATTCACCCAATGAATGTCGTCAAAAGTTGCGTTATAACTGGCCATGAATATGCAGAATCGATAAATAAATCGGTGACACTTTTTTTTTTTATAATTTATTTTCAGAAACCGGCGACGGAATAACTTCCTATACATAGGCAGCTTATCGAGCGGGTGAGTCGGACGAGAGTGTGCCCGCCGCGTGGCAACACGTAATCGTTGGTCATCGCAACAGGCTCTACCCCGGTCGCGCCTATAAATTCGTGGTATTGAAAAATAAGATCCGGATGCGAACGAGACGCTCGCGCTCGTTAGAATTTTTATATCGACGATTACATTCCCGTACGCCAAAAAAAAGAATAAAAAATAAAATAAAAGAAAAAAGGAAAAGATAAATAACGAGAAACGACGTGACGGCGATATACATCAGCCATTCGGTCAGTCGACGCAAGCGGACTATCGACCTTATCGTCCGGGGCTGAACTTCTACAATCGATAAGACTAAAAAAACAAAACGGCATACATGAGTAGCGAAAAAAAAAAAAAAAATAAGACAAGCATCAAAGTACGGTACGGCGAGGAGCAGTGCGGGGGAGGAAAAATAAATAAAAGTTTACACCGTTGTTGTGGGAACCGGGACAGGTGAGGGAAAAAAAAACACTTACCTCTCGAGCCGATGGTTCTTGTTCCGTGAGGCGATAAAAAATAAAATTGTATCCTCGTCGATTTAATCCACCCGCGAATAATGTACCCGCAAATATACCGCTCGATAAAAAAAAATAATGATAAATAAAAAAAAAACCAAACGATCACACGTACTGTTGTTTTGCAAATAATCCAAATCACTGTATTCCAACACTGCATCCATTGGAGGAGGTCGTTCGATGATAATCCTCGTGTTCCAAAAAAGCGATTCTTCACGTATTCCAATCACATATCGTAACACGTTGTCGCACACGATTAATTTAATCACTTGGGCCGTTTTATGCGTTGACACGAAGCATTTTTTTTTTTTTTTTTTCACACTTGAATTCTTCGGCCTCTCGCGATGATCCCTGGTCGTCTTGAGCGGATTTGGATGTGCAACGGGAATCGGAAGTTGGTTTCAGGAAATGGAAATTTGTACCGTACTTGCCGTGATAAATTAAAACTATTTTTTTTTTTTCTACTAGTCGCATGCATTTACCGTTCGATGGATCGTAAATTCGATGAAAAATTCGGTGGTAAATTTGATGATTGATAGCGAGTAGGCGAGTACGGAGGGGGAACCTCCTATAGCTTACCCGTGCGCGGGAAACCTGTGCTGAAGATGCTGTGGCTCGTAGTACTGTGTTGTGAGGGCTCGCTCGTCCAGGGTGTGCTCGGTCGCGTGTGCCTTCGCTGCGGACTTGATATCCATGAACGCCACCGTCGCTGAGGCACTCCCGGTACTCGTCGAGCCAACGCCGCCGCCAGCTCCGGAACCAGTTCCGGAACCGCCCTCAGTTCCCTCACCGGTTGAGCCTCCTGAGCCTCCGTCCACGGGGCATTCCTCGCCCCGCGGCAACAACTTGACGCTCTGCACGCGTCCATACCTGCAATCACATAAAACACGAAAACATTAATACAACGTCATAAAAACAGCGTCGCATCACTCGAATATCGAATGAATGTGCTTTTTTGCATTTATGGAAGGCAAACAAAATTCCTGATTTTTCTCGATCGAATTATAATTTTTTTGTAACTAAAAGTCAAAGTTGCGGGAGTTGTTAAGTCGCGAAGCTTCAAATGTTAATTGGGATGAAAAAAAACATATTTACAATCTTCCTTTTCCCGCTTCGAAGCTTATTTTTATATTTTGTTGTGGATTTTATTATGATATAGAATTTAATAGTCCGAAACAAAATATAATTTTTTTTTGCATTTCGTGGCATTTTTCCTAACACGTATTCAGGCAGGAGTACGCAAAATTTGTGGTCGGCTAGAAAAAATAGATTTTTTAAAATCCCTCTCTAATCCGAGTTGAATTACAGATACGCAGAGTTATTTACCGATTTTGAAGTGTTCGACGAAGATCAAACCTCTATTTCCTTTACTGTCATCCTCGAATTACAAAAAAAAAAAAAAAAAAAAAAAAAAAAAACAACAACAACAACAACATGAACTCACATAGAGTTCGCCCCAGATGGGGCAAAAATCCTTTCCGAGTGCAATCGGCCCATCGATTTCCGCTCCAATCTTACAACAAATTGCCAAGTTCTCCGCAGTTACTAATCTAATTTTATTTATTTCCAGGACGAGAGTATTCCCGATAGCGTGCCGTTTAATTGGCCCGACGTACACACTTGACTTCCGTCCGTAGGGATTATAACAGTGCAAGGGGATCGAGAAAAATTCGTCAAAAGGATCTTCCTCGACGCAATGAATCCTGCGAGTTTAGACGTACGGTCAATAAAACGAGCGGAAGCGGTACGAGCTCGGCGTATATTTTCTCCGCGTACAATACATACGCAGAAACGCCGAGCGAGATGTAAGCGGAAAGGGGGGGGGGGGGGGGGGGGGTATGAGAGGAGCGCGATATATACAGGGTTTCCCGTGAGTGTAATAGCGCGAGGGATAGAGAAGAAAAGAGGTTCCCGCATGGCAACGCCTTAGTTTAGCTCGTGGCGGTGGCCGACGAGGTTCCCATCTCGCTCCTGCGAACGCGATATATAAGAGTATAATATAACGTCGATGAGGGAACGCGAACGAGCGCGAGGCAGAAGCGGGAGGCGCGCAAAGCGGACAGGCGGTAGTAGAAGAGCAAAAAAAAAAAAAAGAAAGAAAAAAACGAGAGAATATAAGAAAAAAAAAATAGTACATAGAAGATAGACCAGAAATAGAGAAAATGAGATAGAAATGGGAATAGGAAGAGAGGGAAAAAGAAAAAACGCCCCGTGGAGTTCGGAGATATTCCGAAAGTCCTCCTGGGCCGCGGCGCGCGGGAGCTTTTCGCGTAATACCGGACACGAGCGTGCGAAATTAAATCAAGGAAAAAGGAAGTGGGCGGCCGAGTGAGAGAGAGAGGGGGTTGGAAAAAAAATAGAATGAAAAAAGGAACAAAAAACGAAGAGAAGAAAAGATATATGTATAGTTGTATATAGAAGAGAGGGAGAGGGGAGAGAGGGGAGGGGGGGAGAGAATAAGTATATAGAGCGACGTGAACGAGGGTGCTGGGAAAAGCGGCGAGAGCGGGGTAGTACAGGAGGTAGGCGAGTGGCGGCTCGATCGAAACTTTCTCGTCTCTCTGCGTTCGCATTTACGCAGATATAAAAGCCCTCGGATGTTTTTGCCGGGAGGCCATGACGGCTCTCGCTCTGTTGAGTCAGAGGGAGCGGCGGAGGGCGCGGGGAGGGATATATAAAGCCTCCCCGATGACGAAGGGAGGGGGAAGAGGGTTTCCGAGAGAACAGTAGAGCTCTACACACAGCCTACGGTATACAGGAGATATATAGGAGAGAAGCGTGCGAGGAAGAGCGGCGCCGCGATTGCAGGGGAAGTCGAATCCCGCTTGGAAGAAGCGCGCGCGCGCATGCGCAGCCGCGGGGAAACAGTAAAAAGAGGGGTGGTGGGGGTAAATCGTTCTCGGCGTCGAGGAGGTGGAAGAACGACGAGGACGTCGTAGCCAGGGTGCGGTAAGAAGCGGGGAGGCGATACGTAAGAAGATTCAACGCCTCCGGTCGGAGGGGCGAAAGGACTCGAGGGGAAAACGACGAAGATCGTCGGGTGCAAGGAAACACCGGATTCTCTACATAAACGCACGGAGCCGCGGGGTGGGGAGACCTCCGCCGCGATTGGACCGAAGAGCGGGGTAATATAAACGCAGGCGCAGAGACCCGGACAGCCTCGGCTGTTCCCGGGGAGTCGCCCGTCTCTGCTCGCGCGAGTTGCACGCATTCTCATCTCTCTCCGTTCAGTCCCACAAATTTCTCAACGGACCGTTTATATAATTTATTATATTTACTTTTATTCTTTATCATTATTATTTTTTTATCAATATTTTTGTCTCCCATTCCACTCTGTCGCATCGTCATGAAACAGCAGTGCGAAGGGAATATAAAAAAAGTAATCTATCGCTTCTGTTGCGTTTATTGTAAACTTGAACGAGTTTTTTTGTTTTTTTTTGTTTTTTCTGTCGTCCGAGAGACTGCTGTTACGTTGGGGGCTGCTGTTGTTTTTTGACGGATGGAGAAGATATTCTCTGTTTGGGTGATTCTTCCCGTAGACGTTGAGGAGGCACATAATAAAAAAAAAAGCAGATGGAATAAAAAGGGGGAGGCTCGATACACTGTCGCAGGAGCGTCGAGAGATATATTGTTTAAGGAGTTCGTTACCGTTTAATGGAAATCCCATGGCAACCGAGTGAAGGGTCGAACGTTCGTCTGTACCACGTCGTCGTCTGTTCGAAAGAAAAGACAATATCTGCGATTCTAGGGACTAGGATATTGAGACACTTTTAACGGAACACTTTTTAAATGAAAATGAACCACTGCCGGGTCTCGTGTTCGAGCCACAGTCCAGCGATATCGAGTCGATTCGACGAGCGATTGGAATACTCTGCACACTCTGCTTGAGTTTAGGGCGGGGTCCTCCTGTATCACGCGCAACCCGTTCTCCGCACCAGCGCGCCTCAACGATCGTTTCGACTCACACTGAGATACACACGATTGCCCGGGGTGTTTTGTTATTTTAGTTTTTCTACTCGGACGAATTTATTCGAAGGCACGATTTAGTGCGTGTATTATTTGCTTTTTTTGCATCGACTTGAAAAGGTTTTTCTACGTTGAATTACGAATCGAGGTCGTCGCTGCGAAGGCACTAGCGAGTCAGAGCTCGCTGGGAGGATCGTTCCACCGCGAAATGGCCGCCGCACGGGGGTTTCTTTAAGCTGAAACTCTCGTTCTGCCCACCGTGTACTTTTTTTACCCACCAAGACGTTTTGTTTTCCACGCTGTGACGTCGATCGAGAAAAATAAAATAAATAAACAAAAAATAAGAGACCACAGGGGATTATAATCCAGGATGTATAACGATATCTCTTGTAATACGTGACGTGTGTTTCGAGTGCGTTTTAGCCGTCGCATAGTGCGTATTTTTTTTATTATTCCAAGCCGTTTCACGTTGCCGAGCTTCCATTTTCCTTAGATCGGAGAGGCTGTTACCCAACCGCAAACAACAACCGCGACGCTGCGCTGCACAGCTGACCGACGAAAATTACATGCCACATAAAATCGTTGCGTACATGTGCGTTATGTTTTTTATCCCTTTTTTTGCAACAAACGATCGATCCCTGGCCTCTCCCACTCCGCCTCGGCCGTTTATGCCTCGTCGAAGCAATGAGAAAAGAAGGAAGAGAGATATATAAGTGCATAAGTGAAGCAATTTCGCAGCCCAGCAGCGGCGAGTCGTTAAACGACTTGCCTCTCTTTTACTGCGACGTATCGAGTTGTGCCATTCTGCCTGGCCTCTCGCTCTGCGAAAAACATAATTCGTTCCGCCCTCTCAATTGTCCGGCGATACGAGACATAAGCAGATAGAATTTATATTAATTTTTTTTCTGTACACTTCCGCAATCCCAATTTTAATACCCGTCGCCCTCCACCCCCACCTTCGATTCCTTCAGCGGCCAACGGGTCGTAACTATATACATCTGCAATCGACGCGATAATACGTGTGGCAAGGCAAATTCTCTCTGTCCGATATTATAAACCGAGATAAAAAGAAGAAATACATGTATATATATATATATAAATTTCTATGTGGATACTCGAAAACGGTGCGCACACCGTGAACGCCTTTTGCCGTGTCGCTGCGAGATCCGTGGGCGCTCACGCACGCGTCGTTCCCATCGTTCCTCCTCGTCGAGCGAGGGCCTCGTTGCCGATTCTCGAGTGGGGTTTTGTACCCGAGACGGTGAAAAAGGAACGATACGAGATTATACGGAGAGAAGCGGCGGGAAAGAGAATCGAGGAGAGTGACATGAGAAACGAAGAACAAGAGTGGGGGAGGCGGGGGGGGGGGGGGCACATGAGGGATGTATAGAAGGCTAGAACGAAAGAGCGAGAGAGAGTTTGAAGGGGAGGGGAGGAGAGAAAAGAAGGAGCAAAGTGCCACGGTGGCTGACTAGCTCGCTCGCTCGTCGAGCGTAGCTCGATGCCTGCTGGCGAGCGAGCCGCTGTCAACCGTGCCGCTTATCTTTCTCTCCCTCTCTCTTGCGCGCGCGCGCCGGGCTCCAACCCCCTTGAATCGACGGCGGGGAACGCGCGCGTCGTGCCGCGCCGGGGGACAGAGAGCTCGTCGTCGAGGAATTTTACTCGGGCAGACTCGCTCCCGGGCTCGATTGCATGACGCACCTCTCTTTCTTTCTCTCTCTCAATTTATCTCTCTCTACGTTCGAGGAGAGGGCGGGGAGGGGGGGGGGGGGCGCACCGTGGCAAAACCCTTCGTAGCCAACGTGACGAGAGCCCGACGCGACTTACACTCCGGGATGGCGAAGTTCGCTCGGGTCGCTTTATGAGACGGCATTAAAAGCTCGGGTGGGCCGGGCTACCATAAACCAAGGGAGTCTCTAGGTCAGAGCCTGTGCCTCTCAATTCCTCTCGTTTCCCGTCGCGGCTCGACGGGGATGCAGCACGCTTATGTTTGCCAGCGGGAAGTAGTTATGCATACGCCGTATCTCAAACAACTTTTCGATGAAGTTTCAGAGTTATTATGTATGGAAAACTGATCCGGTAATTGGGCCGTCGTGGATTACCTACGAGGAGAGGCGAAATAAGAAACCTCAAGTCAATAACGTTACAAGCCAGTAGCGCTATCGACAACGCTTGTTTGTAACATTATTTAATGCTTCCATGCGCACATCTATCACTCTTATACCTTCCGCTGCACCATTTCATGTGCGAGAAAAGGGAAGCCCGCTAGCCATCTAGCGGCGAGAGGCCCAGTTGCAGATTTATACACACTTTCTTGCAAATTCAATGCTCGCGTTGGAATGTAATGTACATTTTCATATTGCTAGGCTGACTTTGGTGCTTCATTTTGGAAATTCAGTACCAGAAATTTCATGAACGTCGTATCGCTACTTTTAATGCCAAAAAAGTGTGTTACATTCCAACCCGAACACTGAACTTTTGCGCCCTCAGTGTTTATCGACTTTCGTACAAATGTTCATTGATGGTCGAATGAATACTCATGTAATTTTCAAGACTCTGTTTGGTTCATTTCTGAAGTCAAGACAAACACCAAGTATTAAAAAAAAAAAAAATACTGCGTGACGTTACGTGTTTCGCAACCGATGAAGTTTGATCTGTTCAATAAGCTGTGAATACCCGCGGATCTAACGAGCTCTGTGACGGAGCTGAGGTCACCAGCGCGCGCGCGGCCTCGCTGGAATTACAGGTGGCGAACCAACGAACCGTAAACAGTTTTGCTCGTAGCAAAAAAAAAAAAAAAAAAGAAGTGAAAAAAACAACAGCGCCTGCAATAAACGAGAAGTAAGAAGAAGAGGGATCGCGAGGCCCGAGATAAATGAAAGAACGAGTCGGCGCTCGGCTGCCATCCGTTACGCAACACGGGGGAGGGCGACCGGATCGGATTTATAGTTACAGCCTGTGGTCCAACGCAGACCACGCGGTTACATGTGTGTCCGTACGTGACGTTAAGGATTATAATGACGCTTACTACTCGGCTGCCGCTGGCTCGTTCTGTAACTATACCGCGAAGAAAACTCGTGTTCGGTAACCGCGTACCGAACGAGCATCGGGTGATAGAAGGGGGGGAGGTTAGTCTCCGGGAAACGAGAGAACGAGAATGCGATCTGTGCACTACTGTTGCACTGTCGTTTCGTTGGAACTTGGCTGTTTGCGGAGTCTCCGATGTTCTCTGGGGAAGGGGGGGGAGGGTTACGTGACCCAACGTTATAACGACCGCGACCTCGGTAAAGGGCGTTGAGACGACGCCCCCCCCCCCCCCCCCTATGACAACCCTCCCCTAGTGCGCGCTACGGCGTAGACGACTTCCACGTCGACGTCGTAATGTTTCATCGTACAAACAAAAAAAATCCAAAAAAGAAAAGTACGAAGGAGACGCACACCGAGCTTTCGGAACGTAAAACGTGTCTCCGGGATGCGCTCACCTCGTATATTTCCAGTCTAGACATCGACACACAGGAACCAGACGGCAAATCGTCAGACGTCGATGGTATCGACAGTAACACTGTGAGGAATACAAAAAAAAATGCTTAGACTCGAGACATTTCAAAAAAATGTATTTTTAACGTAAAAGTATGAAAATTTTCAATGTTTTTTTCGTTCGTTTTTTACAGCGTCTACCTATCTAATGGGGTGAACAAATTTACGAAAATAAATAACAATAGACAGTCTACGAACTTCTACGTAAACAAAAAAAATGCGCATAAAAATGCATATAACTTTTAACGACGTATTGTACAAGCAAATGCGAATACAATTAATTTTACGCAAGTTTGCTATTTCCGGTGTGCGTGGGAGTGTGCGCGGAAACGCGGGCAACGAAAGCACGCCTGCAGACGAATATAATTTTGCGAATGAAATTCCTTCGCTCTGTGACGACGACGACGTTCGTTCGTCTATAGCTCGGGATCGTTTGTCTTTCCGCGCGTTTGAAATAGGAGGTGGATGAGGAAGAGGCGAAGAGGCGTGTGTGCAAGGAAATCAATACATCGGCGGGTCCGGGGTGGACGGGGGAAGGGCCGAGAGAGCGACTATGAGAGTCCGAGGGGGACGGGAGAAAATCGTGGCGAGGGAATGGAAACATACAGAGGCGGAAAGAGCTTCCAGGGTAAACTCATCGACGTTATAGCACACGTAAACAGTGCATAAATACAACGTTGAATAAACACGTGCACACAAGCTCCGGCTTTCGAAGTCTATTATCGTCGCTCCCCCTCTACCCCTTCCAGGGCCCGGGGGTTCTTGGCAATGACATCGACGAGATGAGATCTCATTTTTTTTTTTCGTTCACATCCGTTCTACATATTTCTCGACGAATAATATAATAAAATAGACAAATTAAAATTTAAAAAAAAAACTAAATTCGAAACATTACTCGGACGCGGCCCGAGGTAAAGCCGACTGTGCAGAACGGATAACAAAAAAAATTAATCAAAAGAAAAAAAAAATACACGAACAATGCAGAATCGAGGAAACTGGGGTCTCTCTCCCACTCCTCTCGACGACGTCGACGCGGACGTCGCGAAGGCGAGCCCCGTTGCTGCAGTTAAATGAGAAGAGAGAAGAGAACCGGCAGCAGCCACGCTTTTGTTCATCGAGTCTCCCCCCCTCGTTCCTCCAGCCCCTCGCCGTCCCGCTCGCTCATGGCAAACTGAATAAAACCCGTGTACGTGTAGTGGTCACTGTAGTGCACGCGAGAGAAGCCAGATACGCGGCGGAGAAGAGAGTGGGAGATGACTCCCTCCGATTCGCGAACGACGCTGGTACCTGTAGGAAGGCCCGAAGGAAGATAGCGTGATACACTCTCTCTCTTTCTCGCCCGGCGATATGACCGAGTGATATAAAAAATAGAAGAGATTACCAGCCCACCGCGAATCCAATCTCCGAGAGATAGAGAGGCTCTCTCCCGAGCAAGGGAGGGGGGAGGTTCTTTATAAATGAACTTCCGGCCGATATCTCGATGGAAAATAGGTAGAGAAGAGACGAGGAAAAAGCTGGTTCCGAGCGAGAAAAACTATATTACCGATGAAGAAAAACGCTTCGGTTATCGAATAATTTCATTTTTTTCTCCCCTCCTCTTCAATTTTATTATTTCCATTTCTCGTCGAGAGTACAAGCCCCCCCCCCCCCCCCCACCCGCGCGGGAGGGGGGAGAGATGCGCATTAATGGCAAACGAAGCGAGAAAGGTCGCAGTACCGCAAAATCCTCGATGCCCTCCGCCACGATTGCACGGAACCCACCGGGAGATGGATTATGGTACACAGCCTATCTTCCCCCCCTTTCCTCGCTATCTCATCCTATACGTATTACCGCACGCCGTAGACTGTGACTCAGTGCGCGAGAGGGAGGATGAATTAAAAAAAAACAATAAAAAAATGATGAAAAAAAAGAAGGAAAGAGAACGAGAGGAATAATAAGAAGATGATGGAGCGAGATAGAGGGACGACTCGCGCATCCTCGAAGGAGAGAGGAGGACGGTATTAGCGGCCACAGCGGCGAGGCTGAGCCGCTGCTGTCCGGCAGTACGGAGAGCCACGAAAGCGTGAATACGCGCAGAGCCACTGGCAACAGCGCTATGACTCAGCTCCACTCGATTCTCTACTCCGATGTTGCTGCTGTTGCCGCTGCCTCTTCCCCTCGTTCTCTCTCGGTCTTCGGTCTTCCCCCTCCACCCCTGTCGCTCCGCGCCTTTAGCGCTTGTCCCATGTTGCCGTCTCTCTCCGTCTCGCAGACGGCGTCTGCCTCGGTCTCTCCGTCCCGCAGCTGACACCCAAACCCCTCGGCGAGCGGGACTCGTGGCTATCGCCCGTTCTTCTTCTTCCTCCCCTCTTGGGCGCTTTACTTGTTATATCTGTATATATTTATATATATATGGTGAATGTATATATATTTATTTCTCTCTCGTCGCAGAGACCGACCGGCATCCCCACCACGAGAATCGAGCAAATATCCTTCCTCGTGCCCCAGACTCTCGTGCAGCGAGCACACAGAGCGCCAACCCCTCTCGGGTCCTCGTGACTGTGTACTATACTATAACGCTTCTCTTCTGATGCTGCGGACGCGCGCCCGGCACTGACAACTCGTTTCTTTCCCCGCTCGTCCCGAGAGGTATATATATATATATAATATATATAATAAAAATATATATATTTTTTTCTTTTCTCCTCGTCTCGCATCACTCTATAGTGTACATCGTTGTCGGGTTCTTCTCTCGCGTTCTGTTCCTCGACGCTCCTCGCCAACGTCTTTCGGTACTACTCATCCTCGCCCTCTGTTTGTTCCCTCACTCCTCCGTGCAACGAGCACTGTCATAGTTCGTAAAAAATAAAAATTGCTCGCCCAATCTCGAAATCTTTTTTAATTCCGTATCTGGCGAGACGCAGCGAGGGTCAGTGCAATCATGCACGGAGATTTGGAATGAAGTTTACGCTTTGTTTATCTCGGTAGAATGACCGGTATAGTGAGTCTGTGACAATGAAACTCCGAACTCCCACCGGCAGGGCGCGCCACCGGGCTGTTCTCGTTTCCGGCCCACGAGAATGACATTAAATCTTTACCAAATCCTCCTACGCTGGATGACTTTTGGACATTTTTCGAGGAAAGCGAACGACGTCAAGGGCAAAACCAATAGTAGTCATAATAATAATAACAATAATAATAATAATGAAACTCCGACCACCCACCGGCAGGGCGCTCCACTGGGCTATTCTCGCTTCCAGGCCAGGCAAATATCATGAAATCATTTACCCAAGTCCGTCGGCGCTGGATAACTTGTCGAAATGTTTCGAGGGAAGCGAACGAGGTCTAGGGTAAAAACAATAGTAATAATAATAATGATAATGAAGAACAGACGAAAAACGAGTCAGGGAAGGAGGACGAGCTCTCGCGAAAGCGGCATAAAGATGGCCAGCATCGTGATGTTTGTAGACATACAGGCTATATATATATACACACTATATGTACAGATATATGTATGTATACATATACAGTATGGTGCAGTGGTCCCGCGAGGGCAGGAAGGGGACTTCCTGCAATTGCCGCGTCCGAACTGACGTTCTGCTGCCTCTGCCCGCCTGGCGGCTCTGCCTCGGTTGTTCGCGTTGTTTGGAACATACCTACGTAAGGTCTCTTCGTTCGAGTTCGCCCGCTCGGCTACTACACACCGCTGTCCCACTTTCGTACCGTTGCATACGCGGTCTCGCGTGTGTTTCTATTATATTCGACCACTATGCATATACATGTATACACATACATATATACGTATATGCGAGAACAACATGAAAACGTGCTCGTCTCACCATGGCGAAACCAACGAAGAAACGCTCGACGCCGCTGCTCTCGTCTCGCCGCATATGTATACCCAACGTTTATACTATGCATACTAATGAGTCCAGGGAAAATAGACACCCGAAGTTTGTACACTGTACACTATATAACTCCCCGTGTACTTAGTTGCGAGGTTATTGTACCACTTAATGAGGTACGAATAATAAATTTCCTACGAAATTCACCGTACGACTCTATTTGTCATAACTTTCGGAAAGTTTGCTCGATCCGCCTCTATATCGCTGCTCGTGCTTTTATCGCGCAAGAAGCTTTGCTCGCCTCTTCTTGTCATCGATCGGAGAATCGAGACAAAAAAAAAGATTTCGCAAACAAGCGAATAAATTTTCTACACGCATACTCGCCGATTCTCCATCGGGCCCGCGAGTGCAGTAGATTTGGCAACGCCGCCGAGAATACACCTGTATTCTGCGGAGCTCTCAGAGTCCAGAGAGCGCGGGCGAGCAACGAGAGACCGCTATTTCTCCTACACACGTTTTCGTCGCTTTGGGTCTTCGTTCCAGCCTTGCTATATTATACCTATACATATACATACGTATATACATCGTATATAAATATATATATATATATACTTGTATATGTACCGTGGAGGCCCGCGTGTCCGCACCTCGTAAAACCTTCGAGGGCATCCCCCCCCCCCCCCCCCCCCCTCCGTCACTCGGGCGGCATCGCTGTACAGCAAGCGCCGAGTATACATCCGAGACGAGAGAGGAAAGGCGAACGAGAGGCCACGACGTGGTTTCTAACGGGTTGATGCGAAACGCATATCCTCGCGAAACGAACGAGAGAAAGAAAGAAGAACGAGAAATATATACAGATATACAGATATACATATATGTATACAAACACGGGGAGAGAAGTCACCACACATACACACGCCACCTTCCTTCCCTCTGGAACTCTCCTCTATCGCCGACCTTGAATCTGTCCCCGCGCACTTATTTATATCTCGGCGCTCGCGCCACCGCTGCTGCTCGTTTTCTCTCCCCTTCGACGTGTGCAACACAGAAGCAACGAAGCCCCCCCCCCCCCCCCCCCCTCCAACGCGACTCGCTGCACACAACAAGAGCGGAGGGAGAGAAAGACCTCAACGATCGCGAGTCCCATTGATCGGCAGTCGCCTCGCACACACGGAACATTTTTACAGCAACGCTCTTTTACAACCCTTCGACTCTTTTCATTCCCGCGGCTCGGCTCCTCCAACTCGCCGAAAGAATCGACTGTTGTATTATTTTCGTCGACCTTGGGACGGACCGAGGAATCATCTTTTTCGTTTTTTTTTTTTTTGTTACTTATTTTTTACTTTTTTTTTATTTTTTCTTTACGAAGCTCTCGAAGAAGGAACTCTTTATTTTCCACGGCCTCTTGAGTGGACGGGTGGAATTTGCTGTGTACACTCTCGCGGGCATGGTAAATATAAACTACAGGAGAGCGGGAGAGGGAGATAGCCGGTAACAAGCAATACTGTTTGCTTATCCGCACGGGAATCTACTTCTCGTTGCGTGGGTTGAAGGCTTTCGAGTACTCGAAGTGTCACGCGCACGGCCACGCGGCTCGGACGTTCCGTTATGTCGGCTAATGCGCGCACGTATCGGGGATAGAAAAAAATAGAATTTACAGAGGAGTAAGCGCGAAGGACTCTTGAGGGGGAATAAAATAAATCTCAAAACTCCTACACGGACGGTTAATAAGAAAAAAAAAAAAGGAATGTTTCTTCGTAGGACTTTAACAGTCGGCGTGGCCGAGCCTTCGAGTGTCGAGCGAAACGCGCGACGATAAATAAAGCTTGACGAGAAAAGCGTTTCTCGGCCCTGAGCGCGCATGCGCGAGCGGTTAAATTGCGATATCCGCGAGTTGAGATACCGGAGAGGCTAGATAAATCAATATATCGATATATCTGACACCGGTACACGGCTAGGCGATGACTTACGAGGTAAACTCACATAAGGTCATGGCTAGATCGCTGAAATTTATTCTCGGAATGAAAACGTCTACAGTATTCTTTGTACGGCAGGGAATTGAATTATTTTCAGGGTGGCAAGGCATTCCAGCACGAGCCGTCGGATAATCAACGTCTCATTGATTGTCAGCCCAACACAATCGATCTTGTGTATGTACAAGAAAATTATATACATATGTATGGACGACCTGATTCAATAAGGGCGTATGATGAAAAAAAGAGTACTCTCGTCTCAGCTGTTGAAGAGAATTAGATAATTAATGTGTTTCGTTCGTTTGTCGATAGAGATACTTTATACTTTTCAACCATTGCAGAAATTTATCGACTTCCCTTTACCAGAACCGACAAATCTTCAGTTTTTTTATTCAACTTTTGTTAGACCAAACTTATCTTTTCAAATGTTCACCTTCCGGAACATTTTGTAACTATTGGCTATAATTGTCGAAAACTTTGTTTTTTTAACCCTCGGCAGCGACCTCTACAGATGCTTTGATTTCATAGAGACTTCGAAGAGTTTTTTTTCTCATTCATCGTACTTTGGAAGCGCAGGATGGCTTCAAGGAAATCTCGAATATTTCATTTCGACTTTGAATTTAGATGTTCCGAAGTTTTATTTTTTTATTTTTTAAACAGCTGGTAGCGATTTCCGGAGATGCATTAATATCGGGGTCTCTTCGTACATCGCATTTTTATCTTATACCGCACGATAATAGGGGTGTCCCCAGAAAATTAAAAAAGGCATCTGTGAGTATTCGTGAGTATCTGTGAGTATCGGTGTGAGTGTTCAATTGACACGAACTTTATTATATAATCTAGATACGTATTTTTTTTACTCAATTATTATTTATTCCACAAATGTAAAAAATGCAAACTTATCCACGAAGCGGTAACGTAACGCGCGGCGTCAAAAAAAAAAAAACCTCACACGTGCTCGAAATCGTAGTCGATTAACGAGAACCTGTGAGCTCCGTCCGCGTAACAGTAACTCACGGTTTAGAAACTGTATGCACAAAGTGCAATTTTTTTTTTTTTTTTTCTCGCCGAGCGCATGCAGTGCCGTTCGTCGAATGTTTCGACACGCCATCATTCCTCTCCTTCGGTTCTGCATAGCGTATGCGTCTTCCCCGTTGCTTTTGGCCCGTTTATACATAAGGAAGGAGGGGGGGCACAGCAGTACGGGTCGTACGTGTAGCGTGAAGACACATACCAACGGGGCACCACCGGGGAGGGAGAGAGAAAAATGTGCGAGAGCGTGGCCGGTAGCTCGAAGCACAGGTACGACACTGGCTGTGTGCGTTGTATTATATCCAGGTGAGGTCAACGACCCGTCCTCCTCGACGGCTCCTACGACGTCGTCGTCGACGTCGTCGACGTCGTCGCCGAGGCGGCGTGGCACTGTTCGCGGTCCTCGTTCTCCTCTCTCCGTCTCTCCTCCTCCGCCAACTAACCGATTTTACCGTACACTACTTTCACGTCGTAATCGTCATCGTCGAGTACGTACTCCCGATACCGGCGAATACAATTGACATTGGGTACCAGCCTCGGGAATCCACGCGGTTACCGACTCATCAACGGAGAACAAAGTATTACGATCGGAGTTGATGGAGATTGGAGTCACGATTGGATCTTACAAACCCGGATATATATATATATATATATAACGAGGAGGAAGGTCTTTCGAGACTCGACGAATCTAATCTTCCGGGCGTCAACGGGTAATTCCCCGTCGCGAATAATAACTTCAAGGACTGGTTAAGGAAAAAATATGTATATATATATTTACATACATACTAGGGCTTCTGGTGGGTCGCGCGCTTCCTTTGAGTGTCTCCAAAACTTACTGGGACTTGGGACTTGGAATAATCAGACCAGCGGCAGGGGCCCCAAGGGACATAGAATTTCCCGTAAACTAACTGATAACTGATCAAGGAAATTAGAGTGACACATAAGTCTCCACTCGATTCTAATAGGACTTATAATATTTCAGGCTATGGAACCACCCAAGGGGACTAGAATATCTCTGCTCACTGTTTCATTTTACGCCAGTCCACGTGTTTCATTTAACCCCGGTCAAAGTGAGCCATTTGACCGCGGTCAAAGTGTGTTATTTTACCCCGGTCAAAGGGTTTCGTTTTACCCCAGTCAAAGTGTTTCATTTGACCGCGGCCTTCTTAATTCTTGACCATGGCTGCGGCGAAATTTGTTCATATTATAGAGATATATATATCTATATGTATGTACTTATATAGGATGAAGAAAATGCGACGCCTATCTGTACATTTTTTTCCTGCCACGGATTAGCGAGCCGAGACATGGAGAATCTCGAATGAAAAAATGAAAATGAATTAGAAAATATTCTATTTGAATATGATTGGAGGGACGAGAGTGGATGGGTGGTTGTGAGCCGTGACCGGGTATTAAAGGTGACCTACCTGCCTCTCTCAATCTCTCTGTTCCGATAGCTGAATGGAAAAGTACAACGTACATTATAACGCGGAGAAAATCGATCGGGACGACAAAATTGACTTCCTGTTTTCACTGATCTCGTTTAAAGTCGTTCGTAACAGATATTGACGCTCTGGTGTCAGAAGGGCGCGAGTCCGTATGCTTTCGCAACGGGAGTTGCGCCCTTTTCATTCTCGATTATTTTTCGTTACAACGACGTTTGTGATACAGGTGCGAGCGGCGACCGGCTAAGCGTCTCGTATCTCTCGGACTCTCGAACACACGAGGGATCAGTCGTTCCGATAATTCACTGATAAGAAAGTCAACCCGCTGGATAGATAATAATAAGTCTGTGTACTATCTCGGGAACGCGGATTCGTTGCCGAGAGAAACGTACGGGATTATGGAATTACACGCCGAGGAGAAATCTCGAAATAACAATACTTATTGTACTCGACACGATCGGGTACCGACTTCTGGTATATATTCCCCCCCTCCACCTCCCCGCTCCGGAGTAATAATTGGTACCGAGAAATATGTCGCTCGGAGAAGTCACACGACAAAGTCGATGCTCCACGCGGCGACGATAATAGCGGAGGCACTCTTACATCGAAGCGTATTTTTACAATCGTATCGATCGAGATTCCTCGCAACGGATTGTTATCGGACGCAACGTGCAACGCGGAGGCACTCCGGAGCCTCGATGGATTATAACGTTGAATACGTGGAAAATACAATCGTATTTACTTTATTATCTTCGCGTAACAAGGGCATTATAATTTTCAAGTGTAATTTTGTTTTTTTCATTTACCGTGGATCTTACGATGTTTTTTATCGTTTTTTCAAGCGAGAATATTCAGAAGACTCTTTATCGTGATGATTAAAGAAGTGTGCAGATGAAAAAAAAAGATGCAACTGTACATTTTACAATTTTATTATATATTTAATTATCCGTTCATATTTAGTGTTATTAATTTTTCATTATATATGTCCAGAAGCTAAAAGAGAATATACATGTGGTAACATACTAAATTGCATACATTTCTGAAAGGCAAATACTGTTTTTATATGTAAAAGGACCAATCCGTCAATAAATTATCAATAAAAAGAAGAAAACAAACTGACAGGGAGAGTGACGGAAAATTCTGCCATATAATCCGGATGTTCGAAATTCTAGCAAATTCCGAGGAACTCGAAAAGCTAAAAAATTCTGAAGAACTCGAAAAGCCCGAAAATTCCAATGAACTGGAAAAACGTGCAACACAGAGGCACTCCAGAGCCTCGATGTGCATAACGTTGAATACGTAGGAAGCACAATCGTATTTACTTCATCATTTTCATGTATCACTTTTGTAATCTATTAATTTACTGCAGTCTTACGTTTTTTTGTTTTGCTCTCCAATCGAGACTTAATTAATTCAGAAGACTTAATCGTGATGACTGAAAAAAGTATCAAGAAGTCTTCGAGATATAAAATACTGTTCGGAAGCGTGACTGCAAATAGGAATAATCGATTGTCTCTGCGATATAATCTGGATGGTCAAAAAACTCGAAAAACTCGAAAATTCCGCCGAACTCGAAAAACTCGAAAAACTCGAAAAACTCGAGATAAGTTACGAACTCCGCGAGTCGTCACCTACGAGCGGTTTTCCGTTGTGGGAATAAGCATCTGACGGGCTGTTGGGACGTGAACGAGTTTTCAAACTCGTTTTATGGGTGAAATGAAAATAGAGTCGGGCGAGCGCAGAGGCAGAAGAAGCGTGCTGCCGTTCCTGCAGGGTATACAAGGCCGGGAAGGGGGGGGGGAGAGGAGGGGGAAGAATTCGTAAAGATGCAGCTTATTATAGTCGTAGGTATACAGATATATAACATGTATATGAGAGGCTGGTGCTTCTACGTCCGGCCGGTTTGCCACCCACAGTGCACGGTTCTCTTTCGACGCGTAGAAAGAACTTTTGGATACTCGAGCGGCGACTGTACGGGAGTCACGCAGCGGTGGTATTACACGTGCAGTCCTTGAGTGTAGCTCATCGAAGACCGGGAGAGAGCCGGGCTTCTCGTACACGCCCGAGCCTAATTTACGAGCGACGATGTCGGCCGACTTTGTCCCATCGGCACGACCCCCTTTACAAAGTTTCTTCCACAGTGCTCTATAGCCGGCCGGCCGAAAGCTCAAGCGAGCCTCACAGTTGTACACAAAAAGTACAAGAAGAAGAAGAAGAAGAAGAAGAAGAAGGTTCAAGAAGCGACGAAAATCAAAGCTTTGCCATTTATTACAAATCCTCGACAAACTATTCGTTAAACTTCGTGCCACGAGTAGGGATTATAGAAATCAAATCAAAATCAATGATCGGCCATCGATTACAAATCCTCGACAAACTATTCGTCAAACTTTGTGCTTCGAGTATAAATTGTAGAAATCAAATGAGAGCGATTTAACAATTCGAACGAAAATCGAAGCTTTGCCAACGATTATAAATCCTCGACAAACTATTCGTCAAACTTTGTGACTCGTAGTATTGATTATAGAAATCAAATGAGAGCGATTTAACAATACGAACGAAAATCGAAGCTTGCCATCGATTAGAAATTCTCAACAATGTATTCGTCAACTTTGTGCGTCGAGTAGATATTATAGAAATTAAATGAGACCGATTTAACAAGTCGAACGAAAATCGTATCCAATGGGTCCAATGGGTCCAATGGGTTCTCTCATACCTCTGCTCTTTAGACTAATGAAAATATATACTGCGCTAGGAGCATTACTAATTTTAAAATGATGGCAAAGTTCACAAATTATAATCGAATATAATCGAATTGTAATGTCGATTACGTATACAAAATACAGCTGTTTTGCCGATGCAGAAAATATGCAGGTGGCAGTTAAAGGGTTGTAAAGCTTTTATTTCGCCGGGACTTATCATCCGAAAAACGGGACCAGTCGTAAGATCCCAGGGTACTAAGAGTGTAGGCAACATTTTTTTTTTTTTTTGTAACCTCGGTGTAATTCCGATTGGAGTGTGGTTCGTCAACGTAAAGCGAAGGATCAACGAGTACGAGGAATGTGCGAGAGATGCGCCCGAAACTTGCAACAGGTGGGTATTAGGTGTCGTGCGGCCGATTGTTTCTCCGCGGGACGCGCGAGGGAAGAGCCGCAACGTTGATGGAGGGTTGAGAAAGGGGGTAGGAGGGACCCAGCACCATCTGGACCGAGGGCGAGTCTCTGTACTCTTCTCCTCTACAACCCCGTTCCATCACACGGACGTGCTTGGCTTCTGGGAGAGAAACTCGGGAGCTGGCAACATCCGAGACTGTGCTGCGATGAAAACGAGAATACGAACTTAAAAAAAAAAATAAAAGAATAAAAAAACGAAGGAACCAGACATATTCATACTACAAACTGATTCTAGCATTATTACGATTACCTCTCGTAATACGAGCTAACTGGATTGACGAAACAACGTACCCACATTGGTAACACACATAGTGCTGATGGACATTTTTTTTTTTACGTAAAAATATTAAAAACTGTAAAAAAAAAATAAAAGAATAAAAAAGGAACCAGATATATACAAACTGAGATTCTTGCATTTGTACGATTACCGATCGTAACATGAGCTAACTGGATTGCCAAAACACAGTAGCCTTATTGGTAACCCACACAGTGCTGATTGCTAATTTTTAAAATAATTGGTTCGTAACTTCTTATTGTCATTCAAGGTTTCGCAAGGTTACTTCATTCGAGTCAGTAAAGTCCCCTCAAGTGAAGAAAACCCGTAATCCTTAGTTCAATCGTAACACCCTTGAAGGTCGAACGAACGATCCGTTTAACCTAAAACGAGAGTACAATGAGGTGTCTAAAGTAGATCTGAAGTATTCAGATTGACAAATAAGTGGGGCCTTCTCGTACCGTCCAAACTCTCCGCATTGTTCCACGAGGTGTGAACTGCGCCCGTGCATAGTCCCTCAATAAGTAAATCGACAGTTGCCATTCAACGTATCACAAAGCGGGCTCTCCCGACGTCGCCCATCGTCGTTACGTCGATGCGCGCTGCGTTACTGCGCAGCTCGGGAGAGCCTCTCGCACGATACTCGTGCGAACGCCTCGATCCTTCGCGACGTCCCGATAAATCGATGTAAAACTCCAGTGACGTTCTCACTACCGGCAGGAAATTCAACGAAGCGGCGCAAAAGTTGTCGCAACGACCGAGGAAGAATGTAGAACGACTTCGGTGCCTCGGGTTTCCTGCCAGCGGGCTTTTCCGTCGAAGGTGTCGCCGCGGTACGGAACCGTGCAGCACCGGCAGCGACACGAGGCAGCGCGTGGACGTTGCCCGCTCAGCGGCGAAATAAATAACAGCCTCCAGCCGGGTTTTCAGTTGGTAACAAAGTGACGACTCTGTAATGACCGCGACGAGACGATGGAAAAAAGAGGTGGCTCGCTTCCCGGTTCGTCCGTACGCGGAATGTACACCTCTAGCAGGGAGGACCGTAAAACTCGCAATTGTTTAGCCGCTCGTTTCTGGGCGTCGCTCGTCGCGCCCGCTAGAGAATTCTTTGCGCGTAGTTTTCACATGCGGAAATAGGTCATGCATAGGCCGGATAGACTGTAGAGCGAGAGAGCCCTCGACGCCTCGGTCGACGTCGCCTGCCACTGCATTCGTAATGGCTCGGGGCTATTTATTTATCGTGTCCATATCTGCCCTTGGGGACTTCACGGGCGACGGGCCGGCAGTCGCTGCCGCTGTGCAAGCGACGATCGGTACACCCGGACAGATAATCGCGATATACCGTTGCGCGCGCTCTCTCGCCTCGCGTGTGGATACACGAAAGGTCGATCGAAATAATTATATACAGTGACACATCGGCCGGAGGGAGGGCAGGTCCGCAAAGAGCTCCGACAGCGGATAGAAAGCGTTGATGTCTTTATTTTCTTTCGAACCAATTCATTAGAGTTGCGAATAATGAGTACGAACGGTTTATACGTACGTACTTGCAAAGGCCATCGGTGAAATAAACATTAGTCTCGCGCACTATAAATATTGTCTCTGTCCGATCTAATCAATTTTTCAATTCCATTAGCGCACTCGTGAACGGGGAAAGGAAAGAAAGAAAAAAACATAACTCTTGTAGATCGTTTAAATTAATAGGTTTCGAGCTATGTGCAAATATCGTTTCTGTGCAAATAGAGCAGACCATTTTTTTTATTATTAAAAAAAAAATGTTTCCTCCGAAGTCGACTCACGTACTCATTAGCAAATACATAACTTCCTGTTATTGCAGGCATGCTAAAGGTTCCCGATGCCCGCGCCATCGCGGAACACGCGGCTCGCTATAAATGCGAGGGCGTTCGGGGCGTATCTATGATTTAACGAGGAATCGAGACCGCTTCAGCTGTCTCTCTAGCGAACCCCTCCCCTCCTCGTGTTTGGCTTCGCCCGCGTCTCACGTCGATTATCGTGTCCCGTCGACCGCGAGAAGTTTCCACTGTGGATTCGCAATGTCAGCCCGAGAAACTCCGCTCGCGCGAAGAGTTAACAAGCGATCACGTAGACAGCCGCCACGACACCGAACTACGTGTGTGCATATATCAGAAGCTCGAAACTTTGCACCGGTGACGCGGTCGCTCGAGCGACTATTCCGCGGGCCCGTTGCGTGGGAGGAACATGCGAGCGGAAGATCGGCACTTTGCCAAGTCATTCTCATCGATTCCTCCATTAATCGCTGCATGAATGCAATAATACCTGGGCCGCAGGCGGGGCGCCACGTCGAATCGGCTGTATAGGAGAGATGTAAGGAAAGACAAAAAAATCGTGCCAATGAGCCGTTATTATTATTAAAAAAAAAAAAAAACTGCCAATAAGCGTGTGCAGTTTTTTTTTTGTCAATGAAAAGTGGTGTGAATAACTACCTATTAATTTTTTATGAACGGCCAATGACTGTACATAGTTTTCTACACCGAAAAATCGTACCAGTGACTCGTTATTGGGTTTCTGCGAACGGCCAATAACTGTACACAGATCGGCACTTTGCCAAGTCATTCTCATCGATTCCTCCATTAATCGTTGAATGGATACAACGATACCTGGGAGGCAGATAGAGTACAAAGTCGAATCGGCTGTATAGGAGGTATTTATGGAAAGACGAGAAATTGTGCCAATGACGACTCATAATCCTTTTTCAAATCAACCGCCAATGACGGTGTGCAGTTTTTGACAATGCAAAATGGTCGATTAACTAGTTAATGACTTTTTATGAAAGGCCAATCACTGTATATAGTTTGCTGTGCCGAAAAATCTTACCGGTGACTCGTTATTGGGATTCTGCAAACGGCCAATGGATGTACACAGATCGGCACTTTGCCACGTCATTCTCATCGATTCCTCCATTAATCGTTGAATGGATACAACGATACCTGGGACGCACTTAGAGTACCGAGTCGAATCGGCTGTATAGGAGATATGTAATCGGCTGTATAGGAGATATGCAAGATATCGAAAAATAATACCTATTATCCTTTTTTTCCAATAAACTGCCAACGACTGCGTGCAGTTTCTTTTGTCGATGAAAAATGGTTGCGAATGATCAGTTACGAAATTTCTATGAACGACCAGTGGTTCTACACAATATTCTGCATCGAAAAATCGTATCAGTGACTGGTTATTCGCTTTCTCCGAGCGGCCAATGTCTGTACATAGTTTACAGCGCCGAGAAATTGTACCAGTGACTAGTCATTGGGTTTCTGCAAACGGCCAATGGCTGTGCACAGTTTTCTGCACCCAAAAATCGTGCCAGTGACTGGTTGTCGGGTTTCTCCAAACGGTCAATGACCGTACAGTCTCCGGCGAACGATGAACCGTGCCAATGACCAGTCACTGGCATCTGTTTAACCCACCGATGACTTCACAAACTCTTTCGCACTATATATTTTTAATCTGCAGGGCGGAGGCTCGGCGAAGAAGCATTCGAAGTGCACAAGCCCCGGCTCTGCACAGATGTACATATGTACATACTTTTGTGTACACAAAAGTCAAAACACAATACTCCCGCCCACGAACGTGTCGCCTCGCTCCTGCAGCGAACAATCGCATTCGCTGAAACGCTCGGGAAGCGAGACGGAGATCTGCAATCGTGGTTTTTCACGTGTATGCGTTATGTGAGCGATTCGTTCGCTCGCGAACGCCTCAACACCGGGACAGTCGGTGCGTCGCCGAACACGCGGCGGTACAATTGAACGCCAGTGTGTGAGGATATCTCGTCGGTTTCAGAGGACTGACTCACTCGTTAGTTCGTCCCGTCACCGGGGAGTGTGCGGAGTGTGTACAACGGCGCGACCACTGGCGCGCTGCACTTCTTCCACTCGGCCCGGCATATTATCTCTGTGTAACTCGTATGACCGTTCGACCGGGTACCTGCCGGTACTACCTCGATTCCGTGCACTATATGCGCGATCCCGCGCAGTGGCGTCGGCGGTGTGCGGCCGTGCCCGCTTTTATCGCGAGCCGCATCGCCGCAACCGCAATTTGTCACGGCCGCCACAATGCCGGACGTTATATCGCGCAAACGCTCGGGGAGGAGGAGAATTCGAGGAGAGAAATAAAAATAATGATAACAACGACAAAAATCGAGAAACAAAAAGTTCATTTTACTTTCGGACGAGATACGACCCAGGTGGATGTAAACGGTCATCCGCACGCGTCCCGTATACACCACGGCTCTTTTCATTTCAGCTCGGATTAAATTTGTGGCCTTTCACGCTTTTTTTTTTGCATCCGTCAATAGAGTATGGATGCTATCAGTTCGATATCAGTTTTTTTTTACGTTGGAAACTATTTGCTCGATTAAATTAAACTTGTTTTGATGAAATAAAATGTTTCCGGTAGACAAGCAGAGGCGTCGGATCTCTTTGAAATTTAAGACGTTTTCTTTCTTTAGACGAATGCGACGCTCGAGAGGATGGCAAAATTCAAATGATATACTACAATTCCAAAACATCCACGTCAAGTCGAACGGCCCAAAATCCTGACACCCTTGGATCGAGCTGAAAGGTCGTGATGTCGTACTCTTACGTAGTGTGATTACCTGGTATTCTTCCCAGACTTTTATCGGCTCTCGTTTTCAAGTTAGCAGATAGGCGTGTTAATGTAAAAAATTATTATATCTCTGAGACCTTTGGTTATACAAACAACTACGTCAACAAAAAAAGATGCTATTTTTTATATGAAATATCTTTGTAAATTTTTTTTTTTAATTATCAAGTACGAGAAACTTAAAAAAAAAATCTTATTTAAAAAATGTTTACAGGTTACTGTACATTGTGCTAAAAATTGCACAGAATGTTCTTTTATTAATGCGAAACACCATTTGGATTAAATATAAAAAATACTATATCACAAACTTTCAGCTTGATCTCAGACGGTCAGTGTTTTGGGCCGTTCGTCTTGACGTGGAATGCCCCGTATAAATACACATATTTAAAAAGATATACATCTACGATATATATATATATATATATATATATGCGATGCTCACAGCAATTTCCAGTCCCTCTTGTCTCATCATTATGCTCGACCTTTCGAGTGTCTTTAGTTGTGGAACAGAGGACGACGCTTCAGACCCGATGTCGTCACCTTCACTTTATCCATCGCGCGCATAGGCCAGTTAACTTAAGCATCGGCGCGAAAGATACTCGGTGGACGATGGTGTGTGCGTCCCGAGGATGCGGGGGGTGCACGGCGAGAGTGTGAAGCGTTTCGTGGACTCGGGCCAGTTTCATTCATTCGCTCTCTCACAGTAGTCCCGCGACTGCGACTAGTATATTACGTAAGAGCCTCCTCGGCTCTGTCGGTCATCTAACCCGGTGGCGCGACTACTTGCTCGATTTTACTGTATATATATATATGCATATACATATATGTGTATAGCTTTTGGCTCGACTAGAGAAAATAGCGCGCGGAATACACCGTCTTCCGAGCTAAGCAGTTGTACATGCGTTATTACAGAATAGATAAATTCGCAGCAGCGGCCATGTTCTACAAGACGAAACGCACAGTCAGGCGTACCTTAATCACTAGCAACTTGACTTGCATTGCTTTTTTGTTTGTTTTTTTTTGTGCGAACACATGTATTCCTACAGGCCATTAACTGTGGGGTGTCGATGACTGGGCCGAGGTTCGTTCTGGGCGATCCACGTATATTCAAAGCGTGTCGCCGGCCTGCTGTTTTCGTTTGCATAATTTCCATGCCGGGCGACGACGTACAACGCGCGGCAGGAAGTGTGCCACGGGTTGTAATGCCCACTCGCGAGTTACAGAACCATTCGTGTGTGCATACGTGTATGTGTGTGGGATAGATAAATAGGCAGGCAATGGCTGTCAGATTGCCGGTGGAGATTCGTCGGCACTTGTGTATGGGTACATAATCACGACGTTAAAGGCGATCGAAAATACGAGGGAAAAAAAGACCGTATAAGAAATAAGAATAGAATTAACGCTACGCTAGTTTTTTAATTTTTTCATTATCGATTTAACCGATTCACTCTGGGCAACAACGGTTGTCGTTCTCGCGTTCGGGGCTAACAAAATCCAGGGACATGTTGGGCCAGAGTTTTTATTTGTGTCGATGAATTTTTACTTTTAAAAAAATATATATTCTCAACGACAAATGAAAAAATGCAGTGGGCAGAATAAAAAAAAATGGTCAATCGTCATCTCAATATTTTGCATCGGACAATGAATGCGGAAATTATTTTCGGCAATTACGTTTCGAAAAACGTGGACTGGCGAAGGAACGCACGTAACGCATACACGTTTTTCACGCACGAAGGCATTATTGCTCGTTCGAACGGTAACTCTGGTTTGTTGATAATTGCACGGGGGCGCTTTGTTCGAGCTTCTTAGGTAAAGGCCGAGCAAAGCGGTAAGAGCCGGTGGGCAAGAACCTCTTTACATACGTATATATGCGCCAAAGCGATAACGAGAACGCGTGCCGGCCTTGTGAGTGCTTACGATCGCGCGAGGTTCGCGACGACAAGACGATTCACGCCGTGCAATTAACTTTTCTACGAAGACTATACATGTATGTATGTATAAATAATATAGCGTTGTAAACTCCAAGGGAATGCGCTGCCATTGGACTGACGCGATAACGAAATATCGAGACGATAGCGACGATCGAACGAGACGGAATATTGAAAGCGAGTCGTATATAAGCTGTTACGTACGTTGCCGAGCTGGAATGACGATGCGCTCGACGAAACGATAACATCATTTTCAGCTCCATCGCCGATAAACAGGTAGAAATTGAAGGCGTTTCGAGAACAAGAAGAATAAAAACCTTTGTTATCTAAATGGAATATTGAGCCCCAAAGAAAAAAAAAACAATAAAAAAAAGTCGAATTCGACAACAATATTATCGACACAATATTTCAGACACTTGGGTGAACATTTTTTTCATGACGTATATAGGGCGAATCGTTACGTGCTGAGCGGGAATGACGAATGCGCTCGATGAAACAGTGGAATATCATTTTCAGCTCTATCGCTGTTAAACAGGTGGAAATTAAAGGCGTTTCGAGCATAAGAAAGAAAAAACATTTGTCTTTTTATCTAACGGAAATATTGCGTCCTAACAAAAAAAAAAGAAAAAAAAACAAAAACAAATCTTTTTTCTAAGAATATTGTCGATGTACTATTTCACACACTTGGATAAAATATTTTTTAATGCAAAAAAAAAAACGAAATTTTCGTCTTATCGTTCGGCATTTATTGTTTTTTTCCCGCATGCACGAAAAGAATGTTCCAGTCTCATCGCTCGTTCCGTTCTCGTCGTATCGGATTATACAGTCACGTAGCTGATGGAAAAAAAGGCGATTAGCCCAGATAATATCGAAACTCACGAATACCTGCTGAAACCGAGATTTATGTGCGTCGCTATAGATAAACGAAAAGAGTGTATGTAGAATGTAGGAGTGTACGGTAGCTCTCTTCGCAGCACTTTCGACGATTGAGCACACAACGAATCGGGGATAGCTAGCGGCGGGGCGGGCACGATGTAACGAGTTCTTATCTGCCTCGTATCTTGGTCAGACACAGAGAGGCCATTAGTCGAGTCTCGGGTATAAGAGAATGTCGGGTAGTCATGAGGCATAGATGTATCGATGACACGACACGACATTTATTACCTGCGCTATATGTGTATATATATATATAAAATTGAAAAAACATATATACTTATGTTCTACTTATACGTTGTAAAAAAAAATTCGTATCAAATTTCATGTACCAGAGTGGAAGTTTTTATGCAAAAACTGGTATATTAAATTTCATGTACAATTTCAATGATAAAGTATATTAGTTTTTCATCACAATTGTACATTCAATTTAAGGTACCAGTTTTTGCATACAAACTTCCAGTCCGGCACACTAAATTTGCAATTTTTTTTACAGTGCCCTTTAAAGAAAATTTGTATGAAGTTTCACGTACCGGAATGCAAGTTCTTATGCAAAAACTGGTGTACTAAATTTCATGTACAATTGTAATGAATGATTAATGTACAGTGTTATTAAAAACATTGGGAATACTTTGTCTTTAATAATCTACTTTAATTTCAACGAAAAAGTATATTAATTTTTCATCAGAATTCTACATTAGATTCAATGTACCAGTTTTTGCACAAAAACTTCCAGTCCGGTACATTAAGTTGACAACTTTTTTTACAGTCTATGCTACCGTTCCTCGCGCACCCATAAAATCGAATCTATCGGATTCATCGATCGTCCCGACAACCGATAAATTTCTTTCAACTTTTCTTTCCCATTTTTTTTTTAAAGCTGCGCAAACATTATATAAGCCCCAATAAATCCTGTCTGGCTTTTTTTTTTATTCGCGACATTCCTATGCAGCGTTATGTAATCCGCGAACGCCCGAGCGGCCGTCGCGCCCACGGCACGTGAGGGAGCGCGCCGAGTGTGGCACTGAACAACGGTACCGTGAGTACTACGAAATAATAATAAAAATTAAGAAAAAAGAAAAAAAAAAAAGAAATTATAAAATGAAGAAGAAAAAAATATCCAACCAACGATTCTCCGATGGGTTGGGACGGGCGAGAAATTCGTAAATTGGAGAAAGTCCATTGCAGCGGATGTGACAATGGCGCAATGGTGGTGTCTCGAAGCGCGTGGAACGCATTTTTTTTCGCACGTCGCAACGGACCGATTGTAAACAACGTTCTGCGAGGCGGCGATAGAACGTGCCGCGGCGATACGGCGCGTGGTTTTGTTCGCGCCCGTTCGCGTGAACTTTGACCGCTCGAGCAGATCCGAGCTTGTAAAAAGGCCGGGGACTGCTGTGCGCTCTCCCGGCAATGGCCGCCATCTTCGGGCGACGCTTTTTCTTTCTTTTACAGCGAAGCCGAGAATGTAACCCTTTCCTCCGTCGCGATGACGATGGACTTTTTCGAACCGATGGTATTTACACACGGGTCTGTGTGCGTGTGTGCTTGTGCGCATGTGTGATTGCGCGCTTGTGTGGGAGTTGAAACTACGGCGCACGTTTTGTTGCAATCGCCGTGGAGGAATCGGTAAAAGGGGGGCGGGTGTTGTTGACGCTACGTATTATACAGCATTATATGCCAGCGTAGCGAGAACGTGTAAACGACGACGTCGCACTGACGAGAGACTCCGGGATCTTCGTGAGCTACGGGAGATTCGTATAAGTACTATGAAGATCTCTCTTTTTTTTCCTTCGATCGTTTCTCCGCCGTCGAACATCGCTCCGGCGAGCAATATGCGCAGTAGTCAGAGCTCTCATAAGTGCTGTTGACCTTGCGTCGAAAAAAGAGGTGGACGATGACATCGAATAAATCATGTATAACGCAATGTGTACATATATATTCATATATATATATATGTAGTATAGTCATTTTTGTGCATTTGCGTGTGTGGGAATAATATATAGACGGTAGCCTTCGAGCCTATTATAAGGTGCCTTCTACACAAGTATTTTGTCCTGCACAGGGAACGACTAAAGCAGACAGGACTGTCGACCTGCGAGAAGAGCGTGAGACAACGATGGTATACAAGCTCTCCAAACAGCTCGCTTGTAATGTAAGCCGAGTGCATAAAACGACAATAGCAATCAATTATTTCGTCCCGGGTGTGCCTTCTCACTTCGCATGGCACTTTCTTATTGTTCGTTGAATGATTAGGTTTTTTTGAGATTCTTGAGATTACATCTGATTTTATTTTTCTTTTTTTCTTCCACCGAGGCGATGCCTCGCTACGGTCGATTCTTGGACGACCCTGCGGACATTTGTGCATCTCTGCCTTAGAAGAGGATTTCATTTTTCTTATTTTTGTTCGTCGACGAGTAACTTTTTTTTTAGATTATTGAGATTCCGTCTAATTTTATATGATTTTTTTTTGTACCGAACCGATGCTTTGCTATGATCGACATTTGGAATGCCCTGCAACAATTTTCGAACCTTCGTCTTCAACGAGGAATTGCTCTGTTCGGTGTGGACACTTGTTTGCTTCTTTGTAGTGAAGTTGACACGGGAGGACCCGACCAAGATATCTGCTCGAGGTGCCATGCCGACTTGGCTAATGACGTGGGAGTGACAAATTCGTTAAAAATCCGATCGACATTTTTTCTCCAGAACGATCCCTCAATAAAAAAGTAAATAAAAAATTATGAGAACATTATTCAAAAATACCTTCGAAATATTCCACGCCGGTGGCGGGGAACGGTTATTCGATTATTAAAATAATCGTCGGCAATGAATAATTTCTGTCCTACAAACTTTATGAATTAATGCAATGGGAACGATAATTTTTTTTTTTTTTCACCTTGCGAAGTTCATCGTATCCCACACGCGATTCCACTGATCCATAATTATTACGTCAAATAAAAATAAGAAAAAGACTACGTTACAGTTACCGTAAGCGCGAATATTCGAATTTCACACAGTGCCATTGCAACGAGTTCAGTCAAACACGTCATGCGTTGCAAGGGCGCAAGTATGTCACGGCCGGCCGGTAGTGACCGGCGGTTACCGGACGGCAGCGTGTGCGCTCGGACAGGCTCCCGACGACTACCGAGCGACGAGTTTTAATAACCACGATAGAGAGATATGTATACATAGGGGAAGCAGAGCGCGTGCCACTTCGTATGTCGCCGAGGCGATAAGCCCGCCGTGCCGTACCGAGCGCTCGCGTGAAGTCGTCAGTCGCGTCTCAGGAAGTGGAAAAGTTTCTCATTCGGAGCCAACGCACACGCGACACTCGGGCGGTGTGTCGCGCCCGTTGCGACCGTACCGAGATGACTCGGACTCAAAAGTCATGTCCAGAGAGTTTCGGGAACGATCGTTTATCGTCGAGAATAATTTATTCAACCTCGAAGCGAGAGGTTAATCCGGCGTGTCGAAGACTCGCACAACTGAGGCTTTGACACGACGGTCTGCGATCATTCGAACCGTGAAACGAACCGACGATTGGGGGTCCACGGAAAAATCGGCAGATTGGTCTCGATCGTCGAGAGAATAAATCGCGCGGGGAAAGAGGGCAGATACAGCGGTATTGTTGGGTCGGTATTTATTTAATTTGTAATTTTTTTAAGGTTTATTTTTTAATCTAACCGTTTTGGGTCTTCGATCATCGAGAGAACAAATCGAACGGGGAAAGAGGGCAGGTACGGGGATACTGTTGTGACGGTATCTTTTACAGACACAACTGTCAAGACTCTTTCTCATAATATAATAACATAAATATTTTGTGTGAAATTGATAAGGATACGTGAAGGATCACATTTTTGATAAATTCAGATTTTTTATTTTTTACGAACAGATGTGTTTTTTAGTGCATTCACCGTTCGGGAAATGTTTACAAAATGTTTGGATCAATACTGATAAACAAGTTATTTGAAAAACAGCGATTTCACCAACGTACCTAAAATATTACCGTGGCAATTAAAAGATTAAATCCGGTAATTTCGATTTCGCTACAAATTTTTCCGCACGAATAGTTAAAAAATTAAAATGAATGAAATTTTGGTGGAAAAATTTCCTTTAGTGTGCATTCACTCTTCGTAAAATTTTACCCGCAATTTTTGGATCAACATTAAGAAAGATATTATTTTTAAAAAACAGCGATTTCACCAACGAAGCAAACATTTTACCCAGACAGTTAAAGGCTTAAATCCTTTAATTTCGATTTCGCCAGAAATTCAACTAAAAACAAACAAAAATAATATTGATTTTCGGCAAAGTAACGTCCGAAGACGTTCCGCCAGGATCGCGTCGTTAATGCGGTGCAAAAATACGTGTGTGTTGTTCCAGGGCTTGAGCGAACAAACGATCGAGCGATGGACGGATAGAAAGGAGCGATGCAGGTGTAAGAGGAGGCTATTACGAGCAAACCGTTTCGCTATCGCCGTCCTCCCTCTCGCCGCGTTTCTATCTTTCTCGCCGATGCCCGACGGAGGCTCCTCCGCGCCTCTCTCGCCGACGTGCCAGACGCGTTTAACCTTTGGGAGTGTCGGCGAGGGAGGAGGAGCGCGGCGAGGAGGAGACGGACGTGCGCTCCTCGCGCGCATACGTTTACACGGGGAATGTATGTAAGCCAGCTATATCAAACCAATCTCCAGCTCGTTTAAGAGACAAACGAAGCGTACGGAGAGTGGAAGATGGGGGTCAGATATAGACAAACACACATACGTGTGGATTGATAGCGCATGAAGAGACGCTAGTAAAATGGGTAGTAAAAAAAACACGAAGAAAAAAAAAAATGGAAAATGCTTGGCTTGGTTGAAGTGAGAGAAACGATCGGAACGTTTGCAACGAAAACTAACCGCTCGCGAATAAGACAGAAAAGAACTTTAAACTTCCACTGTCTTTCTTGGTCGAGGGGGGTTTCCTCATGAATATTTATTCACTTGGGCGAAGCGGCAACAGACCCGGCTTTCTTGCTTTCTTTCCGATGGATTTTTTTTTATTATCATTTTTTTTTTTTTTCTCTTTTTCATCGTCTCGTGTACAGCGCTTCTTCTTCCGTATTATGTGGTGCAACGGTTGTTCGTGCGGAACTGAAAGAAGTAGCACGTGTACGCTTTTTTTTTTTTTGCTTTACGATAATGCATACATTTGTCTAAGGGCAACGGCTCTTGACAAATGTGTACAGGTATCTTATGGGAGACTCGGCCCATTGAGACATCAAACAGTGTTACCGACTCGGCGAGAAAGTTCTTAGACTTTAAACTAAAAAAGTAACGAATCGGGTCGTTCCTCGAGAATATCAGATATATCAGCGGAAGTGGAGAAACTACGAACTGCATCACTTCTCCCAGAATAGAATATGGAGATATATATATATATATATGAAGATATATTTTCACCAAAAAAATGGTGCATCTGAAGTATATAGCAAATACATAGTACATATATATTAATGTAATATATATCAATATATACTAATATATTTTACATATTTATAATATATCATATAAAGACAAATATAACAACGTCTTATACGCAATATTTAGTTGTTTTTGTATCTTTAGGTAAAAAAAAGTAAATACTTTGGATACATATTTTATCCATATTTATCCCCTTCATAAATTTTACATGGTCAATGATCGCGTGAGGGTTCGTAATAAGCGTAATGCAGGCTATTTTTGCCTTTGTGCAGCCAGCGAATGTTTCGCTGTTTTCGCATTTTTAACTCCCGACTGCCCGCTAGGGCAAAAATACGGGAGTTATGAGTTATGCGCGATGAGCGATTTCGTTGTCCGCGATGTTCTTGTAAATGGCTACAAATTACTTGAAATTTGATACAGCTATTCTATGACGCACCGTCATCAATGTTTTCAAAGAAAAATTAAAATCTGTACAATATTAGTAGAAATAAATGCGATTTATTAAATAGTCGCCCGATCTCGGTGGACCATAACCTCAAACGCACGAAGTGCGTTATCGTTTAAATAAATTATTATTATTATTATTATGAAATAAAAAATATAATAAAAAAAAATCGTTAATGTAATCGCTTGTTTTTTTTTTAGGGAAACAAAGTGTATACTGCGAATGTATATTTTACACATATTTATCCCACACGTAGATTTTACATGGTCAATATTTGCGAGAGGGCTCATAATACGCGAAGCACAAGATATTTTTGCATTTTTGCAACCAGACAATAATTGGCGGTTTTCATATTTTCCGGCAAAAAAGTGTATACTGCGGATGCATATTTTACACATTTTTATTCCCTTCATAGATTGTATACATGGTCAATGATCGCGAGAGGGTTCGTAATAAACCTAACGCAAGATACTTTTGCATTTTCGAAGCCAGACAATATTTGGCTGTTTTTGCATTTTTTCAGCCAAACATTATTAAGCTGTTTTTTCATTTTTCCGGCCAAACAATATTTGGCTGTTTTTGCATTTTTCCAGCCAAATAATATGTGGCTGTTTTTTCATTTTCAGGCAAAAAAAGTGTAGAATGCGGATACATATTTTATACATATTTATCCTCTTAATAGGTTTTACATGGTCAATGATCGCGAGAGGGTTCGTAATACGCTAAAGCAGGAGGGGAATTGCCTCTCATGGCATCGGACGGCAATATATCGACTTCGAAGCCGGTTCGAGCAGCACCATCAAAATTTTCGTTTCTTCGAGTCGTTCGGGTCACAGTCCGTAACCTTCGCCGGCAGATTATGACGAGCGACAGGGACAGACACCGTCGTTAGTCAGAAAGAAATCACGTGGGAGAGCGGGAGGAGATCGAGCGTTTAGGCGTCACCGAACTCTTTCGAGCGTATATAAGTTACGTTGTGAAAGTTAAACGACACGCGAGAAGCCAAGGAGGTAGCCTACACGGAAAGATTCTTTTTTTCTTCCGAAGGCTCGTTGCTTTATACCTGGACGAACTAGGAATTTATCGCTACGGCCACGCATTTGATTCTATATGTGCGGTCCGTTTTGTGTCGGCCACCGAGGTCGACGAGTGCTCTACGACGGACTTGTGAAATTAATTGAGGAAAACAAGTTTTATCGAATATCGAATACGCAATTACAAAATCCGGACTCGTTATGTACGCTCGGTTGAACTTGGATGGGAAGAAGTTTGCGGCTCGTGCGCCTGTTTCAATCATTTTATGATTCTCGTTCGAACAGTCGCAACGCAAAGATCATGATCTAAACACCAAGTTGCCAGATAAAATTTAACGAACATAAATGGAATAAAATCTCACTATAAAGAAGCCGAAGCGTGCGGATTATCTTGTTTTCAGACATTTTTATTGATGGGGAAGCTAAGAAGTTCGGGTCATCCTGCTTACGAATGATTATTAATGTGTCTTCAAGGTCTAAAAAAAATGTATTGAGCAGCTTAAATTCGTGTCGTACGAATATAAAAAAAAATGATCTTATTATTCGGACGATATGAATTTAAGCACTGAAATGCCCAGAGCATGTTAGTGCTCAAATTCATATCGTACGAACAATAATATAAAAACAATTTTAAAAACGCATTCCACAGCATAAATTCGTGTCGTACGAAATCGAAAAGAAAGTTTATATTATTGTTCGGACGATATGAATTTAAGCACTGAATTTAAGCACAAAACATTTCAGTAAAAAAAGTTTATATAGTACGAACAATATAAAAACCATAAAAAAAATGTATTTCACAGCTCAAATTCGTGTCGTACGAACAATAAAAAGTAATGCCGACTGCAAAACCATCATCTCGCGCAAATTGCGACCCGCGTTTAAATCCCGAAAAAAAAAGAACAAAAAAGAATTGTGTAGCATTCCGAGAACATCCCGAGTCGAGGAGATCTTTTATCTCCCATCGAGGCGCAAAAATCGACCGACGCACCTCGCGTCGCGGTGTCACAGAGTCGCGCCCCTTCGCGCCACGTAGGAAGCGCCGAGAAGAAAAGAGTCCCTCGACGTTCGCCCCGTTGCAAACGAGACAGGAGAGTCCCGTCGAATAATAGCGATCACGCAACGACAGACAGCCCCGGCTTCGGGCGAGCCTCCGGAATCGAGCTAGAAAACTAAAAGGGGGATAGGAGCTTGCGAAATCTCGTTACGAGACTAGAAACGAGATTCTATTCCAAGCCCAACCCCTTTTTCCCGTCTATCGCATCCCTTCTTTTTGTTCCATTTTTCTTGCATGCGCTCGTTCGCTTCATTTTTTTTTTTTGTTTTTAGACTGCACACTCCGCTTCTCATATACATACATATATATGTATACACACAAAGTACAACAACGGCATACGTGCAACCTTTCCCCCCTCCACGTCCCATTGTATTACATCCTCGCTCCACCACGTAAGCAATTCTATCTCTCCGCTTTTCTATATCCACTTCTTCCGTACTCGCCTCGAAGTGCACTCGTGCGATTTTTCTTACTCTTACCCCGTATTCATACGCAAAAAAAAAACCCTGTAAATGCGTAGACCCTCGGTCCACGTCCCATCTACGTACGCGCGATGTTTTCAAACCCAGAGTCGCATTAAAACGAAGGGCCGACTTCTTGTTTTAAAAAAAAGTTTGTATCGCTCGGTGAGCACCAGGCACGCATTACCATCCGCAAAAGCGTATCCCTCAAACGCGAGCGAGGGATAGACGACCGACGCCTCAGTTCCGTCCCTATTGACCTTTGGATCAAAAGCCTCGACGTACGGAAGAGAGAAAAAAGAATTCTCTCTTTCACTCTCGAGCATCGAAACGACATTCGCAACTCGAAACTCTCCTCCGAATATCCCGAAGGAATTTTACTTTTTCATCAATTACTCCTCCCCCACCCACCGGTCTTTGGCCTATCTATCTATCCGTCCATCCATCACATTCCCTCCTATCCCTCCTTATTCTTTAATCCAACATCGCCTAGGCATTCCGGAATCCTAATTTCCCCGGAATTCTAGCTTTAAGCTCCGCTCGCACCGCTAGCATCGGCGACTGTGTTAGTGTCGTTTCTACTTGAAAACTCCCACCGGGCTGGTACGTCGGGCCGGTATTGGTGGTGGTTCCTCGTGAGGAATAATGGCAAAGGGGTTGCAATAGCTCTCGTGACGCAGCCAGTGGCGGCGGCAGCGACGGTAGAAGCGGAGAGCGTAGCCGGGGTGGGGATTCCCGGCTTTTCCCTCCTAACTCACTCCGGCTCCCCTCTCCCCGACCCCCGCTCTTTCTCTGTGTGCTTCTCTAGCCCCGGCACAGACCGATTCGCGCGGCGCGCGCTGGGCGATTCCCGGCCCCGGTCTTCCCCACCGTCCTCCTCGCGGCCGGCTTGCTTTTGCTTGCTCGCCTCCCCCCCCCCCCCCCCCCCCGGCGTTCCTCTGCAGCGTTGCCGGGTGTTACATAATAGCGGGGAGGCCGGCGGCGTTGCCACATCGGCGCGCACGGAACACTCGAGAGAGCCAGGCGGGTTCGGCGGAGATTTGCGACGTTGCCACGTTGAGCCGAGTCCCGGCCCGGCTCAATCGCACGCCTAGCAGCCAGTGTGTGTACCCTCCGAACGGAGAATGGCTACACGGTTGGTTTATAAACCGGAGGGAGAGAGACGCGGACGAGACGAGCAGACGAAGAAGCCTCAAGGGCCCCGAGAAAACGTAACATCGCTACCTACGGGGGATTCTCTATTCCGCCACCGATCGGCGCTCTTCTCCTTCCGTCGAACCGCAACGCTCGTGTTTCTATCACGAAGGAACCTGTGTAAGGCGGCCTCTCGCAGTTTAATCGCGTTTGCGGAGGCCCCGGCTGGGAATCGACGGAGACGAATTTAAAGGAGGGTGCGACTGCCGAACGAAGGACGTTGAGTGTGCCTGGAAAACTAGAGAGACGAGTTGGGAACAATTTTTTTGAGAAGGGGAATAGTATTCGATCGTCGTGGGTCGAGAGAGACAATTAAATCGGGGGTATAAAAGCTGAAAAGTTGGGAGATCGTATAAACATTAGGAAAATAGATGAAGTTTTGGGATTAATGTTATTTGGAGAATAAGAACGCGCATGCGTGCGATCGTCTATGTTTCGTTGTGAAACTGAATGCTTAAGTCCCGTAAGAATCACTTAATTTTAAAGCGATTTTCTTCGTTGTTTGTTTATTTTTGTTTTTCGGTTATCATTGTTGTCGATGAGCAACGTCCAACGATCATGCCCGTTACGTCGGTTCCCTTTGTCAGGGCGTGTCAGTGAAGAACTGGTACGGGCAAGGAGAAGATGAGAATCACTGCCAAGGAACAAAATAGAGGCTCTGGAAAATTATCATAGAAACAATCGTTTAGACCGATTTTCAGGTTTGGTGAAGATAATATTCGATGCTCCTGGATCGAGAGAGAAAATTCAATGGGTAATATAAAAGATGGATAAAAATTTACGGAATTATATGAAAATTTGGAAAATAGGTCGGGATTAATGTTATTCTCAGAATAACATTAATCATGTCTTCTTGTGAAACTCGATGCTGAAGCCTCGTAACAGTCACGTCGTTTTAAAGCGACTTTCTTCATTTCTTTTTTAATTTTTAAATTATTATTATTATTATCGATGAGAACCGGCGTCGACTTGTTCAACGATCATGCCCTTTAAGTCGGTTCCCTTTGTCAGGGCGTGTCGGAGAAGGATTGGTACAATCAAAGGAGAGGAAGGGAATCGCTGCTGAGGAACGAAATATAAAGTCTCTGGAAAACTGTAAAGAATCAATCGTTGGGAACGATTTTTAGGTCCGGCGAAGATAATGATAACATTCTATACTTGTGGATCGAGCGAGAAAATCAAATGGAGGATATACAAGATGCAAAAATATCGAAATTTTATTAAAGAACATGAAAATAGACAAAGCAAAAACCTTTATCAGTAAAAGAGTAAAAAATGCTGCACACAATAGCAAAGATTATCCTAGACTATCTATCTATTAGATATCGTTTCCAAATGTCTCACCATCAATATTTTAACATTGAAATGTCAATAAAAACATTTACTATTATTACTACTAGGAAAACAGATGAAACGTCGGGTATTAATGTTATTCTCAGTATAACAACGCGCATACGCGTTATAGTCGGTGATTTCTCGTGAAACTAAATGCCTCAAGGGAAGGCTAAAAACACGTACGAGTGCGAGAGACACAGAGTCAAAATTTTGAATTCATTTTTCTCCGAAACGATTCTATAAAATGAAAAACGAATTCGTTTTTTTTTTTAATTTCATAAGACCGTTTCGAAGAAAAATGGATGCAAAATATTATGAATTGATGTTGATTTAGCCCCACCTTAAGTGACCTAACAGTCGAGTCACTTTCGATCGTCTTTCATCGTTATTAATTTCTTTTTTATTTTCCAATTATCGTCATTATCAATGAGAACTGCCGCCGACTCGTTCGGCGATCATGCCCATTACGTCGATTCCCTTTGTGAGGGCGTGTCAGTGGAGAATTGGTACGGGCAAGGGAGAGGAAGAGACTCGAGCCCTTTTACCCGGATGCCGCGTCGAGCGACGTTTCTCTCGTTCCGGCTATCGGATTACGGACCTCGAAGGCCCCGAGCCCCTCACACACACAAACACACACAGTTATTCGAAATGTCTCCGAGCTGCCTCCGAGATCTGCGAAGCCTCAATCTAACATCTCCCGACAGTCGAGGCCAACAAAATTTAAATGAGGTTCCTCCACCTCTCTATTTTCACCTGCGGCGATAGAGAGATGCGCGAAAGATTTTTCTAACGTCCTCTGCGCCACGCTCCGGCAGAGCCGAGTTTTGAACTCTGGTTCGAGAACCCGAGGCCGGGATCGACAAAGGAACGTTAAAAAAGGTGTAACGTGACACAATTAGGTCGCGGGTCCTCTGTGTGTGTGCATTACACTGACGCGCGCTATATATATATATATATATATATATATATATATATATATATATATATATATATTGCACGCCGATTGTCTCCCCCCTCCCCCCTCCGATGAAAGAAGAGAGAGTCTCTCTCCTCGTCGGAGAGAACGAGAGAGGGGTGCGAGTGTAGGACCTTGGAAGGTACAAAAACGCACGCGTTCTCCCCGGCTGGCCCCGAGACGAGCCGCGGCGTTGCCGCTTCTGTTCCATAGACACGCTACACATAGTCCCACAAGCGGAACCAGCGACGGTATAAAAATCAAGGGGCAAATAACAGCCATCGTCTTTCCTTTTTTTTTTTTTTTGGTGTATTTTTATTTCTTTTCTCCGCCCGCGCGAGCCTCTCGTCGAGTCTATAACCGAAAACTTTGACTATTTCCATCGCCGACTATTAGACGGGTATGTATGTATACATATACATGTCCTAGACGATTTCTCGTTCCTGTCCGAGACATTCCTGAGGCAACTATAGCCGAGTAACGAACTCGACTAAGCTCTCCGGACTCTTTTTATAGGATACGAATAAAAAAGAAGACATGCGTTATATTACTAAAGTTTAATATATCGTTTATGTTCGACGGGGTGCCGTACCGACCAAAGTTTACGGTTAAAGGGGGAAACGAGAGAAAAGTGACGAGGGAACTAGCGCCGCGGAACCCTTTTTGTTCAGTCACGCGAGCCTATCCAGTCGCCTGGTCGCTACTTTTCCCTGTGTCTCACCAGGCACTGTACTTTCTACATGTGCACACTAACATTTATACATACACACATGTACGTATGCGTTTTGCAGGCCACGAATGTCCGGGCGGCGATATAAAATATTCACTCGGCTTGTTATCGAACTATATCTCCCTCACGACCTTCCGCATTCTGCGAGCGACGAAACACTCCTCGCGTTATTACACGCTCCATACCCCTTTGACTCAACTCTCCTTGTGCACAGACAATAAACCGACCGAGGGCAGTTCGGTTCGAAGAGAAGTTCGTTCAGTGCGCAGGAAAAATTTTATTAACGTCGTGCCATTAATTTGTTATTGTTATTGTTATTTTGTACAAGGGACGAATTTTTCGCACTGGCGAAACACGCCGCGCGATTAAAACAGCGAGTGCCCACAATAATGCGGAAGACATTAGTACATTTTCATCGCACGCAATGCCCATAAGCCAAACAAAGCACCGACTCGGGCTCGGGCTCGCCGAACTACCATAATACAGCGGTTACGTATATATATATTTATATATACCTATATATATGATACACAGTGGACTGTACATACAGTATATACCGCGCTTACTAATGTCTTCCGCATTATATTATTTCACGAGGCAGGCGTTCCGAGTGCACCGTCAAGGTACACGTATTGCACACACTCACACATCGAAAGAGCCACACACGCAGACGTTCGTTCGACATGCACGTTCAAGAGCGTTGGAAGTATACACACGGCTATAACGCTGCCCGAGGTGAGGCGATTGTACGTTGGGATAGTATTATATTTTGTCGAGCGTTCACAGCGCACGGGGCTCTGTGTTTGTATCTTTCCACATCTCATTCTATCCCCCCCCCCCCCCCCCCCCGCCATTCCGCAACCGCTGTCTACGAATTCAACGAAAAAGTGTACTCATGCGTCCCGAAGTACAAAGCGCTACGCTATACGTGCGTCGTTCCTCTTCCCGCGCGCGGCGCCTAGCGTAGAAAGGCCGTGTGTATGTTTGCACGTTGAACGAGAGGAGTTTCACGGAGCTCGTTCGGACTCCGGTGGAGAAACAACATTTCTGAACGAGAAATGTTCAGAACGAGACGGACGAGTCTCGGGCTCTCCGCCCGTAGGCCAGGATGTGGGACGAATATTGTGTACACCGGGCCGTGCACCGAGCGGTGAAAATGTAGACGGGGCGTCGTCGCGCACCTCGCACGGCCACTGAGGAGGGAAAGGACGAAGACTGAGAATACGAAAAAAAGACGATTAAGGGGGTGGGGTGAAGGGGACAAAAAAAAAACCCGTTCGAAGAGGCCGAAGCGGTTCGTCGTGAGGAAACGAGGCGACCGATTTTTTTTTTTTTTTGTTCTCGCCCCGAGGAACGGGTTGACTTTCGGTGCCGAACGCCCTCCGCCCCTTCTCTCGGGCTTCGGAGACTTACGGGGCTATAGAGCTGTTCAGAAAATGCAGAATTTTATAATGATATATAAATATAAATTTTATAATGATATATAAATATAAATTTTATAATTATATATAAATATAAATTTTATAATTATATATAAATATAAATTTTATAATTATATATAAATATAAATTTTATAATTATATATAAATATAAATTTTATAATTATATATAAATTATTTATAAAAATAATTTTATAATTATTGAAAAAAAAAAAAATCACTGTATTTTGTTTTACTACGACAGACAATTGGACCTGTTTGCGGTGGCAATTATATGGTCGCTTCGATTATGGTACAAGTCGGCCTGTAAAGGGTAATTTCAGGAAACCCTTACGGGGCTACGGAGCTATTCTGAAAATGAAGAATTTTAAATGGTCCCTTCGATTATGATAAAAATCGGACAGCAAAGGGTCAACATTTTCAGAAGGGCTCGTAGGAGCCTTCTCTCGCATCAGTAAACATCTACTGGCAGTGTTCGGGCAAAGTGAGTGCGAGAGTCAAAAAAGAAGAGGACATCGGCAGCTAAGAAGCAGAAGGGCGTATCCGGCATCAGTTTTTAGCATGTAAAAAAGATGTGAGATACGCCTGTCCGTTTCTCAGCGGTAGATACATAGAATTTTGTGCTTACGATGAACAATCCGATCTCTTAGCCTTGGCAATTAAATGGTTAAGGGTCAATATTTTCAGGAGGGCTCGTAGAAGCTTTCTTTAACCTCAGTAGACATGGCAGTGTTATTATATAATTTAGCATTCTGAGCTCAAAATTAGGATTCATTGTAAACCGGTTGTGAAAGAAAAAATCCGGACAACGAATTAAATAAAAAATATATTTTTATAAAAAACACTATAAAGTGAGAACCTCAGCTTATAGCTGAGATTCTAACTTTATCAATTTTTTGCCTACGACGAACAATCTGATCTCTTCGCCATGGCATTTAAATGTTCTCTCCCATTAGAGTAAAAATCGTCCAGTAAAGGGTCAATATTTTCAGGAGGGCTCGTAGGAGCCTTCTTTCACCTCAGTAGACATGGCAGTGTTCGGGTAAAGAGGAGGAAGAGGAATATCCGCAGCTAAGAAACAGAAGGGCGTATCCGGTATCATTTAACATCTACAAAAGACGTGACATACGCCCTTCTGGTCCTTAGCGATAGAGACATAGAATTTTGCCGGTGAAAGTCAGGCGAGGGAGCGTCCCGTGTGAGTGTGCACACCCGAAAGCCCTCGGCGCCCCCCTCCCGCGCCCCGCGCTTCGTTCTCCTCGCCTCGGCGCTCGCTGAATAGTACAGAGAGAAGCCCCCGTGTCTCTCCCGGTAACTATATACGCTTCGCGTTCCCACACACGCCGGGGCGTTGGATGCGCGAACTGTGCAAAGACGTACTTGCCTCCCCGGCACGTGTGCGCTACGTGCGCCGTGTACGAGTACACACTAAAGTACTTTAACACACGGTGCAACGTCGTCGTCCATCCGCGGCTACAGTTCGCAGACTAGACCAGGTGGATCCACGTACGAACACGGACGGGTTTGGCCCCGACGCTCCTAACTCAGCGCGGATCGGCCCGAGCCAGGATTCGCGTGAGTATTCGTTATTCATAGTTGCGGCAATCGCACCGAGAAATAATTTAGCCAGACGCGTTCGCGTCGGACTACAGAAGATGATAAATAATTGTTTTTAAACTCCCGACTGCAGAAAAGAAGTTGCAATTGAAAAGTTCTTAAGGACATGCGAAACGACTCAGTCGGTAACCGAAATCTGTAATGAATGCGATTCAGAGATCGTAGACTTTTCGGGAAAAAGCTAAGCATCAGCGGATATACAATTTAATACCGTGTCCGATGATGCTTTCGTTTTATCCGAAACGTCAATCGGTTCTAAATGGCATTGATTCGAAAAATGCATCTGTCTCTCTTGCACTCATATGTCACGTGGTACATCTTTCACATAGCCTTAAATAAAAATTGCTAGTATTTTTGTAAAAAAAAAACAACGATAAACAAATTAAACGTAAGAAAATAACTTTGAAAAGGATGAAATAATTAATCATGTAACAATAATTAATGTTGTTTTTTTTTTGTTACAATTAATGATATTAATTTATTAATCGTTTTTGCTACAGTCCAGAATACACAGTTCTATATTCATTTGGATGACCCCTCTTTTTGCCCTAGCGGGCAGACGGGAGTTAATAAACGAGGAGAAAAATAAATAAATTATGATCCATGTGCGCGAAGCGCCGTAAGCGATTTTTTTTCCGGCGGAGGACAGAACGATTTTCAATCTCGAGCCGTCGAGGAAAAACCGTACCGACTTTCTTTCGACGTTGACACACACCGCGCACGCGCAGAGACAGAACGGCGCTCCAGCGTGTTATGTCACAAACGAAACGTCCCCCTAAGTTGGAAGTTTGCGGCTCAACGACCGACCGGGTAGAACGAGGAGCTCTCGTAGCGCAGAAACGTACTGGTTTCTATCTTCGGTTAGAGTAGTCGAGAGATTTTTTTTTTTTTTTTGAGAGAGAGAGAGAAGTTCCCGGTACAGATAATCTCGGATGGAAACTCGACTGCGACGACTGCGCTTACGTGGGAAGCGGCCGAGGTCTGTGCACTCGATGGGATTCACTGTAGGCAGTGCGGGAAAGCCCGTATACGCAATCCCGTACGCCACCGTCCAGCATCCCCATTGGCTAACGTCTGCAAAATTTTTCGTTTCTATTCCTCCAATCGATATTCCTGCGAAACTCTTGATAATATATATTGTTGTGGTTAAACAAAATAAACAAAAATTATTTCATCGTCATACGAGTTTCAGTTGTAAAAAAAATATTCGTCACAATGATCGATTTGTCGGCAATGCAGTTTAAAAAAAAATGAATTGATCAGCGAATAAAATTGTTAACCCGTTGGAAAATTGTGATTTCATCTCCGCAATCCCATCCGCCACCGTCCCGCATCCCTATCGGTTAACGTCTGCAAAATGTTCGTCTCTATTCCTCCAATCGATATTCCGGCGAAACTCTCGATAATATGTATTGTGTTTAAACAAAACAAACAAACATTGTTTCAACGTCGTACGAGTTTGAATTACAAAAAAAAATATCCGTCACAATGATCGATTGGCCGGCAATGTTTGAAAATAAATAAACAGACGAATAAAATTGTTAACCCGTTGGAATATTGTGATTTCATCTCCGTAGTGAGAAAACCCGTATAAGCAATCCCGTCCGCCGTCGTCCAGAATCCCTACCACCTCACGTCTGCAAAATGTTTGTTTCTATTCCCAATCGATATTCCTGAGAAACCCTCGCTAATATATATTGGGTTCGAACAAAACAGACAAAAATTATTTCATGGTCGTACGAATTTGAATTATTAAAAAAATATCCGTTACAATGATCGAATGAACGTAAAAAAAAATATAAATAGATAATGGAATGAATTTGTTAACCCGTTGGAAAATTGCGCAAACCCTACCACCTAAAGTCTGCAAAATATCCGTTTATATTCCTCCAATCGATACTCATGCAACACTCTCCATAAACAAAACAAACAGAAATCGTTTCGTCGTCGTACGACTCTGAATCATAGAAAAAAAAAAGAAAAAACTCGCCACAATGATCGATCGGCCGGCAAAATGCAGTTGAAAAAAAAGTAAATAAACGAATAAAATTGTTAACCCGTTGGAAAATTGTGTTTTCATCTCCGCAGCCTTAACGCGAGAGAGCACACGTCGCTGGTCATATAGAGGCCTGTCTGAGGGACGGCAGGCAGTGTCTGAGAGGAGTTTCCACGACGATTGGCGTGTACACTTAGTGGATATACCCGTCGCGCATACGGCTCGTACAGCGTCGTTCGAGTATGTGCTCGTTGACTCGACGAGACGAACTCGCCTAGGCTGCGGCACCGCCGCAGCCTGTGCAGAACGCGCGGGGCAAGAGAGCTGCTTGGCTGGTTGCTCGCCTGGCTGACTGCGTACTCGTTCGGCTCCCCCGAGCCACGTTGCCGTTGCGTAGGTGTTCTCGGGATCCCGCGAGCGCCGAGCGAGCGGCAACGTCGCACTCGCCCGCTACCCGCTGTTTCTGCACCGTAGCTACCCGTCCTCGTCCTCGCCGGCCACCGGCGAGAAAGACACCGAGGACGCAGAGAGGAGAGTACACACTCCCGAGTCGAAAGATCAAATCAGCGGGAGCAGCGGCAGCGAGCATCAGTAGCAGCCAGCCAGCCAGCCAGTCAGCTACTCGCCAGATACCGTAATAGTCTCGACGGATTAAGAAATTTGGCGGCATCGTATCGCGGTACGTAAACCCAGCGAGGGACGTCTGCAGCTCAGACCGGGACGCAGAGAATACTTGGAAAATACGATGTTTAGTATAATTTTTCTGGGAAGGAAAAAAAATCGATCAATAAAGTGTACATGGGAACGGACTTCTCGGAATTCCTACTACGAGTTAACGACATTTTCACATCGTCCGAGAATTATCGTTTGGGTGGCATTTTTTTTTTTTTCGAGCGTCATTCTTTCCCGACGAATAAACTACCCTCTCGGTTTAAATACGACCCCACTCGACGTTTACGAATTTATCGATTTACTCGATGCCTGGAGGGTGTCACGGATATATATATATATATATATATATATATATATATATATATATATATATATATATATATATATATATATATATATGTTCTGTTTGTGTATTTATGTACACACACACTTACAGTTAATGGTATTTACTATGTGGAACTACGTAGTACAGGCGAGCGACTGACTGTAATGCTCGTATAGGGGCGAATGTGCCCTTTACCTTCGTGGCGCATAAACCCGACGAAGGGCAGCGTTTACAACGCAATTACCCTCCTCCTGTTCCCGCCACCTGCATTTCTCGTCTCTGCGCTCTATATACAAATATGTATATGTGTGTGTGTGTGTGTGTGTGTGTATATTTACCGACGGCGATATAGGACGTTAAACGTTGTACACTATAGGATTGTCTATAGCATTCCATGCAGCGCTGTGCATACATGTATATATATATATATGTATGTATGTATGTATGTATATGTATACATATGTATGTATCTGTGGTGGAGAGGCCATGACGTCACGATTAACAATATATATTGTCTCGTCGTTAATCGTCTGTCGAAATGTGCCAGACACCTTAACAGGCTAAAACCGAGTCTGCCAGAGTGCGGTCGTTAATTGTTGTTACATTGTATTCGAAAATTTCGAAATTGGCACGTATTCCACTTGGCTCGGGAAACTGGCTAAAATTTCCGTTCGAAATTCGCGGATGATTTAGCGTAAGAAAAATAAAGTGAAATAAAAATAAGGCGAATATGTTTCCCAAACATGTTACGCGACGAAGTGGAAGGGTGGCGCTAGTTTTGCATACACGGAGAAACTGAATGAAAACGGAAAGTCTGCCAGGGAGCTTGCGTCGTTATTATTGCATTGTGCGCCATCCTCGGGGGCTTCGAGATTTGCATATTAGGACACGAGGCGCTATCCTTGGCAAAGAATTTTGATGTATCTTACCGACGAAAGTGCAAACCGGCGGAGATGAAGATTTCTCGTATCAACACGTTGGAGTTAACTCGATTAATGGCAAAAATGAAAAATTAGGGGTGGAGGACGCAGGTCGATGACCCTTTGTCAATGTATATCATTATCATTATAAAACTAGTGTAAGATGATAACTGTATAAATGCATAGTTTTGGCAATGAATTAATTTTACTACTACCAAAAATATTAATGTGTCGTTTGGTTTGAAAAATGGTGCTCGATCGATGTTTGTCAATTATTCTTTAACGTCATGAATTATCGATCGATATTTTGCACTAAGAAATAATTGACTACTTTACTCATCGCAATGAGCAGTCCACAAATATCCGAGGTGCAAGATTGTTCTTAATATGCAATATTAATCAATAATTCGATGTAGTATCTTACGGAGAGAAGTGCAAACGGACTGCGGTGAACATTTTTCGTATCAACGTTCACGCTAATTCGATTAATGGGAGAAATAACAACATGAACATTCATATTGTTTGGTGGAAAAATACTGTTCGATTCATATTTGTCAGTTATTCTTTCTCACGAGGAATTATCGATCGGTATTTTTCACTAAGAAATAATGAAGTACTTTACTAATCACAATGAGCAGCACATATACGAAGTGCAAGATTGTTTTTAACACGCAATATTGATCAATAAATCGATAAATTGTTTATCAACGATAAATGCCAAGTATCAATTTCCCGACATTTTTACGCAAAAATAAAACAAAAGTAATTTTTAAAAAATCTACGAGTATTTCCATAGGATAGCTATGCTTGATTTATATCCGGGACAATTATAGTGGACGAACCCTTGCGAGCTCGAGATATCGAATCAATAATAATGAAATATTAATGAAGAATTCGATATATCGTTTATCCATAACGATTGCCAAGTATCAGTTATATGAAATTTTCACGAAAAAAATGAAAATAAAAACTACGAATATTTCCGCAGGACAACTATGCTTGATTTATATCCAGGACACAGTACAGTGGACGAGCCGTTGCGAGCTCGAGATATCGAGGAGAAACATCGGGGGTATCAGTGAGTGCAGCGAATAAACGGGAGAGCGAGTGAGAGCGAACGAAAATGGCGTTAGAGAGGAGGAGAGGGAGGGGGAGGTGGGAACAGTGCGAGAACGGACGGGGCAAGCCAGCGGGAGAGTCGAGGCAGAGCCAGCAGGAATGGACTGAGGCAAGATGGAGCTGTGGAGGTTGGGGGACGGGAGATGGCCTACCGCGGGCTCGCGATCAATATACCAAAATACGCCGGCAAGCCGTCACACAGACACGCACGTATACTCGACCGCAGCTGGTAGGAGAGACGACACGAGAGAGAAACGAGGAGAGTGCGCGGGCGCGTGCACACGCGGACGGGAGGCACGCATACAGGAAGTATCGTCGAAACGCGAACCGCCCAAGCCGCGTGAACTGTATATACACTCCGTATACATATATATACCCACACACACACACACATATAGTATATATTACATATTGTTAAACTGGGAGCGCACTAGTGTTGAACAGAAGTACGGGCTTCCCTTTTACTTGTATTGAATCGAGTCCGCGAGGAAGCGGCGCCCTTCTGTATTCAAGGATATATTGATAAATAGACGCGTGTACACACGTACACGTGTACGATTCTGAATAGGGGAATGTAGAGAGAGCGCAGTTGTAATATCGAATGCCAGGCAAACGCTAAGTCCAGTCGAGACTCTTCGCACTCGAAACAATCCACGATCCGTCACGCAGCACCGAAGAATATACCGCAATGAAACAAATAACAATTGCGGAGACGTGGAAAAGAGGACTTTGTTGTTATCATCGTCGGTGGGCGTGCATAATGCGATTTTTTAACCTCCCTCCAGTAAAACAAAATGCATCTGGTCCGTCGACTTCCTTATCGACGAATTTACACCGAAGCAGTGGTCTAATTTCGTAATCGTGTCGTATTCGGTAATCGATTCCTGCACTGTTGCGGAGCCGACTTTACTCTCGAGTTTGTTCGACGTACGACCTTTTTTCACCGGAGAGAATATAGCCGGTCGCGAAAATCGTCCAGCTTATTCTCCTCGCCCAAAGTTTATTATAGACTGCGATAAGAAAATTGGGTTGGTCGTATGGGGGCGGGGGGATCGAAGGGGGGTATGTAACGTGTTTCCAGGTGCCGCTGTGCAGAATTCGAGATCGATGCCCTCTCTGCATCGAGGCCAGCCAGCCAGCCAGGCTTGCACGCCGAGGCGAGAGATCGCTCTACGACGGGCTTCTCTTCGTTCCCTCCGCTCAGACAAATGTGTACGACAACGTACCAAACGAGAGTACAGAGTGTATTGTGCTATACGCTGCCGGCTATTCGCTTCTCCGCTTTGTATTTCGTTATATATATACATACATATACATATATATATATGTATATATGTATATATATATGCCGGGAGAGCAGTAGCCAGCAGAGGCAGAAGCACCGGCCGAGCATCACGCGGGGTCACGGGCTTCGTGCGCGCCGTTCCCCGCCATCTTGAGTCAGCGACGAGCCTCGCTCTCTCCCTCTCTCTCTCGCCGCTCAGCTAACCGTAGCTTTTCAATCGAACGAAATTTACGCCTGTGTATTTCAGAGCCTTCCTACCTTCAAAAAAACGTTTTCATATTTCACGACTGCAATTCTTGCGGTAATTAACGCTACGTATAATAAACGTTCGTGGCAAGCCCGTGTACAACGAAACGCGCTGCGTAGACGGCTTTCGGCCTTCTCCTACCGCGCTCGCGGCGTAGTCGCTCACTCGGTTTACTCCTCGCGATTATGCGGGAAGCAACGAACCGATCAGAGTTCGACCAAGTTCAAGACTGTCCTCGCGGATGAATCTCAACCCGCAGAAAGGCCGCGTCTGCGCTCGCGGCTCTTCGTCAAGTTATCCGTTGTGAAAGATGGGAAGATTAAATTAGTGTCGAACGAATATAACGATAAAGTAAAAAATGATAATTTATCGAAAGCCATTGCACTATTGGGGGGAACTGGCGAAACATTGAGAAATACGCTTTTCGTCCCGATGGTCAAAAAACGTCTACAGTAGACCAGCTAACTTTTCACCGAGGTAGAAATTGCGAACTTAGGGTTGATGCGATTACATTTTTATTTTTAGCTACACGGACGATAAATGTCCGATCTAAAAAAAAAGAAAGGAAAACGGCGTTAACGGTAAAGCCCCTTAAGAGGGTGAACCGATAGGACCGGCACGTTTCGGACGGCGAAAAGAATTATGCAAAAAAAAAAGCGGAGGGCGTGGTCACCAGCTTCAGCCGTATCCTCGCCGAGCATTACCGAAAATAGCCAACGATTCACGAGGCGAAGTTTCTTTTCCGAGGCTCGACACTCTGCACAAAGCCATATATCTATCCCAGTTAAATTTAATTAAGCCCCTCAGTCCCCCTTCCGGCCCTCTCAAGGTGTACCCGCTTCGGCTTTCTATTCATAAATATATCTCCAATATAAACACAACTCTCTAGAGTCGTGTCCATCGAGGTTGTAAACCTCCGGGAAATTCGTGAGAAATAGTTTCTATGGATTATACAAGGTTACAGATATAAAATATATCGGTAGTCGTAATTTTTCGAGAGTCCTCGTTTTAGTAGAATATTCGTGGGTCAGTGCAGCGGAGAAATAGGCAGAGTTTGCAAGGCGCGTTAAGTTATATTGGGGTCGAGGAGCCCCGGGTTGAGCGACACTGGTCCGTGTCACCGTTACAGTTCCATCTCCCTCCTGGCCCTCTCTCTCTTTCGCCGTTGCCCCTCGCGCGCTGGCACAGCGCCTGGCACCGTCTCTGGCCTCTTCTCGCCCCTACCCTCGATCGCAGTGGGAGAGGCAGGGGAGGGGGGGGGGGGGGAAGAGAGAAAGAAAATGCCACTCTCCGCTGAGCTTCTCTCTCCGTCGCACCAACGCGTATACCGAGATCCCAACGGCGCGTAATACCCACGTACGGTGGATTTCGAATATCCTGCAGTCGTTGGAGCGAGAAGAGAGGATATAAGAGATGAGGGCCCGGAGAAGAACGGGAGATGATCCTCGTCTCTCACGGTGGACGGGATAATAGCGTGGAAAAATTCGAACCGATCTCGGAGAGCGAGCCACGGTCGAGGAGAACTGAGCGGGGAAGGAAGGAATTCGAAGATTTGTCCCCTACAGCGGAGCCCCGGTTTGAGCGACACGGGCGAACGATAACTCGGTAGCGTCCTCGACGAGACTCAAAATGGCGTTTGTGGACGTTTATTATTATACACGCGAAGAATGCTTTGAGGAAGGGGAGGATGGGGCAACGACGATGACGAACCTTTCTAGACGATAAGAACTATGAGAGTGAGCATAATATGCAAAGTTTACGTAGCTATCTCGAGGAAAGCACGAGGTACGAGCGGGTGAGGCTCGCTCGAGAAGCGAGCGACGGAGCCTCGGGTTGAGGCGCACTGTCGAACAATAACTTCGTCCCGCGGAGAGCTCTCAAAATGGCTGTCCTCCGCCTATTATTACTTCGGGGAAAAAAAAACAAACGTGGCCGAAGGGGCTACGGGAAAGAATGAAAAGAGAGCGCGAAGGGGGCACAGAAAGAGAGGAGATACGAGAAGCAGCCAAGGCCCCACCTCACGCTTTATGCATCGAGCGTGTGTGTTGTATCCCTCTCTCTGTCTCTTTCTCTCTCTCGAGGATTTCTCGGGATACGTCCTCATCCGAAAACATTTGTGACACGCACGTCGCAGCTCCGCGCCTACGTTCCGACGATATTACTCGGAAATTTCGTGCAGACTGGACGTGCAAAAAAAAAAAAAAAATAACTCGACAATCTGAATAGTTTAGTACAAAAAGATATCTCGTTATCAGAAGAAAAAATCGAAAAAACGTATGTAGTTCAGCAGCAAAGGCTCGGCCCTAAAGGAGGCGGCTCGACGCCCTTCGCAGACTGCGCTGCACAGTAAACCCACCCGGATCGAAGCTGCCCGATACAATGTTAAGAAAAAATTTAACTTTGTCTCGATTGTACAGAATTCCAACGATAAATCCGTGCAGTTTTGTGGATAGTAAAATGACGGTTCGGCTTCCATGTAACGTCTTTTCTACGTCGTGAAATCACGCTTTCTGCATATAGAACAACGATACGCAGTATACAGTTAATCGTAACAGTCACTGACCTGATGAATAACAAGTCATAAATTATGAAAAATCGCAAATTCGATGTTGCCGACAAGAAAAAAATCTGACATTTATTCATTCGAGCATATAAGCTATGCTCGACATAATAAAGTTTGAAAATAATTGGTCACAAAAAAAAATCTTTCTCAGTTTTTTTATGGTAAAAAATCAAACGCAATCTGCGAACTGGAATGAAAATAAAATCTCTTCAATTTACGTAGAGGAATTCACGATATTTTCTCTTGTCAGCGGAAAAATATGTGGAAAAATGTTTCTGTCCCAAATCTCCTGTAGCAAATAATTGAATAAATATTGTTTTTTTTTTTGCTCACCGTTTGAAATGCTCTCTTATGCGATCCTCTCGGATGTTTTCCGGCAGATTTCCAACCCACAGGTGACGTGTCTCTCTAACCATTTTGCTCCGAACTCTTCATTTGGGATCGGATGTTGTGTTATCGTTTGGCGGCACTGTACAACGACACACAACTCGTCACCGATACGACAACAATAATAATAACTAATAATAACGATCCTGGAGGGGGTTTTTATGCCCACGAGGCGCACAGAGTGTAGAGAAATTATATATTTAAATATATATATATATATATATATTATGTATGTGTGTATATATATATATATCAAACACACAGGTATGATATTGACACGGACACAGAGGAGATCGTCGTCGTTAACCACGGCACCCACACCCACAGGCGTCGACACACGGCACAATTCAGTGACGCGGACTCGTATCTCACTGTACGCTCTCTTTCTCTCCCTCTCTCTCTCTCTCTCTCTCTCTCTCTCTCGCTCGCTCGCTCTCTCAAACTCCGTTCAATCTCGCTCTTTGCTCTCTTTATCGGTTCGCAATATATCTCTCACTCAATTAATTTTTTTTTATCCCCTCGTTATACGCTCGATAGCGAGGTAGAGACCAAACAAGAAAAACTCGTGTTTCTTTTCTTTTTAAATACGTTATTACAGAATACGAATATTCCACGGAAAACACACGAAAGCTTCTTTTCTTTTATATCCAGTGAGAATAGAATAATTTTCTCGTGTTTTTTTAATTTATATTATTTTATTCATGTATTTCTTTAAAATTTTAATTTTTTTTTATTTATTATTTTTTCATTACGACACGAAACTCGGTGAAAAATGTAACACACTCTCCGGGGCTTGAGACACACTAATCACTGGGGGCTGTGTGGGGCAAGGTGGTGACCCCGCGAACGGGGCTCGTCGTGGCAGCAGCGCCGAGTAATCGGTGCGAGGCCCAAACCCTCGCGATAAAACAGCGCCGCGTACGACGTAGAGTCGTTGGACGACGACGACGTCGGGACAACACCACCAGCACTGCTAGAAATGCTTCGTCTGGTGTATACGTCGTTCAGTAGTATTACCGTTGCCGAACAACGCCACATGGTACAGCACACACTAATATACGAGGGTGGCCCTAACAACACACGTAACACCACTGCCGGGGACACGGAACGACGGCGAGCCGTCCCATCCAATTCCCAACATCACTCGCGAAATTCTGAAGACGACGAAAGAAACTTTTCCGAAAAGAAAAGGAAAAAAAAAACGTAACTACTACGCGTTTTATCGGGCGGTCGTGCGTATTCCCTCTCTCCTCGCCCTCGCGCGTTCCTATCCTGCGCCGGTGGATCGTGCGCGCCTTCGATATTTTTTTTTCTCCGTGCTGCTTCTTCCTTTTCTTTTATTTTCTCGTTCTATATATTCTATCCTCCCCGGCTCACAATTCCGTATCGGAAACGGCGAACCGAGGAAACACACAGTTGTACAACTCTTCTGTCGTCGCACGAGGACCTTTCGTCCGCCAGCTTCGATCTTCTTTTATTTTTCGTCGTATCGATATCCCCTTGTTTGTTTCCGCACACAGTTTTAATCGTAGATGAAACTAAATAAAGTCGGATCGGACAGTGTCGAGCGGGGAGAGGAGGGGGAGGGGAGAGCAGGAAGGGGGGAGCAATAAAGCAGCGCGAATATCCAGGCGCCTCGATGGCGGGTAGAACGCTTCTCTCGACAGCGCTAGCCAGTATAACGCGGGCACTCTCTCTCTACAACACACTATGAATGCCCGAGCCTTGCGAGACGATACAATCTAACTCGTTCCTTCTTCGCAGAGAAGCGAACTCGCCGACTCCTCCCGCTCGCTTCGCGTATCGCGATATATATATCTATATATATCTATATGTGTATATATATATATATATATATATATATATATATACACTGCACGCTTCAATTATCGCGTACGAAGTAGCGCGACGTCCACTCTCGTTTCAACAACGAAAGCCTCTCTTCTCCAGTCTATCTTCACGGCGCTCGTCCTCGACTTTATTCGCGATTTCGCGCACAGAGTTTATTATTCTCTCCCCCTCACATTGTTGGCCGAACTCCGTGCGCTTGTAAAATACTGCTTATTCGAGGGGGGTGGGGGAAGGGGGGGGTGATTAACGAAAGACGTGTATGTACAAACTCGACGATCGCGCGTCACACCGGGGCCTTTGACCCACACACAACAGCGCGCCTGCTACTACGCTCTCTCGGTCTTCTTCTCTCACCTTCCACTTCTTCTGCCGTTCCGCACACGCTCTCCTCGACGGACCCAACAGTACCGAGGCTTATTTATCCTCGGAATTTTGGACTCTCCTCAAGCTCGGTATAGCCACGACTCACGGTGCTTTGCGCCTAATTAATCGGGTCGTACAGTTTTCACCACAATTCTCGTTTAAACTTGGACACGTACACCGGACGGAGCAGGCCTCGCTCCTTCTCACTGCACTACACTACTCGAAGTGACGTCACCGTGGCGGGAGCGTAGTGCGGCTCGCTAGCCAGACGAGGTTTCACCAAGAGTAGGGATACCGAGGGGAAAGAAACGAGTCTACCTCGAGTAACGCCGCGCTCAGGATCACGATCGTCGACAGAGAGAGAGGGAGAGAGAGCGTGAGCGTGCGCGCGCATCCGCCGGCAGCGCCACTCCGACTCTGCGAAAAACGATTCTCTCTCTCTCTGTCTCTCCGGGCTCTGCGTGCACAACGCGTCTCGCGTTGCGAGTGGGGGAGAAAGCACGAATCCCGTCGGCGCGCAGAGCGGCTCTATGCCCTCGGAGCCGAGTACAGGACACTAACACTAACTCAAAAACTCTCTCTCTGTCTCTCCCTCCCTCCCGCCCCTATCGCGCTTTGCAATTGAAGCAAGGACAGGTGGGGAATCTCTCGGGGACTCCGGGAGAGGAGGGATAACGGGTCGAACGAGCTAACCCGAACCCCCGAGGCACCCCTTCCCACCTCGCCTCTCCTCGTCCAACCACCTCCTCCTCGCTCTCGTAGTTTCAGCCGCGGGCACCATTCTCTCCCTCTTTCTCTCGTCGGGTTTCCCTCCGTGCTCCAACGCTACACAAGATTATTTATATCTCTCTTGCACTCCCCGGCTTGTACGGCACTGCGCGATCTCTTTTCGTCATCGTTCCTATCCGATGATTATATCTCGCTCGCGTTACCCGTTCCATCGACGGGAACGACTCTGTCCTTGTTCCATCGTCGCTCTAAGCCCCGTGTCCGACGACGACGAACGCCGAGAGAGGAGCGCGCTGTTAGATCCATGGCATCGACGCTGCCGCGGTGCCAGGCCCTCGGCTCGACCGAGAGAGTTTTATCGTTCGTTACTTCGTACCCATATTTACGGTGAACTCTTTTACTATACGTACGCTCAGGGGGTAACAGCGGACGATATCGTACGTATACGAGTTTACGGAACATCGAGAAAACCCTTCGCACACGTAACGCGTATGGGCCAACCTGGCTTTTACCTTTTTCGACTGGGTAGGGACTTGTTAAAACTGAAGTGATTTCTGATAACCGAGAGCCCGCAAGAGAGCTCTCTCGGTTTCAATATGGCTGACGCTCGTCTAACGGTACGAGCGAGTCATGTAATCCTGAGACTCGGTGATTCGGTTATTTATCTCCTATTTTATTTATTTTTTAATCGATATAATGTAACGTAATCGACGAGACTCGTCGATACCGTATGGCCATTATTTTCTTGTGACCTGAAAAAACTCAAGTATTCATACGACTACGGAAGAGCCGAGTTCGTCGCATGTAAGACGTCGCACGATGATGGTTTTTCGTGACGAAACAGTTAAATTCTCCCTCAGCCGTTCGGAAAATCACTCGGCTGAAAGACTTATTTTTATATTTTTTTCAACGCAAAATCGACCAGCAATTTGCTAGTTGAAGAGGCAGAGACTGATGTATATATATATATATCCCCTTGCTCGGTCACGCAACGATGCCGCTCGCGTTGCGACGGATATTCAGGTGGCGTCATCTAGCGTGAGAACCTTAATGGGGAAAAGCTAAAATGGACGACAGGGGCGTTTACCGTGAGTGTTTCGAGCGCACACCGGAAATCGCCATTACTGGGCATTCAAATTTAAACATTTGTAACTACTTTAAACGAGCCTTCCCCTCCCTCCCCATTGTTAAAGTTAGATCAACGCTAGTAGACTTAGATTGACGATAATCTGCGTATTGTTCAGTGCTCTTTCGTCAAAGAGGACCGATGGAGACTGCGAAACACTCCGGCTACGCCGCTGGAGTGTCGTGTCGAATAATAAATGAATAAATAAATGTACTTACCTTTACTGCATTGCTTTTATATTTTATCCCTTCCGTTCCTTTCCTGACAACAAATATTCGCGTCCCGCGATCGATTGTTCCCGTGATGGCCGAGACCGTTGCCACCGGCAACTGCAATTGTTTACCGTGACTCTGCGAGGACATACAAAAATAAAAACTGTCACGCTCGAGCTTATTTGCGAATGGAAAAAATACAAAATAAATTATGTCCGAGAAAAAAATCGATGTGCCGGAGGAGCCTTCCGTAACTTCGGCCGATCCTAACGAGAGAAAATTAGCCCGCAGGCTGAGAATTCAGAGAAGACTCGAAGCTCTCAAGAAGTAAGCAAACTGTATTTTTTTTGTTTCCTAAGTCCAACAGTGCACCGTAAAAATTAATTGTAAATTTTATGTACTGGAAATTTGCTTGCGTTACTTACGTTAATTGAACATTAATGTACTTTTTTTCAAAATAAAGATACCAGATGTTACAATTATAAATCTTGTGCCTGAAATTTACAAAAGTTTTCATTTTTAAAAATTGACTGTAAAATTTCAACGCACATGTGTTTCAAATTTCAGAAACAGTTGATGAAAAAAGCTTCTAATACCGTTAACTAATTTTTAAACAAATTTTTTTTACACTGTTAAAAAAAATTGTAAATTTAGTTCACCGGACTGGAAGTTTTAATGCAAAAACAGGTACATTCAATTTAATGTATAATTATGATGAAAAATTAAAGTACTTTTATGGCATAATTAAGTAAATTATTAAAAATACAGTATTTCCAATGTTTTTAATACACTGAACATCTATTTTTCATCATAATCGTACTGAAAAACTTTATATACCAGTTTTTGCATAAAAACTTCCAGCCCAGTACATTAAATTTCATACGATATTTTTTTTTACAGTGTGTGCAGTGTAGTAATATATATCCGAATTATATTTAATTTCCTGTATCTCAGACACGACGGCTCGGAGGACGAGGGAATCGTCGAGAGGACAAAGACCGAAAAACAGATCGAAACGAGTGACGAACTTTTGGAAAAATTAATAGCCGAAGGCGACGAGGTTATATCGAACGTGAGAGTAGCCAACGACGCTCGCGAGGTATACCGTCGGGAAGAGGATGTCTGCATAAGGAACAGTCTGTTGAAGAAGCTCGAGGACGAGGCAAACGAATCATCGATAAAGTATCGGGCCATAAATGAAAAATGGTCGAGCATTCTAGCGTCGAAGGATCCGTTGGATATCCACTCGGGTATTAAATCGCAGAACGATAAGTGCCTCGAGATACTGGATCAGAAGGATCGCATAATTAGCGAATTGAAAGAAGAGTTGAAGAATTCGGACGAGAAATTTACGATAGATCAGAAGAAACAATGCGAGGACATAAATTTGTTGATCGAAAGAATCGACAATCAAGTTAGTCGAATGCAATGTTATTTATATTTATATTTATATTTATATTTATATTTATATTTATATTTATATTTATATTTATATTTATATTTATATTTATATTTATATTTATATTTATATTTATATTTATATTTATATTTATATTTATATTTATATTTATATTTATATTTATATTTATATTTATATTTATATTTATATTTATATTTATATTTATATTTATATTTATATTTATATTTATATTTATATTTATCGATGAATCCTCGCAGGCGAATACAATTGCCAAAGCCTATCGCCGAGAGCTCGTGCTGATCGAGGAAGCCCTGAACACGGAGAGGAAAACGCTCCTAGAGAGCGTTACGAAGCGATGGGATGCGCTGTACGAGCAACGCCACGAGGAGGACATAATCGGGGTCGAACGAAGAAAGGAGATAATGAGAGAATACGAGACGGAGATGAGGAGAGTCATGGTCGAGCATCAGGAGGATTACAGAACTCAAAAGATCGAACTCGAAACCGAGTGCCAAAATCTGCAACTGGAGGTCGAAAGAATGAAAGCCGTTTGTATGATGAACGTCGAAAAATTGAATTACAGCTACGCCGTGCTGAAGTGCCGAGAGGACGAAAATACTGTAATCAATAATCAGCAGAAGCGTAGAATCAACAAGTGCGTTGTTCAATTGTTTCGATTGTTATAGCGTTGCAGTTAACATCACGATTTTTTTTTTAAGACTGCAGGACGTCATAAACGGATTGAGAAAAGCTTGTACGGAACTGGAGGAAGGTAGCCGATTGGAAATACAGAAGCTAAGCGAGCAGGTCATGAAGGCGCACAAAAATATAACTGAATTGGAAGCGAAGTCCAATCACTTTACTATTGTAAATGAGAAACAGTATTTTGATATCTGGGACATGAATACGAGAAACGCGAACGAACTCGTGGAAAAGGTGCACATTTATTTTTATTTTTCATTGAATAGAACGATTCAAGATTCAAGATTATTTCAGATCCTGACCGCCGATAGAATTATACACGAGCAAACTTTGGGCCTGGACTGGGAGCCTCCCGAGCATCCATTGTTGAAAAAAGAAGATCTACCCTCGTATAGCAAAGGAATGGCCGAAGTGCAAAAGAGTAATGTCCATTCCTTCGTTCGATGCATTAAGAGCAGGTGAAATACCACGGTCGGTAATAGAAACTGTAATCAACTTTATCACGGCCGATGGCATCCAAGGTCAAAAGAAAAGTGTCGTCGAAAACGGATTACAAGTAAGGTATCGATTACACTTTTCTTTTGCGCCTAAATGCTAGCATCGGCGAAAAAAGTTGATTACAGTTTTTCATACCAACTAAACACGGGATGGTTGGGGGGAGGGAGTTTCACATGCTCTTTGGCGGCGTGAAATGGACTCAGTCGGTAAAAAAAACTGTAATGAATGGGCATTCGGAGATGGTAGGCATTTCGAGCAAAAGCAAAGTATTAGCGGATGTAGAATCTAATACCGCGTTCGATGATACTTCGCTTTTATCCCAAATGTCAACCACTTTTACATGGCATTGATTCGAAAAATGCAACATGTCTCTTGCACTCACATGTCACGTGGTACATGTTTCACCTTGCCTTAATAATACTTCATTCTTTTTTGTTCGAGGTCTACATGTCCGTTTTATTTTAATTTTTTAATTTATTTTTCCCTATCGTTCAGTGAAAGCGGGTGTCGAAGCTAATGCGAAAATATTCGATGGGCACAGAGTTCCGGCGACCCTCGCCGACAGCAATCTGGAGAGATTATTGTTGAATCACATACTCAAAGAAATCTCCGATCACACGGGCTTTCTGATCGAGGATCGACTGCGAGACTTACTCGCTCCTCACACCCGCGACGATAATATTATTATCCGACTCGACAACGTCTTCCAAGTAAACAATACGATTATGTCTTAATTAATTCCCGAGGCAATAAATATCCGTCCGTTAAACTGACGAACAATACGTAACAGGCACTGGCTATTAAGTCCGAGGACCAGGTCGATCTCTTGATCAATTTTTTTCTACCCTACTCGTACTGCCCTACTTGCAAAGAGGAGGAGGAAATCGGCTCGGTTGTTACTGCAGCCGAAACAGACGAATATTCGAGCGTAGAGTCCGCCGCGAGGTACGTCAAATTTTTTGTTTTACTAACCACATATTAATTGATCATATTCATTAATCACATTAACTGATCATAATAATTGAACATGTTAATTGATCATATTAATTTATGAGCTATGGCATTTTTTTTAGACATATTCTGTCAGATCGTTCCGGAGACCGGGAAGGGCCACGTGACAAAGAAGCCGAGCAGGAGTCTCGTTTAGGCGAGATCTGCGCGGTCGATAATAGCGAAGAGAACTCGATTTTCTCGAACGACGACGGGACAACGCAGCAGCGAAACAACGACAGTGGAATAACGTCGGCACCGGAGCGTTGGTCAGAGGATACGAGTTTGTTGCCACAGAGAAGCGTTACCTGCAAAAAGGGTCACTTGCTGAAAATTGAGGCGGCCAACGTGACGAAAGCCCTGAAGGAATTCGTTGATAAATGCGCCGCGAACAAGCATGAGAAAGCGCAGAGTTTCAACGAAATGCTGACGAAGGAACACGTGACTCTGTCACGTGGCTTAACTAGCGAGGATGTTACGAATTATTGGAAACGATACAGAAACATATTCTCGACGAAGAAGGAGAAGTTGTGGGACGGACTGCTGATAGGACTTCACAAATATCACGATATTTTGAAGGAGAGACACAAGCTAAACAACGAGACTGAATGTTTGAGAAAACAAAACGATGAACTACGAAGGTTGCTTGAAACGTACATGATTAAGGTACGCTGTGTAGTTTGATACACATACCTCTTTGACCGTTACATATCTCGATGACGGAAAACATCGGACAGCAGTTCGGCGAATAATGAACTCGAGATTCATGTTTTATTTTTTTTTTAGCCTGGCAAGAGTTTGGCTCCCCTCGGGCCAAGATCGCTCAACAAAACAGCATGAAAAAAAGACACGAGGTCTTTGTCATTCGCGGTGCGGCAGTCATTTTGACGTATTCGCTCGCCGGACACAATAAACGAAATGGCTCGGAATGAACACCATTTTTATTTCATTCATAATTACCGTATCTCTCCTTTACAGCTTCCTGCTCTTCTTAGTCCACGATAACTATATTAAGCGAATTACCCGAAACTCAACAATCTATCACGTCGTTTGTCTCATCAACAGCACTGAATTTTTAGACAACAGAACGATGATCTACGAAGATTTGTCGAAACGTACATGATAAAGGTCCGTTATTTAGTTACCTCTTTGACCGTTTGCGTTGCTGTTCGACGACGCGTTTTGCTTCGTGCGAATTTCTTTCGACGACAAACAACATCGAACCTCGCAGTGTTCAGCTAATATGGACTAGACATTCATGGTTTTTTTTAGTCTGACCAAGATCATTCAACAAAACAGCATGAGAAACATACGAGACCTTCGTCAATCGCGGTGCGGCCGCCATTTTGGCGTAACTCGTTCGCCGGACACAATAAACAACATGGCTCGGAATGAACAGTATTTTTATTTCATTAATAGTTACCGTATCTCTCCTTCACAGCCTCCTGCTCCTCTTTAGTCCACGATATAAACTGCATTACACTCGAATTACTCGAAACTCAACAATCTGTCACGTCGTTTGTCTCTCCATCGAAGTGCGGCCGTGCAGCGTTCCAACGTCCGCACGGCGAAGGATTGATGTCTTGCGCGTACCCACGAGGGGCTTGCCGGCCGCCGACTGGCGCTGCTCTACGCGCTGTTTACGTACCCACCGGAAATGAAGCTGCTCGAGAGTGACTGTACAGGATTTTTCTGCTCCGACGGATCAAGAACCTTTGATTTCTTCCAGTACGGAAAGAAGCGCTTTTTCTTCGGGCTCTTCATCGCGAATCTGTTGAGTCTGTCGATATGTTTCTTCGAGGCAACGTGCTGCGGCAAACAAGAGAAGTATCGTTCTTTATTTTCGAAAGCAGGGCGTTAGTGACGCGACTTTTTCAAACAGTTTCGTTTGCGTTTGTACTTTACCACATCGTACTGGGCCTTGGAATTGAAAAATTTGTTGCACACGTCGCACGAGAAGGATATTCCCTTTAGCGGACTAGGTGGATTGACGCTCGGTGTTGAGGACGACGCCAGTGAACCACCTTGAGTGACCTCGATGCCGGTCCATCCACCTAAGCATCAATGTGCAATCAACACTATCTATCTATCACAACCGCGATTCTGCGGCCAATTGTGATAATAAATGAGCTTGAGCACTACATTCATGCTACAAAAAAGAACGTCGATTGATGAGTGGGAAGACCGAGTGTCCGGTGCTATTCGGGGTGAGTCGTTCTTTGTTGTAATGTTACGAAAAAAAAAAACATTTTATCGTCCATCCATTGTCACTCGAATATCAATCTTTCGTTCGTCACTTTTTTATTTTGAAAAAAAGGCTACTATCGGTGATACTTCGTGAGTCGTATCGGAATAATTACCTTGCTCGACACCACAGATCGACGAAAAAAAAAAATGTGTACAGAGGTTAAAACTAGTTATAAGAAGGCTGGGAAGGAAGATGCAGTAAATGCGTTTAGAAAAAAAAAAAAAAGAAAAAGAAATCGTAATATTTAATGAACAAATATAGCTTTTTATTCAACACAACGAAAAATCTCTGATAAATTCAAGAGACAATTTAGAATTTGGCGAACGAACGAGAGAAAAATATTAACACACAGAAATAAATAATAAACGTAAAGACAACATAGTACAAAAAGAATTCAGTCGTTAACTAATAACTACGAATAAATAATTAATAAATAATTCAGGTAGAGTCGCGGAGACAAGCGGCGTAAGCGTATACAGAGATTGGAAGATAGCGTAGAAGTGCAGCTCTAAGCTTTTTGTTTTTGTTTTTTTAAACAATGTAAAGATGAAAGACAAACGTAAGCAGCAGCGTTAGGCATGCAAAGGTGAATAGAATCAAACAGTAGACCAGTACCACGGCGTTCTTCTGGATCAATTTGTCCAGATACATCGTTCGTCTACACTTAAAGCCGTACGGTACCGAATTTCTAACTACGCTCGGCTTATTACCTTTCATAGCTTTCTTCTTGTGACGATTTCCTGAAAAGAAACAATTTTTTTTTACTGATAATATTTTTTAATTACTAATAATTAATAATATATTATTATTACTACAATTATTAAATTAAATATAAAATTCTATGCGGCGAGCAGTTGAAAATTTGTTTGGCTCACCGTTGAGATGAGTCTGCAGTTGCTGTATGGAATTGAGACAGACATTGCAGATGTTGCACTTGAGTCCGTTGGCCTCTTGATCTTTGGTAAAAGCAACTTTTGTTTCCTCCAGCGTGGCCATTATAGATTTGGATCTTATCTAAGCAGAAAAAAAAATGTCATTTTTGCACATAAGAATTTTTTTTTTTATAAGCTTGCCTGTTTGGCGTGACGAGCGCCCTGGAGGTGACACTCCAACACGGTCTGGCTGGTGAAGCAGAGATCGCAGTCGTTGCAGCGTACGGGTGGTTTCTTTGTGGGCAAATTGCCCATAATATTGTCCACGACTGCCTTGGTGACCGGGTCGTTGAGCGGTGGGTCGATGACGCTCTGCGTAGACACAGCCATATCTGTTGTCGAGCAGACAGCAGCTATTCGATTACATTGCTCAAAAATGTATTATATCAATTGATCATCGTATAGTATTAATTATAATTTAATTAAATTAATCCGACGAACCGCGATCCATATCTCTCTTCCTATGCCTGTTAAATATTGCAGCCTAAGACTACTCGTTATATTTGAGCTTCTCAATTTGTTTGTCACGTATTTTCCAAACAGACTATCTCTCTCTCTCTCCCTCTCGACTATATTATATCGTAACGATCGCTAACAGCTAGGTAAATTATTGTGATATCACGACACTCGTGTGATTGCCGCCGTTTTTATAGTGTCCTTGACTCTCTCTCTCTCTCTCCTCGTCTCCCTCTCGACGAGAATTTTCGACGACGCGTTATTAGGGTCCTACCGCAATCCTACGGGCACGTCCGAAATCTTCTCCGAAGCCGATAAGATATCCGACGAACATTAAGTTTCGGTTCGCAGTGGCGTGACGCCTCCTGTGAACATGAATCCGTCCGAACATCGAATTATCGTTGAGCATCGACGAAACCCTGCAATCATCGTTGGCGGTTCGGCAATGAGCCAATCAATTCGATTTATTGATCGAACGAAATTTTTTTGTAGGGAAACTCGGTCAATCGGAATATTGTAGTTACAAGCCGATTAGATAACGAGTCGTAAAGTCATCGTGCGCGCGACGTGAGCCTCGCCGTTTGACGAGGCAGCTTGTCCCCACCGTCATTCATTGTCTCCCGACCAATCGTCGCCGTCCTGGGCTTTCGTCGCTCGCGCATCGTCGTCGGTGAGCGCGTCGTCGTAGAGCCTTAAGTCCCCCGGCCAATTAGAAGCCTCCGTGCATACCGTCAATCAGTAGCGAGCGCTCGGTATATCTGTGTATATTCAACGGCGGGCAGGGGGGGAGCTGGCTGTCGAGAAATATAGTAGCAGCCATCTTATATTTTGTGTTGAAGAAAAACATTATTTAAACAAATGTATCGGGTTTTGCCGTGATACGTTTGTACGTCGGTTGTGTGCTCGATGAGGCGTAACTTTTTCAACACTAGACTGGACCACTACATTAGCAAAGGTTAGTAAACGGCCGCGGTAGGCCGTAGACGTAAGGGGGTTTGAAGCTACGCGGAGATAGATAGAGACCCCCTGCGCGCCGCGCATCACAAACCCCGCACACACAGTCATCAGTCCGGTTTTTAGCGTCAAAATACCCTCCGCCGAACGATTATCTCGTTCCTCGTCTCGCGTTAAAAAAATTCGCCCGACAGTCCGACGAGCGTCGGCCAAACTGCCGCGTATACCGCCAACGATTTAATCGCGAAGAAAAAAAAATATCGTCGTTGTTCGTCGCGTACCCGCGAAAAAGTTATGCAATCAGCTGATCGTGCAGCTCAGCTTCTGTCACTTGTCAAATATGAATGTCAAAGTAATAGCGAAGACTGAGCGCAGTTAACGATAGTGTGTACCTGTAAAACTCCCCCCCGCGAACCCGCCCCCCTCCCCCGCGCCTCACCTCGTGCGTCACAGCCGCCGAGTTGACGACTGGCCTCCCGGATATCTCATCTTCGCAGAGAGGAAATACAATAAAACTTTGCCGTCACCCTTCCCCCCCCCCTCTCTCCGCTCCCCAAACAATGATACCGTACGGAGCTCGGAGTCGTATATAAACTGGCGTTGTGTCATGCAGGTGGATTGGTACGCAGGATATGAGCAGTTTGTCAAGCGCAACCTGACTCTGCTCCCACCCCAACAGCCGGCTCAGCATCAGCATCATCAGCAGCTAGCGCATCCGCAGCAAACTGACATTATGACTTCTATGTTCGAACAACAAATAAAGAGCGAACCGATGGGTTTCTACTCGGTTGCATCAAGTCGATCGGACGGCTCGAACTCTATGGTTAATCTTTCGGACGACCGCGAGGACCTCTCGCAGCAGGAGGGTCATCTCCAGACGCAGCAGCAGCAGAGCATGCAGCAGGCTCATCAGCAGCAGACGCAGCAGCAGCAGCAACAGCAGCAACAACAACAACAACAGCAGCAGCAGCAACAGCAGCAGCAGCAACAACAGCAGCAGCCGCAGCAGCATCAGCAGCAGCAGCAGCAGCAGCCACCGCAGAATCAGCAACAGACGCAGCAAAATCAACAGGGTCAGAGCGTCGGGCAGGGTACGCCAACCCGTCAGTCGACGGGTCAGCAGACGGTCAAAGAGGGAAATCGTTCGAAGCCCCAGCCGTGCAAGGTATGCGGCAAGGTGCTGTCGTCCGCGTCGTCCTACTACGTTCACATGAAGCTCCATTCTGGCAACAAACCGTATCACTGCACGGTATGCGAGGCGAGCTTTTGTCGCAAGCCGTACTTGGAAGTGCACATGAGAACTCACACTGGCGAACGGCCTTTTCAGTGCGAATTGTGTCTTAAGCGTTTTACGCAGAAGAGCAGCCTGAACACGCACAAGCGCGTGCACACGGGCGAACGGCCGTACGCATGCGACATATGCCAGAAACGTTTCGCCGTAAAGAGTTACGTTACGGCTCACCGTTGGAGTCACGTCGCCGAGAAACCATTGGTCTGCGACCGATGCTCATTGACGTTCACATCAAAGAGCCAATTCGCCATACACATTCGTACACACACGGCGAGTACGACGTACGAGTGCAACATATGCGGACGTACATTCGTGCGGGACAGCTATCTAATCAGACATCAGAATCGGGTTCATCGCGATATGAATCAGAGCAGCTCGAATCACAATCCGGCGACGCCGCAGAGCACCGGCGGCACGACGCCCGGTGCCGGCTTCGAGAGTCCTGTGTGTGATCTTCGTTACAACGAGGGACCCTCGTCGTTGGACTCGCTCGGCGGTGGAAAGGGCGGCAACATCGCCGCCGAGATCGCAAGTTTAGCCAAGCAAAACAGTCTACAGCTTCCTCTTCCTCTGCTTCATCCGCAGACAACCAACTAGTGTTTAGACGGCAGCGCGTCCGAGTCTCTGCCGCTACAACAGTCACCGCAGCAAGTAGTATGCCCCATCTCGGCAACCTCGCCATATACACACAATTCACCGAACGTTAATCACGAGCACACAACAACAACAACAACAACAACAACAACAGCGCAGAGTGTCTACCAAAACGCAGTGACGCCCGGTCACACGCTGGACGGTACCGAGTCCCATTTGTATCCTCACTTATCGTCACCCGTAGATTCCGCAGATTCGCATCGTAACAATTTACATACGATCCACGGACACAGGTCCGTACCACCGCCCGGTCTTCATCCGGCGTTGTACCTTTACGCCCAGTACGCCAGTGCGAATCCACCGATTTCTTATCCCGAATACATCCAACGTAACAATTGAATGAATAACGAAAAAAAAAAAAAAAAATTTAAGAGAAGAAAGAAAGTACGAAGGAGAAAAAAAATGGCAAACACGAAAGATTATGCGTGTGCTAGCATCGATTCGGAGGGTTCGGGTTATGATCGAAACTGCTGCTTGGTCGAATAAGTTTTGCCGAGGCAGGGGAGTGCAATCGCGGTGTCGTTTGCCGGAGCTGCGGGTAAAGTTCAACAAGCTCTTTTTAAACTCGGAAAAGTCACGGACTCCTTGAAAACGAATTACGTTTAAAACGCCGCTTCGAGGAGTCGACGCTCGATAGCGCGATATTTATCGCGCTATCGAGGAGATATTCTCGATGCTAGCACCGACGATCTTGATACTCGAAGGAAAGAAAGTAATAGAAAGAACGAAGTTAAAGAAAAGGAAGAAGAAAAAAAAGAAAGAAAAAACATACAGACGAGCTGAAAGAAAAAATCTCTACACGTTTCCATTGTATCAGCACTTTTTTAGTTTCTCTTTTGAAAATAACGTATGCGGATTAGATGTTATTACGCGATCATCACACATACATATTTATATTATATTTTTAAAGGAGTTTAGTCACTTGGATCTGTGATATAGATAGTAATTATTATCAGCAAGGGTTTTTTTTTTTTTTTAATATTGGTTTTTACTATTTCGCGATATCAAAACAAGCAAAGGAAAAAACAATAAAAGCAATGTCATATGGAGCGATGTAGCTGAACGGATGCGATGAATCGTTTAAAAGAAAAAAAAATGAAACAAAATGAAGGAAAAAAAAAAATCGTTGGTATCTACCGAAAGCGTTTGGTAGACACCCTACTGTAATTACAACAACAAAAACAACAACAACAACAACAAGTAACGACAACAACTGAAAACGGCCGAATAAGAACGAACAACTTACTGTTGCTGCTATTATTACTACTTCTACTACTTCCACCGCTAATTTCACTTAAACTAAACGAAAACAAAAGCAGAAAAGAAAGCAAAGAAAACAAACAACTCCCACGATCATCGTCATCGACATCTCGAGCATTAGTCCTACTTCTACTTATAAACTATCACTAACTACTATTGCATTAAAAAAAAAAAAAAAAAAACTAATACTGCTACTACTACTCCTACTACTATTCTACTACTACTAAAAAAAAAAAAACTAATACTACAACTTACTACTAATACTGTTAGGCACACACTATATGAAACACACACGAGATCACACGGCAGAAAGAGACACACACGCGCAGACACGGAGATATTACTTTGAGTAAAGCGGTCTATCCGTTCGTATACCATTAAGGCCAATATTATAGGCGTCATGGTTTCTCTTTGGCTTGGACGGCTTCGCGGCAGAGCTCCCCTTGCTTTTCTTCTTTTTCTTTTTCTTCTTTCTATTCTAATCTCTCACCCCACGCACACGCTTTCTTTACTCGATAATAATATTTAGTTAAACTTTTCTTTATTATTCTTTTTTTTTTTTGCAAGCGCGTGAAACGCGTAACTTCGGATCGCCGGAAGATAGAGATATGGGACCGAAGAAGCATCGTATATAGGGTGTACTTACATTTGAACTTTTTTTTTCTCACATATCCAAATACACCGTGAAAATCGACGAAGTATTGTAAATAACGATTGAAGGACGGAACGAATGAGAACCATCTATTACGCGGGTGTAATAACAAGGGCTGTTGTTTTTGAACACTACTAGAGATTAGTTTAAAGTTATTACACTGTGAAAACAGAAGACACACACACACACACACATGCACACACACACACATGCACACACACAAACACACACACACACGCGGACGTACATGCACAGCTTGGAGCAAGTGGGGGAACCATGACCACCGCGAGTAGTTATATATAGTAAAACATAATGTAAAAAAAAAGAAATGCTTATTTACACGCGGTTAACAACTCGGTAGTTGAGACTGCACATCCGACCCGTTATTATTTGTTTTTATGATTCGACGTTTTTTTTTAAACTATATAAGAGACAAACGAAATGATAGAGGAAAACATTTTTTTAGATAAAAAAAAAAAAAGAAAAAAACGATGAAGACGAAATTTCATCAAATAAAACTCGCGCTAGCGCGAACCTCGAACCTTGTGCATTAGAACTCTGTCTCTAATCTAATGTGGCAATTTAGTTTGCAAACTGCGTGCGTATGCCTGAGGCTTTCAATTCCATGAGATACCAAGTCACCGGGTAAGACTGATTATCATAAAGGAATATAAAAAAAAAAAAAAAACGTGAGAGGGGAAGTAAAAAAAAAAAAAAGGATCGTGATTCCCCTATGAACCGAGAGATTGAGAAAGAAAGAGAGATATGTGACGAGAAAACAATGATCTTTATATTGGCTAGTCACTGTGCAGCTCTATGAGATATTGTACTACTAAGCTGTGATTAAAGCCTCCGAGCATATGCCCGCGCAGCTCCTAACTAGTTGATATAAAGAATGCTTAGCTTACATCTAATAGGTGGCGTCTAAGATTATATTATTATTATATTAACTATATGAAAAGAAAGAAAAAAAAAAAAAAAAAATCCCTTTCTAATTAATGATCGATGAGCAGGGCTCGATCGGCTTTAGTTCCGATCCTCTGTTTTCTTCTTTCCAATAAGAGTACACACACGATTACACACACACATACAGACAGACACACACACACACACACCTCTATATCAGGAAGAACTTCCTTTATCGCAGATTCCCCCCGCGCTCTTTACAGCCATTCGACTTACTATTCGCGTAAGCGCAATTACTACTACCGCCTTCTTATCTCGAAGTACATCAAAAAAATGTATTTTGTTACACTAACGAAGAAAGAAGCCACATAGGTCCTCGCTTCTATAAAGATTACGAAGGACCAAGATTAAAGAAAAAAAAAAAAAAAACCTCTTCGAGAAAAGAGGTTTTTTTTTTTGTTTTGTTTCGTAAACGCTGCAGAACGGTGATCGTTTATACAATCTCGTTGCGCGATCGTTTTATCGTTTATCGAAACGAAATAATAACATATTGGAGATATTTATTTTTACCCGTACAAGAGATAATGTACGCACGCGAATAAAAAAAGAAAAACGCTCCTAGGACGTACGTAGTGGAATTATTATTTGTCGATATACATACTTTATATATATGTATATAAAAACATATATATATTATATATAAACGTCTCCGTTTGCGTTTTAGCGACAAGGAAAACAATTAAACAAATTTCCCTCCCCGATTTGATGAAAAATCTCCCGGCAACGAGTAGATATCGCGGTCCACGATTGTAACTCAATTATTAGGTGCGAATTGCTTGACGACGTGGAAACGGATTTTAAAGTGTAAATAATAATACAAAAATTTAAATAAACCGGAGCAAAAAAAAAAAAAAAAAAATCGAGATAAATAGAAGAAAAAGAAATGGTCGTAAACGGGACGAACGCGTAGGATTTTCGCAGTACCAATATCTATCCGCGATTGATCGGGGAGAGGAAAGAGAACAGAAGAGGCGCGAAGTTTATTGTCGGAGGCACTAAAAAAAAATACCATCGACAGACGCGCGACATTTGTCTTCTGATATACACATTACCGCGACGCTAAAAAAAAAATAAAAAATAAACAAAATTAAAGAACCACACACACCACTCGGATACTCAATTAACCTCGTCTCTTGAATGATTCAACGTATGTGTTGAGAATCGGAGAACGTCGTTCCTCCCGATTATGACTTTGCTCTCCGATTCGCGAAACTTCTAAAAAAAAAAAAAAAAAAATTCTCGCACCGTCCGCGGACTTTGCACGCCGATCGATGAATAATAAATAATAGGCTGGTCTTTCCAAGCACAAATTTTTCTACAGAATAAAAAAAAAAAAGAAATATGCCACTGGAACGAGCTTTTCGTCCTTCGGGGTGGCGATCGAAATTCTACATCCGCTCTTTGATATGTAGTAGCGTATACGAGAGCATCCCGAGAGTGCCTGGTACGACGGGACAGTGCGAGAACGGTAGAAACTACTTGATCATTCGATTACTAATTAATTGAAGAAAAAAAAAAAATTAAATGAATTAAAAACGAACAAACGATTAACGGATTAATGAATGCCATATGAACTATAAACCCGTCGATCCCGTGTCCCGTGAGACAGTTATGTGCAATTTGAACGACGGCTCGATAATAACGATAATAATATAATAATAATAATAATAATAATAATAATAGCGATCGCGATGTGAACAAAGATCGGTGAGGTCGAGCCAAGATGGTTTTTGATCAGTTATCAGGGACGATTGAGGGACAAAAAAAAAAAACATAAAAGCAAAATAAATACTGAAACGGGATAAGCAGAGAAGTGCGAACAAACAAACAAAAACAAACAAAAATTATAATGAAACCTAAATAATTACAATGTCCGGGTCGCTCGACATTGCGCCTGTACCATTTTGCTTCGTTAGCAGAGTACGATGCCATTTATTTTTGTAATACGTTTACGTAGGGATAGTTCTTATTTTTATATAGAGGTTTACCGTGCTACCGTAAGTACCGTAAGTCTTAGAGGCCTGCGTAGGGTAGATTTTTTAGAATGCCGCGAATACGACGCGTGCCTGCAGAAGGGAAGAAGAAAAAAAATAAAAAATAATAAAACGTGTAGAGAAATGACTACTCGCTTCCGCAGCGTCGGATATTATATAACTATAAATATTATGCGTTTATAATTAGCGAGTCCCCCCCCGGTGCGCTTTGAAATTACTGTAATCCCTGAAAAAAAAAATGTATGCTCTCGTAGAGACGTTTGATTTTCTCATTTAAATGTGTTACTTTGTGTCTAGTCTATTTTATAACGAGAGAAAGAGAGAGAGTGTTTTTCTTTGATAGTCGATTTATCTTTATGAAAAGAAGAAAAAAAAAAAAAAGAAAAAAGAACGTTATTTCGGTGGTTCGTTTCGACGGAGCCGGAGCCGGACGGGCGTGTAACGAGAGAAAAATTCTACGTGCGCTGCGGAACGCGAGTTCGAGAGTAAATAAAAACCTTTTCGATGTTGACGAAGATCGGCAATCGGTGGTTCGGGGTGCCATTGAAGTGGGCGAGTTTAACGAGAGATTGAGCCGTGAGCTCTCGGGCAATGTTTGGATTCATGACCGGTCGGCGAGTATCTAACAGGCTTAAAAAAAAAAGAAGAATACAAAAAGAAAGAAAACGCCACGATCGCGGCACGAGTCGAAGCAAAAATCGATATTTTCGAGTCGCGCCGAGTATCGCATTATACATAAATATACATAACCGATTTGTAAACATTAACGAGGAAGTAACAAAAAAAAAAAACTAGTACTGTAATATGATTAAAAAATAAAAAAAAAAACAAAAATAAATAACAAAAGAGAGCATACGAGCATCTAACTAAATGATAATTCACCGAAGTAATAACAGGACAATGAAAAAAAAAAAAAATGAAATAACACGTAGGTAGGCATATATAGGTCAAAAAAATACGCCGCGACGTACGGTTAATGTACCTATACGAAAAATAAAAGAAAACAAAAAACAAAAAAAATTTAAACGAGAAATAATAATGAAGACGCGCGCCTCCGCGGATACACACTTTTGTAATAGCAGTTAAAGAACAATTATTAATGAAACAAAAAAAAAAGTTAAAAAAAAAACAAAACAAAAATGAAACAAGGAAAATGAATCGACGCTTGACATAGTTCTCACCGACATATCCTGGCTAACACATCCTTTTACGTACATACCGCATACCTATAGTTAATATACATGTTATACATAGGGTATTTTATGTGTAAACGATACTATTAAAAAAAACAACAACAAAAAATATTATACGAGATACTAAATAGATTCATACTATACATAACGATGGTACAACTAAGGCAAGTATGTACTGTACATAGCTGTCATTTACCCTATGCCCAACATACGAACTATATGATTATATACATACACCGCCCTCCCCCATTGTATTACGAGACATTAACCACTGTTGTAATAATTCTGGAGGTTTTATTATTATTATTATTATTATTATTATTATTATTATTATTATTATCGCCGAAAAGGCCGGCATCAACAACAACAATACGATAATGCTGCGTATACGTTTTAATTAGTCTAAGCTTACCGTTAGCGGAAGTAGACCCTCACTTTTAGCACGTTCCGAGAGAAAATCTTATTCTTCGAAAAAATTGGATTCTACCTCAAGTCGACGATAAAGAAACAAGAAAGATAAAAAAAGAAACATAAAATACTGACGATGTAATATCTGCACCGCGTATCCATAGCGAAACCGATTTAACAGCGCAGGAGTTTTTTTTTTTCGTTTATCGTAATGTAAAAAAAGAAGAAAAAAAAAAATACGATAAAAATAACGAACATTGTGTTTATTGGTTTTGTTTTGCGAGAAATTAGCTAATGGGTTGGCCTGCAGCGACCTCAAACTGTGATAACTGTAAGGAATATTATTTAAATTAAGATTCGTTTGCGTTCGTAGAAGATCGTTTTTTGACCGGTTGAAGTTCAACCGGGTGCGTCGAACATCCAGTTATGGATCCAGGGGGTCGAGGCACTATTTTTGGATTGTGCTTAGCACAACCCGCTCGTCTACCAGCCCTCGACCTCCTCGCCCCGCCCCCCGTCCCAAGTTTCTTATTATGATTTATCTCGAAACTTGGGACGGGATAACACGAATCGGTACGCCACGTCCATATCGCGAGTCGGAAGAGAAAAACCGAAACGGGAATCTATTTTCACCTCGAATTTTATTAAAAGGCGCCACAAGCTAACGTGGGGACCAAAACGAAGAATATAATCGCGTACGAAGGAAGTCGCTGTTAGAAGCAGCCAATTTTTTTATCCGTCTCACTAAAAGATTGTTTATGGAGCGTATCGCTCGTGAATGCGCGTTTACGACAAAAAAAAAATCTCAACGCCTGTAAAACGCGGTGCCAATAGATCCCGAGAATTTTCAAGGATTCCAATGACCTTGATAAATTTGTCGAGTACACGGTCACGATCGTCAGAAAGAGATGGACATTTAAAAAAAACCATAATCCGACAGTCCAATTATTTTTGGATTACAATACTTTCTTTCCTTACATACTTTGTATGTGATGTGGAAAGTAAAAAAAAAAAAACAAACATATTTATACTAGGCGATAAACGATATTCTATTCCGACTCACGAGTACACGATACTGTATCGAAGTTATTAACAATATTTTTTGATGTGGCTTTGAATAATGCTCGTAGACTCGCTTTTTTCAATTTCGAACGGGTTTTCTTTTTGTTTTTCCATTTCTGTGCAGCCTGTTCCTCTTTAAGAGTTTTAAGAAAGAGAGAGAGTGAGTGATAGAGAAGAGCACGGAGGAGAAAGAGAATGAGAGGGAGTTCGCTGCGAAGAGCTCGACAGCGCGTTCGACGATATTTTTTCAGTATATTATATTGTGATGTTAGGTTTAAGCAGTGGACTTAAGTCGGTGAGCTAAACTGAGGTCGCTGTAAGTCAGGCATAAAACGAAAAAAAACGTTAATAACCGTGAGGGATCACTTTGACAAAACTTCTTATTTAGGCCACCGTCTAATATCGTCTGTTTTTAAGGGACGCGATTATTTGCAAACACGCTACAAGTATAACAAAAAAAAACAGGACGAGATAAATCACTCGCAATTGCAATTGGCTCTTGTTGTTATAAAAAAGAAAAAAAAACGTACACACACACACACATACACACATGCCCTAATACGACACTGTATATTGCGATCGGCAGACAAGCTACAATGTAGTTTGTTCGTACTGTCATGAACAAACGAAGAAAAAAAAAAAAAAAAAAAAAACACGTGTAATAAAGTAGATATCCATGGACGGAGAGGAATACCAATTTGACTCCCAGTTCCTTGTACTTCATTTTGCATCGATCATCATTTTAATCTTAAGAAACAAAACTTGTACAAAGAACGATAATTTTTTATTTAAATTTTTTCATTGCTACTCAATCTCAACATCGACGATCGCATCCTCCAATATAATTTGTTCCGAGGACACTGGTATCTGCAAAATAGGCAGAGGATCGGGAGATCTCGTGTAGATGTTACTGGCCGAATGTTCTTTCAGATATTCGCCACCTTTCTCCTCGTACTCCTTTCTACTGACGAGATACTCGGGTAGACTTCCGCTCAGCCCGAAGTCACGAGCCCCGTACCAGGAGTCGAGTTTACAATTTTTTGCAATGCTCAGGCGAAAGCTCGAGCCGAAGGGTCTGATCTCGCGCAACTCGCGATTCAGCCTTTCGAGCAGTCCTGGAAACGAGGCGGGTCCTCCTGTGAGGAAAACGTTGCCGACTAGTCGCGTCTGTAAATCTGCCGGGTAGAGTTTCAGCAGAAATTCGATCGTCTCGGCGATACCCGCTTCCACGGAACCGATCATCGACGGCTGGAAGACGAGTTCCGGCGCTCTGAGACGCTCGACACCAACGTGGAGCTGGTGAGTCTCGCCTGGAATCAGAGGCACGCTTGAACCTGCCCCGTCGAACTCCGGATCGTGGTGACGTAGCACGTCTTCCAATTCCAACAGGCGCTCCTGCTCCAATTCGGAGTCCGAATCGCCACCCTCCCTGTTTATCGCTTTGTAAACGTCCCAGTCTTCGTCCCTCATGCCGAAATCGTCGTCACGCTTCTCCTTCCTCGCCAATTGGCTTATTATTCTCATTCGCTCCTGCGCAGCTGCCGTTCTACGCTTCGCCATGTCCTGGCGACGCTGACGCTTCGCCAGACGCTTGTCCAGTATCTCTTGCCTGTGGAAACAATAGCAATTATTCAGATATGACAGAAACATATTTTCTTATAATTGACTCGAATAAAAAAAAAAACCTAAGAAAAAACTCGAAAAATCTCGAAATATCAAATCCGCTCGTCGCTTTATTCGTACGTCGATTGGTTCCCACGCGAGGCTGAAAGTTATTCACGAGAAACTTCAATCGCACCGGAAATTTAGAAAAAAGTTTTTCCCATTGCCACGGTAGTGGAGGGAAACTAAAATCGGTTTACCGTTTCTTTCGGACACCGGCGATCCACTCGTCCATATCCTGCTGATCTTTCGGCTGCAGACTCGCCTTAATCTTAGGTTTTGGTTCCTCTATCACGATGTTGTCCTCCTGCGAATTAGCTGCGACGATCTTCTGCCTCGTGCGCTCAACTTTGGCTTGAAGATTGTTTATCATCTTCATCAGGTCGGCCTCGTTAGCGAGAGAGTACGATTTCAGTGCTTGATCGAACTCCTCGGTTTCGCCTTCTTCAAGAAGATCCTGGACCGCCATCAGCTGATTCAGCTGTTCCTCGTCTTCTGCGAGCTGGAATATGAAGAAAAAAATTAACAAAAAAATCGTTACCGTCTACGTCTATCGATAGAACGACGCTTCAGTGTCGTCTTCTTACCCTCTCTTCGCGCTTTCGCGCGTTTATCTCCATAAGCCTCCGAGCCAGTTCCCGCTTTCGCTCTTTCTGCTGCTCGACCGTCAATCCCGGCGTGCTTGCTGGAGCGACGTAAGGCAATTGAACCCTCAGAACATTTACGTCGTAGTGATCCGGATCCGACCATTTTTTCACTTCCTCCTGATAATTGTAAGCTATGAACGAATGCTCGTGTATCAGCTCCTGTAATACGGAATTTGATGCGTAAAAAATAAGGAAAAAATGCGTCCGAGAGTCCGAGCGAAGCTTCGTCCTGAATTCCGACTCTCACCTCCGCCCGGCTCGGCGTTATGGCGTTGACGTGCACCGGATATTTCAGCTGCAAGAGTCTGTGCATGTAAGATATCGCGTGGAAGCCACCGACGTTTATTCTCCTGGCATTAACGGGATCCGCTTTCCCATCCAATACAGGGATTATGTGAGTAGCGTGATATCCAATGCTGACGATGAGCCCGTCGGGCGGACAATTGTTGTGGTGATAGGAGAACAGGCAATCCACTCCGTAAGCTATGGAGGGAACGTTGTAGCACTCGAAAAGAAGTTCCGCCATCACTAAAATAAAAAACATAGAAACAAATGTCATCTCAGGTCTCCTATCGATGTACAAATAAATTCTCTAATTAACCCTTCATGTACGTCATCCTCGCTGAACGAGCACCTCGATTTCGGACGATTCGGCCGGGATCCTCGCTCATTGATTATTTACATTGCGCGGTATAAAAAATCGCGTTATTTCAAAAAATATTCATGACATTACAATTCGAAAAAATACTCTTTGAAAAGTAACGTTCACGATATTATATTTGTGTAAAATAATATTTTTATGGTCAATATATGGTGCACTGTCGTCATTCGAAATTTATATCTTGAATAGAAGACAAACAAGCTCGCTGAGCCTCCGGCCTGCCGAGTCGTGCTCGATGCAAGGCTCCTCTACGTAAAGGGTCAATATATATCCTACAGATATATCTTACAATTCCTTGAGTAATTTGGATTGAGAAAAGCCTCGGTAAGGATTATGGGATGGTTCATGGAGCCCTCGGTGTCGATTCCCATGTGAGCAAAAGTGTAATCGAATATCTGCTCCTGAGCCTCGAAGTGCGTAACGACGTTTCTGTCGAACTGCGTCTTGAGTTGAAAGCGCACGGCCTCGATATTTGCAATGTCGTTTCCCACTTGCAGCTCGCCGTCCTTCTTGCCCCTTTCCTTGCGAGGTTTCGCTATGAGATTCTTGAATATCAGCTGCGGCTCCTTCTCCGTCGCCCAGCCAACTCGGCAACTGTACGATCCTGGACGGGATAAACAGTTTGTTGAATAATATTCAAGAAGAAAAGAAAATAATGAAATAAAAAAATGTTTACAATATGAATTTACAGTCAAATCGTGGAAATGTATTGTAGGTTAAAAAACACACATACAAACACACACACTCACCATTGTCGATTACGAGCGGTGTCGCCTCGCTTCTGACACGCTCAGGATAAACGTGAACAATGTCCGGCACCGCTCTGACGTCTTTCAACTCGAGAATCTCCATTCGGAAGTTAATTAACTATCTTTTATTTAAATAAATAGCTTCAAAACGGCACTGTGCCTGTCAATCGTACAGTGTTGTTTACGTTATTTTTATTTTTCTCGAGGCGCGCTCTCTCGGTACGGTAGTTCCATCTGTGCCGAGTTTTAAGTCCAGACCGATAAATCATCCGCAAGTGACACGCACAACACCACACTCAGCGAGGAACGTGTCTGTCAACTGCGTGTTTCTCCAAACACGATTTACTCCGACAAAATTTAACGACACGCAACAATAAACGACAACGAAAAGACTAACGGTGAAATAATTAGAAAATAAAAAAAATGACAGTGGTAAGTAAAATATGTCGGTATTCTTTGATAGGCGATTACGATCGTCCGTTACACTCGTCGGAGATAACGCAAGAGGGTTATTCGCTTGTTTTCAGGAATTGAAGAAGTTCCTCTATCAGCAACTGAATAGCGTCGAGGGTCTGCACAGTATATTGATAACCGACAGGGACGGCGTTCCCGTCGTTTCCGTTGCCAGCGACAAAGTTCCAGAGTTGGCGACGAGAGCCAGTTTTCTGTCCACCTTCGGTATGGCCACCGATCAGGGAAGCAAGTTGGGCCTCGGCAAGAACAAGACGATAATATGCATGTACAGCAGCTATCAGGTGATTATAGAAAAAGGCATCGAAGCCTGAAAAAAAAATTATTATAATTGGTTCAGAATTACTTTTTCGCCTTCCTGTTCACTGCCTAATAGGGTTGTGAGTGCTTGGTACGCATCACTAGCCACAATAATTGAATCCAAGACAATAAACCGATTTAGAAATGGACTCGCCAAACAATTTTCTACATAATGTAAACTTACACAGCAGATATTGTTTATTTATTTATTTATTCATTTCAATGGCAATAACCCTTTTACAAAAGATATAATTAGTTTATCTATTTTGATGTAAGACAATATAATTAGTACTCTACAATCAGCATCCCAGAGAGATTATTAAGTGTTTAACCACCCAGATCGGTACACGCTATGCATCATAGTTTATTCATTCCATGCAGCTTAGTCACAGCTTTTCCTATCACAGAGATAGTGTTAGTGCATTATAAGGTATAAACTTCCTTTCTGTAACTCTAATAATAATAATAATATTCGCTGTTGAAAGCCAGCCAGGTAGGAAAGGGAGCTTTGCTTATCAATAAGTTAACTTTATTTTTCAGGTGGTCCAGATGAACAAGCTACCTCTGGTGGTCAGTTTCATAGCCTCGCACTCCTGCAACACGGGTCACATACTGTCCCTGGAAGATAAGATCGACCCTATACTGAGCAATCTAACAAACGCAGTTGTGGAGGCCTGATGGTTACCTGTGGTTCACTACGGGTGATAAATTAAAAAACGCTAATCGTCCGAGCGTCAATTGCGTTCGAAGACCCGTGACGCCCTCGCGTGTTTTTCTACGTCGTGGGCGTGAGCAAGTTTCGCTCGTGGACCGTCGTTATCGCGGCCGAAAAAGAAAAAAAATCGGCGGTGATTCTTTTGTACGAAACGAAAAAAAAAAACTGATTCTTTTGTACGAAAAAAAAACGCTCAGTGGATCCCATGCGGGAGATTCGGGAGTGAGCGGCTCGCCTCGTAGCTGGAGCGCGAACTGATATATCAAACAATGAATATTAATATAGCATATATTATATATTGTATATTATCTACATTTTACAATGCAATCGATGTATAAAATGATTTTCCAGAGTTATGTATAAGTTTTATTAATAAAACTGTATATTGAATCATCTTCGGGCATTGATCGTCGACACGGCGTATTTTTTTTTTTCGTGAACGCTTCAGAGAGGATAAATCAGGGCCTTGTTCTCGAGGCCGTTTATTATGTTCATCGCAGTGACCGAGGACATGTCGTTGCGAGTCTTGACCGTTGCACTTCCGATATGGGGCACGATTACTGAAATGTACACGAAAAAAAAAAAATCTGTAAGACAAACTTGGAAAGTGAGCTCCAGCTGATCATCGGCAAATAAAACTAACCGGCATTTGGTAATTTCAGGAGTTCGTGATCCGTAGGCAAGGGTTCGGGTTCCGTGACGTCGAGACCGGCGGCGAAGATTTTCTTCTCGCGGAGGGCTTTCACCAGCGAGTTCGTGTCGACCACTGCACCTCTGCCAACGTTCACGAAGACCGCGGTATTCTTCATCTTCCCGAATTGATCATCGTTGAAGAGTCCCCGAGTCTCGTTGTTCAGAGGAACGGCAACGACGACGAAGTCACTCTGGGCCAACAGTTCGTCGAGCGAAACGAAAACTGCGCCGAACTCTTCCTTCTTCCGGCTATGACCGGTGTAGAGGAATCTGCGAACTTCGAATCCGCACAGTCTCTTCAGCACAGCTTGACCGATGTTTCCGAAGCCGACGATTCCAACAGTGGAATCACGAAGGTCCTGGCCCAGCATAAACTGAGGTCTCTTCTCAAGCTGAGCCCTGCAAGCAGTTGGGAGATTTTTTGCAATCAAGCGGCTGTTAAATCTAAACGGGTCGAATCTTAGATGTAGATCTTGGAAATTATTTGTTATTACGCTTCGAGCTTTAGACGACCCTCGTGAGCCCGTCTCGCAGCGTTTAGCATCAACATCACAGCGACCTCGGCGACGGCCGCGTTGAGTACATTCGGCGTGTGACCGACTTTTATGCCCCTTCGCTTTATTTCCGGTACGTCCAGGCGATCGAAGCCGGCCGACATAGTCGCTACGACCTTCAGGCTCGGTCCTGCAAAAAAAAAAAAAAAAAAAAAACGCCACAAGTAGCACGCGGCGATAATCGCACCGTGATTAGCCAATTAATCGGAGGATAAAAAAAAGGACTTGAGGATAAGACGATGGAATCTCTCGAGATATAAAATCAATTGCGTCATTTTTACCAGCGCGATCGAGAAACTCGGAGTTGATGTCGTGATGAACGGCGAGAAACACAGCATCGTAACCGGGAATTGCTTGGAGGACTTCCGCCTGAGTGGGAATCTCCTGCGGCATTATAGTCAACTCGCATCTGAAATGAAAAAAAAAAAAAAAAAAAATTATCAACAATTTCTGAAAACAATTTTTATTTTCAATCTTACTTATCACGAAGTAGATCCAAACCGGTCCGCGGTGTGTCGCTACTCGTCACCAAAACTTTCGGCTTTCCCATTTTCAACGAGCTCAGTATTTTTATTATTGTCTTTGTAATCGTAGCTGTGTAGTGTCTGGAAATTGCCTCGTTGATTCTCGCGTCTCGTACAGTTCGTTACTACCGCTCTCTTGACGTTCCAATGCCCCTTTATATAAGTGAGTGAAAAAGTCGATTTATCGCGCAGCCGCGCCGATACCGCAGGATGATAACAAAATCACAATCTTCCTCGCTCTAACAATACTGTATACTCCGTCGTGTTTTTCTATGGCAACGACTATCGCAATTGTGTCGCAGATTACACAATTTCATTTTTTTTTTTTAAGCTCCGGACGAATATAACCGCGGGAATTAACCTCGGACGATACATGGGTAACTGGCGAAACGTTCGCAGATAAAATGTAGATAATATTGAATCGCCGATGTCTGCCGTACCTATGTCGGTGTGTCAAACGCGCGAGCAGCTCGGCGGTCGAGGGGAGGGGGGAAGCCTATATCCTGTATTGCTTGCTCGTATACTTCCTAGCTCGTATGCTACTCTGCCCGCGGGAGACGTTACTTTTCTCGGAGTGACGGACAAGTTCATGTCCATTTGACCCTTTCCCCATTCCCGTGCAACGTACGGAAATCGTTAATTGACACGCACATACATGTCTAACGACGAACAAAGAACGTCATTTGCAATACTAAAAAAAATGTTTCCGACACTAAAATTATTCTCACCATGTGTGCGTCACGAAAATTAACCACAAAAACATTAACGACGAACCGAGGGTAGAGATATTTTTTTAATTGTTCGTCTAATTGATCACGAAGCCTTCTCGGGGATCGTTAAGTCTTACTGTCTAATTATAACGTTGGGAGAATCGAAATTGACGACATTCTCCGTTCCGTTAATCAGGAACTTATGTACGGCGAGAACCGCGCGGGGAACTTTTTTTTTGGTCGATGTTTCTCAATTGGCTTACACTCGTACAGATAACAGTGGATGGCATGTCGCGCAGCAGCTCTCGGGCGCTTATCTCGCTGCGCGATACACGCACGAACCTGTCGACAAATTGTAACGCTCCAGAGCCGTTTGTAAACGTCGGGTATCAGGCTAGCAGAAGAGTTACGTCGGACTAGTCAAGAACCGACATTGTTCTCCCTCGCGGAATAATGATCTATCGGGTATTAGCAATAGTGTATCGGATTTAATTATTACTTTTTCGATGAGTCTTCTAGTTTAAGTTCCGCTGAGAATATCATGCGAGATTTCATTATTTGAAGGTCCAGAGACAACGCGGAGGAGAAAGAAGGGGGGGGGGGGGGAATACGCAACTCGGGCATGTAACATTGTTGTAACATTGCAAAACCTATGGAATTACAAAATTCGTCGTTTCTACAAGGAAAGTAAAACGCACAGCACAGGTATTAAACTAAGACGTTGCGATTTTTTATAACAGGAAACTAGAAGAGGTGAGAAACGTTGGTATTTTATTGTGCCAAACGTGTGTATGTGTATATATATATATGTGTGTGTGTGTGTTGTACTAAGTGATGTACTGTAACGTTCACAGATGTACAAGGCCGTGCCGTCTTTGGAACCGAGGCGATGTGTAAGCAGAAAGGCTTAGAAGATATCAGGCAAGTATGAAGGATGCGCGAAGTGCGCCGAGTAGAAAATAGGCGAAGTCTTGCCTAGGCGTCTCCGCAGCGCGGGTAAAGCACGGAAGCGGTTAGGCCGACAAAAATTCAGGCGTAAAAATCAATACCGACTCCACCGGCTTAGGTGCATATTTTTTAATGCGGTAAACCGGGACGCGTGTTATGCAGTCCGCGGTATTTTTAATCTATCCGCAAGGTCCTGTTGTGACTAGAAGCATCGGTGCAGCCACTTCCCAGACGATTGTCCGTCTCCCCGGATATTGTTGTTTCTTCCTTCGACCGATAAACGACATCGGTAATGATATTTCCCTACGTAGATATGTTTGTTGCATTTCCTTTCAGCGGCGTTAAAGATCGGCTCAAAATAATCGATCAGCCCTAAAAAGCCGGGTCGATTGACTGTCCCGTTCGTCCGCTATCGGCGCTGACGATTCCGCTCGAGGCGGAGAGAGATCACTGACGATATTCGTATTTTTAGAAACTATACTACATACAACGCCAGTTCCTGATGTACCAGTACTGCGAACAACTCGAATTACTCGCGAGGCATTGAGTTACGCAGAGGACGAAAAAAAACATCCTACGAGCACCTGTTTAGCCGTGCGAATGCGAACCGTAAATTCGAAGCGTCTCGCGTCACGCTCTAAACTCAGTTGTTACGTCACGCGTTTATAAAGATATTTTTCTTTTTATTAAACAATTGCCAACATTCGTGAGCAAGGTTGACCGATTTCGTTAACGATTTTCGACGAGCGAAACGTTCTGTTGCGAATTCGTTCGGTCCATCCTCGAGTCGCGAGGCGCGAGGCGATATTAAAGCGCTTCGAAGATCTTTTGTTAGAGGAAACGTACGCGATCGCCGAACAAAAGACCGCAACGATGCCGCTCTATTGTCAGCACTGCACATTTGAAAGCGAGCCGGAATTCGCGACTCTCTCGTAGACGCACGATTTGTCTGCACGAAATCAACGAACGACGACGATTATCAACGTGAGTTGCAAATCCCTTTCGTCCGACAACAAAAGTCTAGGCTGTCAGTGCGTAAATAGCGTTGCGGCAATGTAAGCTCCGATATGTTTGAGGTTATAGGACGGAAAAAAAAAACAAAAAAACCGTTCGCGGCGTATTCGTAAACAAAGTTATTTCCCCGAAAAAAAAGTAACAGTAAGCTCGTCGCAAACAGGTTGCGACGCGTGAAATTTGTCGGTAAAAAAATACGATTAACGCGAAGTTCGGTCGTTTGTATTTTTCAGGATTTATTTTTTTTTTCGCGAAAATGAGATGGACACCTCGGCAGCTTATGCTGCCGGTCGTCCTAGCCATGTCGCTAACAGGTGTCAGCCTTGGGATTCTGTACTTGCTCATAGAGAAGGTAATTTCGAAATTGACAAAAAAAAAAAAAGCATCTACCATTTGTCTAATTTGATTTTTATAAATCTCCGTAGGACGAAAAGAAGAAGAGAGACGACAGGGAATCGAAAGGGGTTTTCATGGGATTCGCCAGCGTCGAAGTCAGAGTTCCTAGGGAGTTTGTGCCGGCGATAATAGGCAGAGGGGGTTCGATGGTGAAGAGCATAGAGAGCGCTACTTCAACGAGGATAAAGTTCGACGATGACAATCCCGAACTGGAGTACAGAATCTGCTTCGTCAAAGGAACCCCGGAGGGCCTAAGAATGGCTGAAGCGATGATAAACAACATGATAGCCAGTCAACCTCTCATAGAGACCTATGAGACATACGTTCCACAGAGAGTGTGCCCTAAGATAATAGGACGCGCGGGCGAGACCATAAACAAGATACAACTCTCCAGCAAGGCGAAGATCATAATAGAGAGATCCTACACGCACAATCCGAGTAATTAAATATTATTTGTTGCATAAGTTTTATACAAATTCACCAACATTATGATGTTGATAATTGATTTTATTAATATACTTAGATTAATATACCTATAAAGAGTCTACACTCACAGACACTCACAGTGAAAGGACTAAATTCAAATCCATGAGAATTCAACCATTAGAAAATTTATTCCACTCTATGGGCTACATTTTTTATCAGTTCACTTTCAACACATGCAATGGAAATTTGTTACAGGAGTCGTAGTGAGTATCTGACAAATCACTCAGGTACTCGCTGTGAGAGTGTCTATGAGACTGTATAGTGGCCTTGTCCTTGATTGTTCAGTAGATATTATTATTCATGGTCATTTTAATAATATTAATAATAATATGATTATTATTAATTTTTGGGTTTTATGGCACTGTTGCAGATTCGAAAAGGCGAGTAATCATAAAGGGCACAGCCGAGCAGATAGCTTCGGCGCTCTCGCAGATCGAGGATCAAGTTCACGAGTACACGGAGACCCTCGAGAAGTTGGTTGCCGGCGGGTCATCCCGCTCGCCGCGAGGAAAAATTTCACCGAGAATCGCTGCCGTGAATCCAAGTCCCGATAATCCGCTGTTGATTCAACCGGGAGACGATCAAGCCCTGAACGGTAAGTTTTCTTCTTCAATTCGTGTTGTCTTACGAGATCGCGATGCCCTAGACATAATAATAATCTTTTTTGTTTGACTGTTGCAGAAGGTACGATGGAAGTTTACGTTAGCGCTATCGAGAATCCCAGCCAGTTCTGGGTTCAAGTTGCCGGCGCCGGAACTTTGTCTCTCGATGCTTTGGTAGCAGAGATGACCGCTTACTACGGAAACGAGGAGAATCGGGAGCTGCATCGATTGAAGACCGTAATTACCCGACAACCATAATTCCTCGAAGGATATAAAAAAGTCACCGAACTAATTTTTTTATTTACGAATGGCAGATCACCGTCGGTCAGACCGTGGCGGCAAAGTTTCTCTTCGACGGCAAGTGGTACCGCGCCGAGGTGACCTCCGCTCTTGAGGATGAAGAATGCGAGGTTTACTTCCTGGATTACGGTGACCACGAAGTCATTTCAGTCAAAAATGTCCTCGAACTTCGCACCGATTTTCTGAGCCTTCGACTGCAAGCGATCGAATGCTCGCTCGCGAATGTCAAGCCTCGGTGAGTATTTTTTTTTCACAAACGTCCACAATAATTTTGTTGTTCATTTTACAAAAGATTTTCATTCAATGATGTCTGTTCATTCGTAAAATGAACAGACATTTTTAGAAAATGCACAAGATTTTTTTTGTAAAATTAACACGAAAAGAATTGCGAACGTTTCTCGACAAGAAACTTACTTTACTGTGTACTTCTCTCCATGAGCGGTAGTTGAAGACCCTGAAGATATTTGCACGAGACAAAATTTCATCAAGTTGCAACGGCTATGTTTTGCATCGCACAGACTTCGCTCGGAGAAGTTCACTCGGAGAATAAAATTCTATGAGTAAAGTATTTTTTTTTCATCCTAAAGCAGTTGACAGACGGACTTGCCAGAGACTTGCCAAAGATGAAATTTAATGTCATGCGGATATCTTCAGGGTCATGAATAGCTGGGAGATAGTTCATACATAAATATATCTTTTATTTACAATACAAAATCTGCCGATCTTTCGGCTAACGATCAATTGCTCAATTCGCTATCGTCGATGTTGCTCGATCGTGAACTGCCCATACCAGCTTCGCATACTTCATTGAACAGTTCGGGATTGACCTGTTCCATTATCTTCCAGGCGAAACTCTTGTTTATACTCATTGCGTTCTCCTCGCAGTAAACGAGACTGGCTCTCTTCAGAGACTCGCAACCGAACTCGTCCGATATCAACAGCAGCGTCGCAACATTCTCGGGTGTTATAGTCTCAATTAGATTCCTCTCGCACGCTTCTTTGAGTCCTGAAAATGTTCCACTGTATCAGTTACTAACTACGACGAGTGTGGTCGGGATCAACACTGTTAATCCTCATTTTTGCTTCCTCATAGAGGAAGCCTTGTTTTTATCATTAACCTTGCAATCGAAATTTTTCAGCGACCGACAATAGCTGATGGGCCAAAGCGTCCAAGTTGTCGACATGATCGCTGTATATGTAGCGCAACAATTCTTGAGTCAATTCGACACTAAGATCCAACAGCTCGAGAGAATATTTGTAAGGACTCTATAAAGTAATCGAAAATTATTTTTTTTTTAAGTTGAAACTTGCAATTTTCATATGACTTTCTCATAAAAGTTGCAATTTTTTATTTTCATATGACTTTTTCATAAAAGTTGCAAATTTTTATTTTCATATGGCTTTCTCATAATAATCCTTTATTCGCGAAGCTTCTCTTCTATGACATAACATTTTCTGTATTGTTGGTTTCCTCATAGAGGAAGCTTCGCGAATTAAGAAACATTATGACAAAGCCGTGAGAAAGTTTACATTTGCCACTTCAATAAGAAAGTCATGAGAACATAAATTTGCAAGTTTTATCAAGAAGCCATATAAAAAACACAATGGTAAAAACCATCGATACAAAAATCTAAAACGTTACTTACCTGACGATGGAATATTAAAAAAGAGCACGCAAAAAAAAAAATGAATAGCAGGCCGCAGTGTTCTTATAAACACAAATACGTATATTGCAGAAAACAAAAAACAAACGTCAACAAGCTTAGATTAGTTGGTCCCGGAAGTGAACGGGGATATTTCCGCTGGTATTGGTATCGCACTAGGCGTCCCGCGGAATCATTAAATTATTACGCGAATGAAAGGCCACGCGAAAGACATTAGTGTTTTTTTCTTCGTTAGACGCTGATCTTTTCTTCGGTTCTCGATGCACGTTTCGAACGTACGTCGACGACCCCGTTCTCCTTTACGCCCTCCGAGCTTCCGGCAGTAGCCTCGTCTCGATCTCCTCCTTCGCTCTCCGCCAATGGCGCTATCATATCGGCGAGAACGTTGCTACGAGCCGCTATTACGCTCCCATGAACGGGAATCTCCGTGGGGTTTGTTCCACCGCAGATCAACTTCGTGTCCGCTGCTCTCGGGTGTTTCAGCAGCCTGGCCATGTCCTGTGGATACAATGAAAAATTTTACGCTGCAAGAGTCGACCTTACAAAGTTAATCGTATTTTTTTTAAAATTTTTCTTTAATTTTTTCATTACCTGAGACAAATTGTGCTTCTCGCTATCGTACTGTATTATCTGTATCTTCACCATCACGGCGACTTCCCCGTTCTTCTTAAAGTGCCTGTCCACGATCGACAGATCTCTGTATCCCAGAGAAATAATATCCGAAGTTGATTTAAGCTCCAATATAGTTCTGCTAACGTGACAATATTCCCAGTGATTAACATCCGCGTTGTAAACAGCGAACTGGAAACGAATCTTTGCCTGCTCCACCTCCGCGACTGTGCAGCTCAGCATGTTCAGACACAGCACCACCGGATTTGTTATTCTCTTGCCTACGTGATAATTCGAGTTAAGGGCATGTGAAAACTGGTCGCGGCCGATAATGAAAACTGCAATGTTATAATTTAAAAAAATGCAAGTTCGCTGAAACGTTGGCGTTCGAAGAAAATAGAATGCCGCGGTAGAGCTGATAGATGCGGGTGGAATCCTATTTTCCAGAGACGTTAAGGATGCATCGCACATCCATTCCCAACCAAGAGTTTAATTCGATAAAAATTTCAGAACTTCGCGATATGCCAAAAATCTGATAAAAATCAGCCGTATTAATTACGTCAAGATCTTCGATTTCGCATAATAATAATGCCAAAAAGTTATTAACAAATTATTAAAAAAATTAATTGTCTTTAAACCAATGAGAAAACGGTTTATTTTCTCATTTTAAATGAATTTTCTGATTTTTTAAAATTCGTCCGATTTTTTTATATGTAAAAAAATTGAAAAATCCGTGTAGAGGCACGAATTTCGTATATGTTTCCGTATCACGATTCCACAGTACACACAAAAAGTTTCGGGGTGATTGCGTCAACAGTTCCGTAGTTATGGCGTTAAAAAATGTTTCAACGGAAAATTAAAAAATGTAAGAAAATTTAGAAAAAAGCCATGTGGCTTCTAGAAAATCAACTGATTATTTGTTAAACAATTTTTTTTAGCACTTTCTTAATAACTTTCACACTATTATTATGCAAAATTAATAGTTTTGGCACCTTTAATACAGTTGATTTTTTTCAGATTTGTGTACCATTAGAAAGTTTTTCAATTCTCACTGAATCCCATTGTTGGCTAGAAATGTACGTGTGAAGCATTCTTAACATTGCAGCAATTAAAAAAGAAATTGCATTACAGTTTTTTTTAACCGACTGGACACCTTCACCTATCGCTTTAAAAATAACGGATTCGTACACGTTTGTCTTATCGATAAAACTTGCCTTCGGGTCCTTTCCAGAATCTTATCGACAAATTCCACGAGCTGTGAATGCCATTTACATTGACTTCGAACGTCGAACTATCGATCGAGCTGTTCTTAGCTATCGTCTTCTTGTAGTGCGAAATTGGCCAGGAATACTTGAATATTACGTCGGAGACAGCAGGCACCAGTAGTTCCATTGTCTCGTCCGGGAATTTGCTCGTCGCGACTCTCAAAGAGATCTGCGGACAATCGCGTACGACGTTTAGCATTTTACGCGCTCATAGAGAAAATATACTCTGGGCGCGTGCGATTGTCGACGACATAGAAAATCCGGTTTTTGCTGGAGGCCGGCTGAATCAGTCGTTCGAGGTTCGCTTGTGAAACACTGGATGCATAGTTTTTCCTTGAGATTGTGGAACAGTATATCAAACAGCGCGATTCGTATGTTTATTTATATTTTATCTCCGTAGTCGTTCGGATTCTTCACTTTCATTAGCATCGAGAGAGTACGAGCAAAAATGCGACGTTCATACAGTCATCTATATATTTCGAGATCCGTTTGTATACTATATAACGAGAAATTTCGAGAATCCTCTATCGGTTTGCCAAAAGTCAAGCGCGAAACGCCCATTAATTATTCCGTGTGCCAAAAATACAAAACCTGCCTGTCTGAGTATCCACGTTTTGTGCATTACACATAAACAATAAACTAACGAGGTAAAGAACGTTTCGCCAATTTTAGGAATTGTGTTCTTTTTTTTTTGCGCCTCGAGTACTCGTGGCTACCTCCGAGTCTTCTTCGAGCTGAATTTTAATGATATATTGATGATCTGAGAGACGATTAAATTTGATTCCTTATTAGTCGCATAAAATCAATTTGTCTTAGAATCAGCGTTGCTCGGGCCAGTTAGATATTTCCACCTGTATATTGAGCTTTGTACAGGCTCCCAGGGCTTATATTTTAAACAAACATTTTTTTTCCACAAAAGTCCACAATTTGTTCCTTGTCGATCTTACAATTCTTTGTTTCATCAACGAACCGTATTTTTAAGGAAAAAAAAAATTGTAATATTAACGAGAAACCTATTGCGGACATTTTTGTTACATGTAGATACTTTTTTTTAATCGTCTATGGGTGTTTCGTATAACTTTGTTCGCCCCCCCCCCCCCCCCGCCCTCTATTTTTTGTTGAAGAAGGAAAAATATGCCATTTGCCCAAGAACTTTTGCCCGATTAACAACTAATAAAAGAGTATTCCCCTTCCCCCCCCCCGTGTAAGGCGCGGAACCCGGAAATGCGCAAAATGTCGGGCTTCGCGTGGTCGTAATCGTGACGAACGTGGAGCACACATCACAGCTGCCCAGCTTTGTATTATAAATCGCCAGTTCAATGGGTAGAATGAGGACGTTACTGGCAGTTGGCCAAACAATGCTCGCAATAGTTTCACTCGTTAATCGGGGTATGTTCGTGTACTTTTATCCCGAATACCGAGAGAATTTCCGGCTAAGGATAATTCGTTGCCTCCGCAACGACTTGACATCAAATTGAAAAAAAACAAGAGGATTAAAGTTGACGAACGAAGTTTGAAGCCGGAAACCTTTTCCCTTTTATTTTATTTTGATTAAAATTTTCTTTCGTCACTGTAGATACAGAAAACCAAAACAAAACTATTAGACCCAACAATTCTTAATTGGACGTGCCTCTGACCCACGAGTTTCGAACGCTGCGCCTATTCAACGCATGTCGACATACGACCGTTCTATCGTTAATTGGGAACGTTGTTTGGGCGTTTAAGTCAATCGGTGTCTGATAACACACATTCCACTCTACTTGTAGCGACGCTTCTTCCCATTCGACGGTCTGACCAACGAGCTTTGTTTTCACTTGTCGTTCTCCACATATGCTCATCTCACGTGCCAATTTTTTCTACTCAGCGTTAATAACTAATAACAATAAAACAATACTTTGAGCCACTTAAAGCCTTTAGCTAACAGCGCAGCATATTTGCTGCATTTACGAAACAGCTATTGGTCAAAATATTTTCAATTTTAATCTAAACATTTTGGAAACAATTTGGCCAAATAATGCGTCTTAAAAATGTTCTTCGACCCAAAATTTTATATGTATATATTTTTTTATTTGAATGTAATCATTTTTAAATTGAATGTTGCAAAAGTTACATTTTCAGGTTTCAGAGCCGGTTGGGATAGAATAAAATGTAACGGGGAAAGAGGCTGTTAAAGGTGTCGTGTTTTTAATTTCGAGACCGGCCGATACGCCATCGCTTCCGATCTAATTAGAATATCCCATAGTGTTCGCGGTACTCGGGCCGATATTACCGATAGAATTCCCACGTGTGTGACATTAGCGGCGAGGAGCCAATTAACGATCCAATAACGGGTCACGATAGCGGTTGTTCGGAATATCGATTTCTCGAAGCGTCGCACTTGGCCGGAAACTATCTCAGAAATTGGAATTCGCTAACTGATCGATTATCTTCGATAGTTCGAGCTTGTTGGAGTGCGGCCCTTCGCGCCTCGAGAGAAATAGCTCTGCAGCCAAATGCGTATTATCGATGCGCATTTCGGAGGAGAAATTGTACTCACCTACGCGAATGTGCAACGGTAACGATGTGCGACCGTAACTATTAATCACCGATCGATTAATTCACATATCACGTATCCTGATTCTGAAAGCTTATTTAAAAAAATCTTGCTCACAATCAAAACTATCCCAAGAATCTAAAGCTGTTGCGAATATAATCTTGTTAAGGTAATCCTTGCAACTTATATTGAAGATGAAAATTTAAATAATAATAACAATAATTAATAAACTATATTTTTATAGAGTGGATTCATGTTAACCGGCGATGCTCAAAGACACGACTGAGACTTTAGTCTTCGAACGCAGAGGCTTCGAGAGGTCTTTGCAGAGATGCTCGTCGTTCTCACTCCTCACTTTCGACTACCAGTGGCACTTCTCTGTCTCTCTACACGCTCGTGCGTAATTTATAAATGGAACTGCAACCTCGAAAACTCTTTGCCCGCTCGACGACAGGAGACAATGAAAATTAAATTGCAATTGCGGCAGCGGCGATCGGAACAGCGTCGTTTATAAATAATTATCGAGATAGTTCAATTATGAAAGTTACGAGCTAACGAGCGACGAACACTTTCGTCAAAAAAGATGCAACATCTTACGAGATATTTTCGTGCTTGTTTGCCATCCGGAAAACAGAGTCGCAGCGAAATTTGTTGCTGACAGCCAAACCAGTAAATTTTGCCACGAGATTGCCACTTCGGACGAGGCCAGAGCGGAACCGACGCTCACGAGATGTTTCGAATGAAGCGACGTTCGCAATTTCCCAAATCCATAGGAAAAAGTTTGATGAATCGCTTCAAGCTCCAGCCATGATAAAACTGGGTCAATGTTTTTTTTTACACGTTATATAATTCGCTATGTCAATGATAAAAACAATGAGGGGATTGCGTGCATTATTTGTCCGACGGATAAACTGTATTTCCGTTACAGGATGAATTATTGATCCCGTCAAAGGCATGACGTTGTTGGAACAGCCGCAAACCGCATTCCCGATCAGCTCATGCATTCCATAAAGAATAAAAAACGGTCGAAAAACGCGATTATGAAACCGGAAGTGACGCATTTCTAGTATGGCGTAACTTTCGGGCGAAAAATGATATTTTCAAATCGGAAGTGATGGATTTCCGGTATGATGTCATTTCCAGTCGAAAAATGGAGTTTCCGGACCAGAAGTTACGTATTTCCGGTATGACGTCATTTCCAGTCGAAACACAGAATTTCCAGAGCGGAAGTGACGGATTTCCGGTATGACTTCACTTCCGATCGAAGAATGAAATTTTCAAAACCGGAAGTGATAGATATCCCATATGACGTCACTCTCAAACCGGAAGTGACTTATTTTTTCCGATAAATCACTCGAAATCCAAATTACCGGTTTCTGAATTCCATACCCCATAGCTATGGTGCAAGAAAGTAGCAATCGCGGATTACCTCGCGCGTATAGTACATGCATAGTTGCTTCGTATGTTTTATCCGAGTATATATCTCGATTAATACGGAGTGCTCGGATGTGTTGGGTGCCTTGGGTAACGCGGTGTTTCAATTATTCGAAGGCCGGATAAACGAGGTTCTTCTCTACTTTACCTTTCAGCGATGGCGAATGGAGTCCAGAGGCTTGCGACAGATTCGGTGACCTTACCTGGGTAGCTCAGTGGAAGGTCCTGATCGCCAAGGTCAGGGGTTACAAGGAACGAGCGACCGGGCGTGGAAGCTCGCGTCGCGAAGGTTCGCCGATTCCCTCCGTCGATTTGTACGACAAGAACGATAATCAGGTAGAGAAAAAAAAAAAAGCGAAAAAACAACAAAATATTAATACTTAATCTATGTTTATCTTTCAAGGATATCAACATTGGTAAACAACTCGTGGCAGAGAATTTCGCTGAAGCCGAGGAGGGCGCTTGGTCGGCTGCCAGTTCAACCCTTTCCTTGTCGAGACGCAGTAACGATAATCCGATGAGTCCCACGCCCGTTAGTCCACCTCCGTCATCGATTCGCCCGCAAAGCCCGACGACACCCGAGGATACGAAGCCCATGAAAAATGGCAATGTTACCGAGTACGCTGACATAAAAACACCACGACTTGCGAGAAATGGCAAACCCATCGAGGAAGTTGATTTGACAACACCGCGGGTAAATACCTACGCTGTTTGGATTTTATAATTGGCTTGATAATTTCGAATAGACACTCACGACGATTTTCATTTTTTTTTTCGTTTTTTTTTCTTGCTACAGAAATCACCCGAAGTAGTAGAGGAGGTCGATCTCGTGACGCCGGTGAAGAGTGCAACGAGCCGGTTGATCGACGCCGAGAAATCCGACGGTCTCGAGAACGGCGGGGGCGACGCAGATCGTGGGAGAGCGCCCGAGAATTGCGATTACAGGAAGGAAAACGGAAACTCGAAGGTTTCGAACGCTACGGTCTCGACGATTCTTCCCGGCGGATACGAGAGCGATGAATCCGACGATTCGGCCGGGTTCACGTTGGGATAGACGCGTCACTTTTCACCTCTCTACGCCTTCCGCATTACGAACTCTAACATAATCAAAAAGATCGATAATCGATAAGGAAATGAATGATATTTCCGATTTCTTTTTCTTCTTCTCAGTCGCTTCAAAAGTTCGCCGGTCGAATGAGCTCTTTCACCCTCCGCACCTCCGATCTCACGAGTTATTCGTGAAGGAGACATTTTTAGGTTCTCGTGAACGATGAGATCGGCAGGTTATTTTTTTCGCGAAGGATTTCGCGCGAACGAGAAAATCCTCGTGCCTTAAGATAACAATCGATTCCTACGTAATGAAAACGCTTCCGCGTACCGAGCGTATATAATGGGGATTTCCTCGAGGGAATGATAGAGAACGCACTGTATTTTTGTACGAAGTAGGAGGGGAGAGCGACAAAAAAGTGATCGCTGTTGCGGTTTTTCGAGAAAGTTTATGATCGTTATTAGTATTTGTAGGGTGCCGAGAGAGCCTTGTCGACTGAGTCGATTGTTAAGCAACTTTAAGTACGACAGACAACGCAGAGGAATTTACTTCGATTGCAGCGTTATACATTTTTCTTTTTTTTTTTCGTTAATTTCAATTATTTTTTTTTAGACTGTTTATAATAGGCCGTCGAGAAATATTTATATATTTTTAAATCTTGGTCTCTCGCATACAACGATTGGTTCGCCTTTTCTATCTCTTGTCGACGAGATAGTGATGTTTTTTTTTTCTTCTTCATTAATTAGCCGCTCGATATTGCACGCACTACGTTCAATCGACATATCTACGTAATGACGGGAGTAACGACTGCTCATTTCTAGAATATTGACTCCCAGTCACTTTTCTCATTTTTTATTTTATTTTTTTCTTAAATTCAGAAAATCTATCTTACGGAGTTATTTCATCTCCGGCATCGAGGGAGGCACATTTAGGCAGAGAATCTTAGGCTGTAAACGATACGATAGTTTTAAAGGTCATCGAACCTTCGTCTTAGATTCATAGCTGTGTAATGCCCGTGACAAAAGAATGATATATTGTAAGAACGCTCGAACGAATTCTCATTTCACGATAACTATCCCTCTCAGCGTCGTCGAACTTTTCGGATGGCTTGGAGAGAAACGTGAATGGTTTTTTTTTCCCCCCCATCGAAGTAAGAGTTCACCGCAAGACGACGGTAGCTCAACGAGCGCTCGAAGAAAAAAAAAAACGAAAACGTGATCGGAAGTCTTCGACGGCCCGAGACGGCAATCTTCGCGAGGGACAAAAGCCTTAGATGTATCTATAGTTTTTCTACTTCTCTCTGCGGCCAGTCGTGCCTCGTTCGCCATTAGGCTGGCGACGAAATAAAATAAATGCGCACGCCAGGAAGCCGAGAGAACGGAGAGAGAAATTGTTCGTCCCTCCGATCGGTTCTCCTGACGCCGATGTCGCCGGATTACTGTGAAAGCTGCGGCTTCGCTAGCGGAGCGTATAAAGTCTTGTACGGACGTCGTACGAAGTTCAGTTCAGGATTGGCCAGTACAGCGGATCGGCAACGGCATCATGAATTTATTGGTAAATAATTGTTTCTACGGTACGAAAGATGTAACTGATTTTTCTCTCTGTTGCGAAGAAAAACGAACTATTGCAAACGACCCATCGCAAGTAGTTGTATTTATAGATTTAAAAAAAATGTATTTGCAAGTGGATACTCTTTGCTGATAACGCGATAACCGTAGTCCATACATTGTGGCGCGGCGTGTCCTGTATCGTTTAACCGACGCGCCTGACTTCGTTAGCGGTCGATCGCGAGCGTTTGTCGACCCGTTAGATGAACATCTCGTTTCATAACGAGTCAATTAAAGTTGACTATCGGCGCGGATCGGCAACATCCGGTACACTGCTAAAAAAAACAATTATCGATTTCTCATTCAACGAAAGCCTAAGCCCGATTAACTTTGCAATTTCCCAGTTTTCCAATATTTCTCCAATCAATTAACGTTTCGTAACCCGAGGCTTAGCGTACAGTCGCTACATACAATCAATGGGTGATCAAGATTCGTGCAATCGAATGGAAATTGCGTCCGTCGAGGCGCATTCGCAGTAAAATCTCGAGCCGTTAGTTGAGTGTAGTTTCGATATTTCGAGAAGAGAATTGGGTCACTCACTCGTCCCTCCGGTTTCGTCCAGCCGATATACGTGCCTCGACTAGACCCCCCCCCCCAGTTTATATTACCTCTTGGGGAACACATGCATCCGCCCTCGGTGCTGTGTACACCCGTCGAAATGTGTAACGTTGCCGGTACGTGGGACGAAAGCAATCCCGGGAACGATTGCCACGAGCTCTCGGATATACGTTCGCCCGCGATGCTTCGTCGTGCATCGTCAATGGACTGTAGAACGGGGAATGCGGTACGATTATCGAGCTATGCAACGATAATTTCGCGTGCTATTTTACGGTTATACATGTATGTACCGAGATGGAATATCGTCCAACGAACGTCGAGGGCGCGTAAACAATGTCACTTTGTCCCAAAACTCGGAAGGAATTTTCGTCCTGCGACGATAGTTTTGATGGAATTTTGTTTTTTAGAGGGCTTCGAAGGGATGTTGCGGAGTCGCCTTGACCTCGCACAGCTGTGCCCTCCCCTCCCCCCCCCCCCTCTCCCGACCGGCAATCCAACTCCGCCCTCTCGACGACTCCCTCTCGGGATTAAAGCGCATAACTCGATTCTCCGTCGCTGTAATCAGTGTTGTATATAAATTTTCTTGCAGAATATTGTCTCGGGCCTCGTCCTCGGTGCGTCTCTCGTCGCCGGGGCGTCCCGATACATCGCTATTCCCATCGATGAAATAGACGTCATCGAGCTTAATCCCATAATGCATCAGGCGCCGAGATATCCGAGACAGACCGAGACTTACGTGCCGGCTTTTGTATCGGGAGTTAATCGAGAGGAACTCGAGCAGCCCGCTCCGAGAGTGCCGAGATCAGACACCCACGTATTGGACTATGTGGATTTCGGGGCTCACACCGGAAACAACGGGGCTTACAGCTGGTACGCAGATTATCCCGCTCATCGCTGAGATTCTTCTCTCGCAGGACGGACATATTGAAACGTGTCTGTCGAGTGAGAGTCCTCTTTTGCGTGTCGTCCTTACGTTTCCTTTTTGCTGTTGTTGTAAATACCGTTAAGAACTTGTTGAAATAAAAATTGTTAGTCGACTTTTTTTCTTTTCTTTTCTACGATCGAATTCAATTGTACTTCCTGTTCTTTTTTTTACAGTAATAATAGTTTATTTCTCCGGTACATCGTCATACCAATCGTTTACAATGCAATAAATAGCGGCGCACCGATACGCGTCGACCCCTTTTTGTCGACCAATCGGTATCTACAATATAATCGTTTAAGTCATTTAACACCGGTAGTGTTTTTCTTTAATTTTCTCTTTTTTTTCTTGTTTTCTTCATTCTTTTATTTTTTTTTTTTCACATATCGGTGCGACACGCACCGGCAATTCTAGCTACGTCACATCGAAACACGTAAAACTTAAATAATTAATCATAGCAATGATGTAACATCGATTAAACGTCGTGATCAATACGGTGGACGCGCAGCAGACGGCGAGTCTGTCCGCTCGAGAAGATGTCTCAAATTTTATCATTAAAAGAGCAGCCTCGACGTCTGTTACGAATCGGCCTGCATATATATATTTATATATATCGCATGGAGCTCGGCAAATTCGCGTTTTTGAACGGCTTCGCGGTCCTTCCTTTCTTTCCCGTTATATATTACAATATAGTATAGATTTCTTCAGACACACTATCGTATAGGTACAACCGCGACAGCAGGTACGTTCGCGTCTATGACACAGCTTCATGTTTTTTCCTCATTTTTTTTATTTAATGTAGTCCTTGCCTCATGTCTGGTACCGCCTAAGTTTGAGAGAGGAATAAGAGAGAATTATAAACACTTCCCGATCGGATAAAAATCTGAAAAAAATTAAGCCTATGGAAGGTGCTAAAAATATTGTTTTTGTATAATAATAATTTCAAAATGTTGTCAACAAATTACTGAAATAAAAAATTATGCAACAAATTACCCAGCACCTCATTTTTTTTTCTCGTGAAAATGATTTGTTACTTTTTTTGAATACTTATGAACTTTTTCAGAATTTTATGTAATGTTTGAAAATTGGGTTTCTTTATGTTAACATTTGTTTAAAATCGCAATTTTCAAACATTACATAAAATTCAGAAAAAAATCATAAGTATTCAGAAAAATAGACAAATAATTTTCGTAACAAAAGAAATTAGGTTGCCGGGTGATTTGTCGCATAATTTTTATTTTTCAGTAATTTGTTGATAACATTTTGGAATCATAATTATGCAAAAGCAATCTTTTCAGCACCTTCGATATGTCCAATTTTTTTCAGATTTTTATTCCATCGAGAAGTGTTTGTAATCTCTCTCATTCCTCTGTCGAACCGAGGTGGCGTCAGACATGACGCAAGGACTACCTCAATTGTTTCGCGGACACTCGATCCGGCGATAAGTACGTAAAAATATAATATACGAGAGCGAGACCGGGCAACGCGCGGCGAGAGTAATTAATCCACGGGACTTTACTGGTCCGGCCTTCGGTCTAAAGCATAGTACAGGTACATTATACATTTACATAATACATCATTTTCGGAGTTACATTTAAGAGGACATTTTTTAATGCTTTTTCTATAATGTTCTATTTTTTTTTCTTGAAGCTGGCTTATTCAATAATAATTATTTCGTCCCGCGATAGACTCTCGCGACGCGCTGCTCGTGTCCTTTGCAAACGGAGATCGCGCGACCACAGAAACGCTCGAGCGAGACCGTTTTTTTTTTTTTTTTTTTTCGTTTTTCACTGGGCAAATACAAAGCGAGTTTCTACTTTGGAAAATAATTGTCCGCACCGTGGCGTGTCAAAGTAAAAGCTAAATAATACAAGTCGAGAAAAGAGCCCCGAGAGAGACGTTAATTATAACGAAACTTAACGGAATTAAAAAATAAGTTATTCACCGCTTGGCTTTGTATACTGAATGCGGGTCGGGTCGATGCGCAGATAAAGATCTAAGATTATTCGGTAATCTTTGTAAGTCGATAAAGAACAATACGTTGCGCATAAACATTTCCGTTAAAACGTTAAATAATAATGTTTTTTTGTTTCTTGTTTCTTTTTTTATTGTATTAGACGCGATCACAATCGAGATTATTGTACTGAATTAAATTATAGAGCTGATTGGTGCTGTATTAGACACATTGTTCTTGTACTGAAATGGCGTTAACTAACATTGATTGGCGTTCGCGTCAAACGACATTGTTGACTTTAATTTTTTTTTTTTTTTACTGCCAGCGTTCTCCAAACACCCGGGTGACGAAGTTACAGTTTCGCTACCCCCTCGAACTCGTGCGCGATAACAACTTCGCCGGGAAGTTGACGAGTCGATTAAAGTTGAACGAGAGAGCCGTGTCGGTGTTCGATTAATCGAGTTTTGCCATCAACCGTTTCCCTCCCATACGTACCGCGAAGAGACTCAATTAATAACACCGCCATGACTCGTTTTGGCCTTTGCATTCTTCGTCAAAGCCTCGACATGCATACTGCAACGATCGAACGTTAACTTCTATTTTTCGTACTCGTCACCCGGTTCGTTGAACATCTTGTTTTATTTTTATTCCTCGTTACTATTATTATTTATTATTATTATTCCCGTATTGTGTCTATTATGCGAGGAAACAGAACAAAACAAAAAAACTATATAAAAAAGAAAACAGGTACGGTTCCTTTCGTGAAGATCATTCGTGAGACAAGATTTTTTTTTTGGCTGCAGCAGATACGCGCTTCGCGCGGCTAACGAGAGATACAAAGAAAACAAATACATTAATAAACCAATTCTATTCGAATAAAAACAAAATACTATCGAATCAGCTGAAATACTGATATACCATGTGAATCGTGTTATGTATTCTATAGCGAATTGGAATTATTCCCTTATCACACGGGTTCCCAAGGCGATCCGAGGGAACCGAATTAAATTAATATACCGGCCTATCCATGCGGAGAGCAAGCAGCGGATTTACAGATAATTTTTAAACAATTTTTTTTTAACAGGTACGAAATTCGTCAATGGCAAAAAAGAAGAGACATTTGCCGAATTGTATCGATTAATCGAGATAGACAGGATATAATATAATCCATGAGACAAAGGCAAAACGAATCTTCCGGTAATTTGTATCCTATACTGTGTGTTTATGTTTAAATAGACGTTGAAATTCACTGCGATCCGATAGAACATCAATTCATCGTCGACATCCCGTGTCGGTTTATATTCATCAATTATAATACATTTACATACTTTATTCGGTCTATCGTTATTATCATCATTATTATTATGTATGTCGAAGGAACGAATCGCGTCTTTCAGCGAATTAAAAAAAAAAAAAAAAAGACAGTTACAGCTTTCCGCGACTTTTCCGTCCAAATCGCTTCGCGTTCCTACACGCACTCCATAACCAGTCACAATGTACAGCCGTTTGATATGATTTATCAAGTAAGCTCGGCGCAACGTCCTTCACACGGGACCGCTCGATTCTCTTCGGCAAAGCTCAGTCTTTGCTAATTTTATTTGTTAATTTTTTTTTTTTCAATTTCGCAATCAAGTGACGTCACGCGGTATCACTCGCAGTACCCATCAAACATTCGGGCTCCTCGTTTAGTTTTTCTCTGAATTTCCGTAGTTCTCCAAACCGACCTAAGTCATGTATTTTTGTTTTTAATTTAAATTTTCACGTAGATATACTTTTTGATTATCATCGACAGTCAATAGTTTCGCTCGTGTGCTGCGTTTTCTTTTTTCTCCATTCAACAAGTTAGCAAGATCGCGCGTCAATGCGCGTTTCTACTTCAGCTCGCTCTATTGAGATCGCTACCTTAGTGCGAGCCGATCGAAACTCCGAGGAAAAGAAAATATATGTATATAATATATATATATAAAAAAAAGAAAAAAAACAAAAAAATTGGCGCGAGTTAATATCGCGTGTGGCACACGCGAGTTCTTTTTTTTTCAACAGCAGTATAGTTATACGATGCATAGTATAATATACGTAATTATTGTAATGCAATAGTTATCGTTCGGTTGCGATCAGCTTACATGGTGTACTGAGACAGCAGAATCCTCGGTGTTGCGAAAGACGACGAGGAGCCGGTCGAACCGATCGTTGGCTCGGGTCAGGTGGTGCACCAGGCGAGCACGACTTTCTTGAACGGCACGAAGATCGCCCGCTCCGGTTCGCTGTGGAAATACAAAGCATACATTCGGGTACAATGATGACATAATAAGGAGAGGGATATAAGATCACGCGAATGTTCTCACACGAGACCGTACGGAAAGTGAGTCTTCGGTGAGCGCGTTGGACGTAAACGCGAAAGGAACGAGAGTCGAGGTTAGCGCGAGGGTACCGAACGCCACCGGAGTCGAAGACACGAGACGGACAAAAACCCTCCGCGTGTCTGAAGTTTCATGCTAATGCACGAGCGCGTCCTCGTGAGGAATTGCTCACTGGGGTATCCATTGAGAAAAGATTATTCTCGCGAATCGTGGCGTGCGAGATTGCACGGAATTCGCGCATCGCACGGGACTACTGTAGTGTAATTCGTGTCCAGTGGAAACTTTTGAGAATCTTAAAAAATATTTTGTTGGCAATATTACATAATATTTACCACTATTACATACATGTTTTACCAATATTACATAATATTTCACCAATATTACATGATATTTCACCAATATTACATAATATTTCACCAATATTACATAATATTTCACCAATATTAAAAAATGTTTCAAAAATGTTTTTTTAAACGTTTCAAAAAGATATATGTTCAAAATGTTTAAAAAATATTGAACAAATATTTTTTTAATGTTGATCAAATATTTGTTCAATACAAAAAAACTATACTTAAAAAATGGAAGCTTTCAAAAATATTTCCTTGCTACGTGGGAAGCAGAAGCACAATGTTCTCACGGTGAACAAAAAAGTTTGAAATTTTTTCAAAGCTAGACCAGCACGTCTTTACCTCCCGTTCTTTTCCCTTCAATTTAAGTATGTTATTGTTCGTCTTCAAATTTCCATTAACCGAACAAACGTTAAACCGAACCGGTCCCGACCCCAATTTATTTGGATAAACGAGATTCTACTGTACACGAACGGTCGACGCCGCCGTGAGCGGCGAATTCGTCGAAAACGTCTAGTTAACGTAGCTGTGTGCAGTGCGCAAAGAGCGAGCATTGCGGAGAGAATGGACTCTTGTACGCTAGCGCCGAGCCGAGACGAGTTCCGGCGCCTGCAGCCGTCACCGCGGAGCCCTCCACGAAGGCACGTAAACGCGAAGGTACATCGCAAAGCGAAATTGCTTTTGTCACGCAGTCCGTCTCTTCTATCCACCAGCCCATTAACTCTAAAACACGATGCAATTACGAAATTAAATACAATAACGCTGCGATGCGGCACCCCCCACGGTGCGGTGCTGTTTGCAATTAAATGCAGAAAGAATTTCTTTTCTATCGAACGCTCGCGCTCGCCGTGAGTGGCTGAGAAAAACTTGAATTATTCCGGTCAACGATTTCTTCAGTCGAGGATTCAGCCTGCGAGAGTTCGCTTGTCTGTGCACTGTTGCGGCAACGGTTTTATCGTCAACAAAATAGATTATCGTTATTAATAGATACATATATTATATATATATATATATATATATATATATTGTTACGTTCTGGCGGAATAAATAGAGACAACGGATTATAAAAAGACCGCAAGCGGAATGTTTATATAAGCTCGAATTACGCTCGTAATCGTCGCGCAACTGTAATAACGTCTATTCGTGTTACAGTCCCGAAAAAGCCTGACTGTAATCTGCGATCGTTGTGAAGCCGATCGTTTGTTCGTTCGTCAAATCCGAGCGGCTCTTCATGACCGTTTATCGAGGATAAATCGTCAATCCTATCGCGTGTACAACATTCGTTACAATATATATAAAAATCGCACATCTCTGTGGAAACGAAAACACCGATGTTCGTTGTTTTCGTGGATAAACTCACCAATCGAAGAATCTCCGACCGTGAAAAGTGCCGTCGGTGCATCCACTCTCCGTCGGCAGTTCAACGCCAACGTGAACGTCCTCCCGGCCCGGCACGGGTCCCACGTACCTGACTCTTCCCTGAAGCACTCTTCCCTCCGGCGATATTACTTTGACGAGATGGTCGAGCTTGAGATCGCGCGGTATCTAAATTAAAATAATTGCGAAAGAAAATAAATTTTAAAAATCGTCCCCAGTCGATCGGTTTTCTGATTAACCCTTCACGTGCGGGATCCTCGGTGAGCGAGGACCTCGATTCCTCGCTCAGCTGCCACTTACAATGCGCGATAGAAAAATCACTGTACACAGTAAAAAATAATTTCGTAAAATCGGACCGCGAAGTTTCGTAAAAATAGTTTTGTCAAATAAGTGGCAAACGAGTTTGTCACTTATTTAAATATACGAAGCTGTCCTTTTATTTGCCGTGTCATTGACAGTTTTAGTTTGTACTTATGTTTGTAAAACTAGAAAATTAACAAATAAAAAATTGTGGACGTTTGTGGACAATAAGTTGTTGTAAAAAGTACAAACTTTTTTTTTACTGTTTATCTCAAGAAATATTGACGATATCGAACGTCGGAAAGATACTCTTTGAACGGAAATGTTCACGATATTATATTTGTGTAAAATAATATTTCCATCGTCAATATGTAGTGCGCTATTATTAGCCGATATTTATATTTCGAGTAGAAGACTGACGAGGGATCCTTTGCTGAACGAGGGCGTCGATATCGGACGATTCACCCGGGATCCCCGCTCAGCGCGTACATTAAGTGGTATAAAAATCTACAAAAAATATTGATGATATCGAAATTCGGAAACATACTCTTTGAAGAGAAATTTTCACGATATTATATTTGTGTAAAATAATCTTTTTATCGTCAATATATAGTGTGCTATCGTTATTCGATATATCGCACCCTTAGAACAACAGTGTAACATCTCTTATGGCAATGCCATATAAGTTGTTACACTGTTGTTCTAAGCGTGCGATATTTGCGAGACTGACAAGGTTACGGAGCCTGCGCAGTTACGTTCGAAGCGATGCTCCCTCGTGAAGGGTTAAGGATGTTTGGGCCAAAACGCGTTTCTGTTCGATCGCTATAAAACTTCGCTACTTTGCAGGCACAAAGACACACTAAATCGTTTGAAATTTTGTCAGATTTCTTGACCACGTAGTCTTTTAGTAACGCGTATACAAAGCTATACAGGGTACCGTCTAAACGTTTCGGAAATCGGTCGATAACGACGGTACGTAGCGATTTTCTACGCTGATTTCTGTTCCATTCAAATTTTAAAAAATCTACTCCTAGACAGTCTGCAAATTTCAAGAAGATTCACGACTTTCTTTCTGAGCCAAATTCAATAAGCGAATGACTCGCTCTGTCCAACCGCTTGCTTTGCCTGCGGTTCTCACTGGCACTCTAATTAACGCGCTCAGCGCAGCCCCCCTGTGGTTTCCCTCCCGCAATGTTGGTCCAAACATCCTCAAGGTGAAGTGAAACACGTTTTCTATCGCTCTCTCTCGCTTCGCCGTAAGACCAATCCCGCTATCTCTCCCACACTCCTCGCTGCCTCACGTGACTTTCACTTCACCTTAATTTCTTGGTCCCTCTCGATCGGAAATGATTTTCAAGAACCGACCTTTGGCAAATAGGGCCTCGCGTCCTGCGGAGGATTCCACTCGCGGAACAGGTCGGGCTCCGAGTGCCTCCGCGTTCTCCGCCTCCTCGCCGACTGTCTGTTCCAGTAATCGGAGCTCGATATCGTCAGCATCGAGTCGATGCTCCGTCTCAGGTAATCCTCGGCCTCGTCGATCAACGACTCCGTCGAGTCGCCGCTGTTCTCGCCGGTCACGAGGTCCGAGCGCAGATTCGGCAGGCTTCCCCGTGTCATCGGACACTCTGGCGACACGATTAAACGATTTTTTTTTTTTTTTTTTTTTTTTTTTTCATCTCTCCGATTTATCCGGCCCACGAAATTTTAAACGCACCCGAGCCTTTCGGTTTGCATTTGCGACTTTGGGGGGGAAAGAATCACCTTGAAACGTGACTTTGGATCGCGTCCTCTTCGGCGGATTCTTCGATGCTCTCGAGGATGTTGACGGTGGATGCACGTGAGTCGGCGACGACGGCATCGACGACCATGTCGGCCTCGGGGTCGAGGCAGCCATCGGCACCCTCCACGTGTCGAACGACGCTGCATTCGCTCGCCACGAGTGCCTCCTCGGTGGTCCACCGACGACCTCCAATCCGGGCGACGGTATGGAAGTCAGCGAGCCCCGGTATCTCGAGGAATACAGATCGGTGGAGAGACGACAGTCGCAGGGACTCGGCAGTCCCGTTCCAGGATTGCAACGGCTCGGCCAATAGCCGGCAGGGGAGCCCAATGACTCTCGACGATTCACCTCCGGCGTTCGTAATCCACAGCCCCGTGAATTGTAGCAATTCTGCGAACAAGATCGTCACACAACACGTAACACATAGCGTGGAATATTATTTGAAGAATACTTCGAAGGCCGAACGAAAAAGTATCGAGATGTGGAGAATTTTTTTTTTTTTTTTGCGCGTCGGGAAAGAATCTTTAAAGGCCCAAGAGACTCTTATTTTACCACTTGATCAACCCGAGAAGAGACGCGAAAATTACGGATTTTAAAAATGTCAGATATGTTTTTCTATCGCGCATTATTAACATGCAACGCAGTATGCTTTTTTATTTACTTATTTTTCGAGCTAATTCTCTCGGCTTTCGTAATTCGCATCCCCGTAAATTGTAGCAATGCCGCGAACAAGATCGTCACACAACACGTAACACATAGTGTTACGTGTTGTGTGACAATATTATTTGAAGAATACTGCGAAGGCCGAACGGAAAAGTGTCGAGGGGTCGGGATTTTTTTTTTTTTTCGATGGGAAAAACCGCTTTCCCATCTTTCTTTAAAGGACTGCGAGACCGTTAAAGGGCTGAAGTTATTTTACCACGCGATCAACCTGCGCAGAGGCGTGAAAACTCCAGATCGTAAAAAATGTCCAACATGTTTTTCTATCGCTCATTATTAACACGCAACGCAGTATGTTTTTTTTACATCTATTTTTCGAGCTAATTCGTCCTACGCAATTAACTCTTCGCGATGGCGAGCGGGAAGAAATTAAAAACAAAATACAAATGGGTTAACCGAGCCCGGCTTCGTTGCAATTATATACTTTCTGCGCGTCGCCCGCGCTAAATCCGCATTTTTCCCCGCTGTCTGTGCGTGTCGAAAAAGTTGTCGAGTGGTTGAGAATTTTATTTTTTCAAAGACTCTTTAAAGGACTGAGAGACAGTTTAAGGGTCAAAGTTATTTTACCAAATGATCAACCCGAGCAGGGACATGAAATCTACGGATTATTGAAAATGTCCAACATGCTTTTCCATCGCCCATTATTAACACGCAACGCAGTATGTTTTTAAATTTATTTTTCGAGCCAATTCGTCCTACGCAATTAACTCTTCGCGATGGCCAACGTAAGGAAAAAAAAAGAGTTATCCGAACCCGGCTGTATGTTCGTTAAACACGCGTTTTCACTGTTGTCCGTGCGAGTCGGAAAAGTGTCGAGCGATTGTGATTTCTTTTTTCAATGGCAAAGAGTCTTCAAAGGACTGAGAGACTGTTTAAAAGGCAACAATTATTCTACGACACGATCAACCCGAGCAGAGCCATGAAAGTTACGGATTACAAAAAAAGTCCAACGTGATTTTCTATCATCGCGCATTATTAATACGCAACGCCAGTGTGTTTTTTTTAAATCTATTTTTCGAGCCAATTCGTCCTACGCAATTAACTCTTCGCGATGGCGATCGTGAAGAAATAAAAAAAAAAAAACACACACACAAATGGGTTAACCGAGCCCGGCTGTAGGTTCGTTGCAATTATATACTCGCTGCGCGTCTCCCGCTCAACACATATTTTCCCCGCTGCCTGCGTGTGTCCGCTGCGCAGCCGGTTGCAACAAAGTAGCCGCTACTTGATGCCGCGTTAACTATACATGTATGCGTTCTACGCGCGTGATACTTTGACGAGGGCTGACGTAATATCAGCGCTCGCGCGCGGTTCCGCGGTACCATTGAGAGCGAGAGCCGGGAGAGATCGTTAAGAAGAACGAGCTCGGTAATTAGTCATCTGGTCCGCAGTGGAGGAGTGGTCTGTCTCGTTGATGTGTACGAAACGCGTGTAGCAGCGCGTCGTTCTCGTCGGCCTTCGCGGGACAAACCCAGTAATCCGCCTCTTCGAACTAAACAAGTACCGAGTGGGGGGGAAAAAATAAATAAAAAAAAAAACAAATAAAAAAAAATATAAGATTGCACAGTCTCGTCACCTGGGAGTGTGGATCGTGACAGAGATGATCGGCGCTTCTCGATAGCTCGGGTACCATGCTCGTGAAGCTTATGTCCGAGAGCATGACCCTCCTGGCCTCTCTCGTCTTGTCGGAGAGCCTCAATCGTCCGGCGACGCCGGCCGGCAGGGCAAATTTACTCGGCAACGTTGTAAAAGTGTGAGCGACTTTGTGAGCCAGATAACTCTCCGATCGCCACTGTGCCGGAAGCGCCGAGATGTCCGTTTGCGCCCCAGATTCCCTCCTCGCGCCGCAACTTCTGTCCATAACGGGTCGAAGGGGTGTCGAACTCTTTCTCCGGCCGGCTGCCAGAGCCTCGCGATGAATAATCGGTCTGAAACAAAAATTAAAGAACGTCGACGAAAAATCCAAACGGATTTTTTTTTTTTTTTTTTTGTCATCATTAGTAACGAATTTTTTTGGGAGTCGTGTTAAAGCTACATTATGTGAGGTCGTCGTGGGGAAGATAAAAAAAAATCGAATTCGTTATCTCTTTCGTGGCAACGTTGTTCCACCGGGTGGGCTCTTTCTCGACCGGGCGCGCTGCAACGAATCGATATCGCGCTAAAGAGAGAGCCGCGCCGCTTTACGGAGGAAAAACGTTACAAAGTGCGGCCCACGAAGAACACAGCCACGTGTGCGAACTGCGGGATTATATACACATGCGTTTAACGGCAATAAAGACTACCCCGGGCTATTGCTTTGAAGTATTAGTGCGGTAGGGTAAGACGTGCAGCCCGATAAACCACCGCGATGTACTTCAGTAATGATTCGTAGCACGAAGCTCTCTCGCCCCGGTAAGGTAATATCAATTGTATTATACCGAGGGCACAACGTACTGCCAGAGAGAGATCGATTGGCTAAGTGTCAAGATCAATTGGCCGCAAAATTCGTGGCTAACGCGTATAAATCTTAGCGCGCGTTGCACTCGATCAATTCGCCGCGAGAGCCTCGACGCTCGTGATTCGAGCTTGATTAATTAATAGGGGACGATTTCAGGCGAAAAACGGGTTTCTTTTCTGGGCGATAACAAAAAAAAAAAAAATTTGAGGCGTGTTTGTAAAAAAAACATCCTCGCCCACCCGGAGAGGCTTTTTTGCATCTACGCGAGGAAATTCAATGGCTCGGTATCGAGAAGGATAATCGACATTTAATCGACGTTCGGTCTTCTGATGATGTAAAAAAATCCAATTTATTTTAAATCCGCAATGCGTTGTAATTTAAAAAAATAAATAAACACCTCGCATAATTTTTTTATCAGACCTAAGATTATTTTTACATGATCGGAACACCGTTACGCACGATCGGTTGTGGAGGGTTTCTTTTCTCGGCGATACAAACTTTGACGCAGTTTGTAAAAAAAGTTTTACTCGCGAAATTGAATGGCTCGATATTGAGAAGGATAATCGACATTTAATCGACGCTCGGTCTTCCGATGGTGTAACAGAATATCCAACTTTTCAATAACGCAATATGCTCTACTTAAAAAAAAAAGTGAAACTCCTCACAAAACTTTTTATATTCGTACTCAAGATTATTTTTACACAATCAGAACATCGTTACGATCGATCGGTTCTGGACGATTCCCGATCCGATATTTAATTGCCTTATTATCGAGAAAAAAAAGATACGTTTTGTTTGTCTGAAATCGATGAATTCCTCGACCTTAATCGCCGGTAATTTAGTAACGGCGCGGGAGGGGGGGGGGGGGGGGGGGGATGACTTTTTAATTGTTACCTGTAAGCCGTCGGCGGCGCAGCGAGGGTGTTTCTTCTCGCCGCGTGTCTCGCCGACTGATCGGGCTCCTCGACGACGCCGCACTTGCTTATATCCGTTTCGACGAGAACCGAGCACTGGGACCACATCTTGTTCAGTCTCGTGCTCGAGCTCTCGTCGAATCTGTCGACGCTCTCCTCTCTGTCGATGCTCGAGCTCTGCGAGGAGGCGGCCTCCTCGACGGAGCTTGTTTTATCGCCGTTGCAGACCGACGTTTCGCCCTCGACAGATTTTCTGTACTTCGAGTTAATTCCCTGTCCGCCGCCGTTGTTCTGCCAGCTCTCGTTCTCCGTTATAGAAACGAGATCCTCCTGAAGACCGACGTCGCGGCAAGTCTCGTCGGTAGTGAATATCAGCTCAATGTCGTCGAGTTCCTCGGACTCGTTCTCGGACTCCGGATTCTTGTTCGCTTCCGGCACGGATTGCTGCTGCTGATTGTTGCTGCAATCCGGATTGTCGCTGAACACCGAATTTTCACCGTCGGAGACGCTCCTCAGGCTGATCTCCTCCTGGTCCTTGTCGGGCACGTCGAGGAGATCATGGTTGGCGGCGCTCTCGTTATTCTGCTCGTCCCTGACGCTGTTCGATTTGTCGACCGAGTTGGACGAGTCTTCCTTCTCCTCCTGCAATTCGGACGCGACGCTCGATCGTTCCAGCGTCGCTCGACGCTCTTCCGGGTCCACGCTGGCGACGCTCGTCGACGACTGCTGATCCGGTGCAACTTCCTCCGCGCCAGCGACGGGCTTCCCGCACGCCTCTGCATCGCCCATTACGATCCTCGGTGCGGCTCCCGACGCCTCTGACGAACTGCGGTGGCGAATTTCACACGGTTAATGGTTAATACAACTCCGGCCCCCGCGGTTTATCTCGTATACATACGGAGCGAAAGGCGCCGAGTATGTTTTTGTACGCGTACTCGCGGTCTATTTATAGATTTCAATGCGTACACAAAAGCGTCTAGCATAATTTTAATTGTCGCTGCCTGCGCAGCTTCGCGAGCAACAAACCAGACGACACGCCTCTCTGGGTCGCTCTTCGTGCCTCCGCGTGTTTGTAAAAGAAGTTTTTTTTTTTTATTCTCGCCCACCCGGAGAGGCTGTTTTACATCTACGTGAGAAAATTTTATGGCTCGGTATCGAGCGAGATAATCGACGTTCAATCGAGAACCAACTCTGATTCCAACATTCGTGAGGTTGATTTTTCGCCGATATTAAAAAACCAATCGTAATACCGACCGTCTTATGTGTCGGATAAGAGAGTTGGTTTAGGGTTGGGTTTTCCTAAAACCACCCGATTTCCAATCCTGAGCCAGGAGCTATCGGATGAGCCTGAAGATATCTGCATGACATCAAATTACATCTTCGGCAAGTCTCTATCGATTGCACGGCTTTAGGAAGAAAACCAAAATTGCTCGCTTGTAGAATTTTATTCTCCAAGTGAACTTCCCCGAGCGAAGTTTGTACCATGCAAAACACAGCCGTTATAGCTTGCTGAACTTTAGTCTCATGCAGATATCTTCAGGGTCATTGCTATCGGTACTCGCGACATAGATCCGCAAATTGGGTCGTTTTGGGAAAGTCCAACTGTAAATCGACTTTCTATCCGACGCATATCACCCCAGTGAAAACATTTTATTACCGCAATATAACATGAAAGTTACATGGTATGTAACAATGTTATTTTTGCTATATACAGGGTATATAAGTTGGGGGTAATATGTAATGTTTCAATTCTTATACGCAAGTAATGGAACTGTTATATGTAGGTGTAACGTTACAGTTGTGTATAAAAAATTGGGTAACCGTTACGTAGCATACTTGAAACAATGTTAGTGCAACTTTCGTGATAATCAGGTAATGTGAACGGTGTGTAACGAAGTTACATGACACTAATGTAACTGGTCTCTGTAACATTTGCACAACATGTTTATAACAATGTTTATGACCACGACTAATCTGCAGGCAATGCTAATATCACAATGCGTGGTAGCATTACGGTGACAAAACCAGACTTCGTAACAGGTTCATAATATGCTGATAACGATGTTAGAACAAACAAATTATCACTGGTTTCCCTATTACCGTTAAAGGGCTTATCGATCAATATTTAATGCAAAAAATTAAAGTTCCTACATCAATCATGACATACAATTTTCCAAAATTATTTTCGCGTGTCAAAAATAGCCGGATAGGTATCGGTTGCTGTCTACAAGTCCGAGAATACTACGTGCGTTTCCCGCCTGTGGTACACAAATTAACATAGTTTTCTCGGATATTTATTTGTCCTGTGGATAGAGTAAATTCGTTTGACACTAATAAGGAGGCTATAGCTGTTAGCTATTTATTATTAAATAGCTAACAGCCACAAAGATGCCATAGTTATAAGCTATAATGTTTAAAAAACTAAAAACTGTGTGTTACATTGTTGCATAACAACGTTACAACACAGTAATATAACATTGTTATATTGCCGAGTCAGAAATGGCAACTTGTGTGTAATTTACTTGTAACTTTCTGGTAACATTACTATCTGTTATTTTTAGTAACATTGCTGTTACGTTGTTGCTACATTACTGTGTTTACTGGGACCGATTCCTATTATGGTTGGTTTTGAGATATCAACCAACACCCAACCTTCGGAAGGTTGGAATCAGAGTCGATTTGGCGCATCAATCGACTGGTTGGGTTCGAGTAGATTGTCAGAAAATGTCCCAAATCCAACGGAAAGTTTTACGGTTGGTCCGCGAGCGTGACCTCCGTTCGTTTGTCGTACGAAAATGTATATTCGAGAAACTCACTATTTCTGTTCCTTCTCTTCTACCGCTCGTCGAGTCACAGTGTCAACGGAGATTGACTGACGTTCCTGAGCCGTGAACTTGTTGGCTGCCGACGGACTGGCATTTCGGCTCGTCGCCACATCGTTCGACGACGATTCTATACCGTTGACCCGACGATCGTCCAGTATACGTCGACGCAGTACGTGATTCTCCAGTGAGAGACGCTCGACAGCGTCCGCGTAACTCTCACCGTTAAAGTCACCGACGATCTCCCGAAGACGACGGAGCTCCTCGCGCGAAGAGTCCAGCGCCGATCTCAAAGATATCACAGTCTGTTCGTTGAAGAAAAAAAAATATATTTTTAAAATTCGTCATCTCATCATGAATATTGCTCAGCGACAAAATTTGCTCTTATTTTTTTTTTTTCATTTAAACTGAAATCGTTGCGCAATTAAGCATTTAACTGTCGCTGCAGGATATTACTTAATTGGCGGAGCAACTTTTTTTTTACAGCTTCTGAAATTTTAGATTCAATTATTCTTGGAAAAAATTTACAAACAGTTCGGATGTGAAAGTTTTTTAATTAACGCGCATGGCTGAGAAAATAAACTGCCAGCACTGTAGACATCTCGCTGACGGTTCACGCCGCCAACTATGATTATTCTTTGTCTGACGGGAGAGCGTCAGAAGAGTTGTTGTTTATCGATAATTATCCTCCTCTCCTCTGTTATTTTGTTAAACTTTTGTGTAAATAGAGCGGGGGATGTTTGCGTTCTTGAAGACTCCTTTGATTACTTGAAAGCAGATTATGAGACTCGGAATTTTTTTTGAGCATCTATCTTTTATGCTTTTTTTGTTTTTTGGTAATTAGTTGATGTATTTTTTTTCGCCCCTTTTCGCCTGACTCGGTGGGTTCTTGTATGCAGATTTGCTCAGCGATACGTTCTTTTATTTGTGATTGTCCACTGCTAGTAGGTTTTCAAAAATTGCCAACGGTGCATCCAATTCTTTCGGCGGGATGCATTTTGCACGTTTAGGTAACAAAAGAATGCTTATCAGAGCAGATTTGTGTCAAAACTGAAGCCTGAACTGAGAGCAAACTGGAATACAAGAATGTCTATTTCAGTTGCATATACATGTGGGTACATCTCGAATATTTCCGGAATTAGCCGAACCGAGCAGAACTGCATTCAAGAACGCACCCACTGTTTCGAATTGCTTGATGGTGTTTTCCAACCAACTTGTAATTAGGCTCAGCCCGTTTTCATTTAAATAAATAAATTGCTAGTTGGTTTTTCTTAAATTGCCAACGGCACATCTAATTCTTTCCGCGGGGTAAATTTTGTCCGTTTTGATAACAAACGAACGCCTATCAGAGCAGCTTTGTGTCAAAACTAAACCCTGAGCTTAGCGTAGAATGGAATATAAAAACCCCCATTTCACCTCTAATATTTATATTTTTACCCGAACAGAGCAGAACTGCATTCAAGAATACACCCACCGTTCCAAAATTGCGTAATTGTGTTTCGCAACACGTTGTAATCGAGCTAAGCCCGTTTTTATTAAAATAAATAAATAAAAACTGTATTGTTTCAAAGTAAACATTTTTCGCATGTTTCGATGTTTTTCTCTAGAAGTGTCGAGCACTTCGGAAAAATCATAATATTTTTCTTTTTTTTAACGAGAACGATGATCGACCCTTAATGGGTAAAATAATCGAAAATTGATTCAATTTTCGATTATTGAGTCCGACAGCATCGAAGACTCAACATCGAAGACAGCAATTATATATAGCCCCCTCGGCGTTATAAACGCGATATCTATACTGTATTTTTCCAAACGAAACATTTTTCGCATGTTTCTCTTTAGAAGTGCCGAAGCAGTTCGGAAAAATCATAGTCAGTCGACCCGAGGAGAAGCTCCGAAGATCCCATGTTCTTCCATCTTTTTTTTTGTCTATTTTGTAATGAATTTAATCCAACCTAATTTCCTTAATTCATTCATATGTAACAATTTATTAATTAAAATGTTAATTAATTATCCGTAATAAATTTAATTTTGTATTTGTTCTGAAACCAGAAGAGAACCCATGCGATCACACACTAAGTCACATTGCTATTGAAATGTCCTATTTTTCTTATGTATCTGTAAAATCAGCAATCCCTTAACAAATTACCAATTATAATAATAATCCATTTTTTTCAACGAGAACGATCATCAGCCCTTAGTGGGTTGAATAATCGAAAACTAATTCAATTCGTCCGACAGCATCGAAGAGGCGCCCTCGGCTTTGGAAACGCGATATCTATACTGTAATTTCTGCCAAGGACCCTCGACCGCACTTTATTGCTCGAGTGGTAGGCAGCGTCGAGTTTCTCCGCTAGCGAACGGAGGCGAACGAGGGAAGGACAGACGCGAAGAAAAAAAAAAAATCTAGTTTATCACATCGGTGAAACAAGGAGGTCTAAAGTACACTCGAAATTCTCTTTTGAGCTGATTCGATTATCCTCTCGTTCAGAAAAGTTTCACTCGGCCATGTATATGTATACGTACATACAAACATCTATATCTGAACTACTCGAACGTGCTATATAAGTAGTACTCCGGAAAGTCTCTGTGGCAAAGCCTCTCTCTCTGCCCCGTGAGAAAGTACACGGTAGTTCAACAGCTGCGGTGCAGCATTACATTTTCCCCGGCCGAACGGATAAGCGGCTCGATAAATCGTCACTCTCTCTCCCTCTCTACGGCATAGGGGAAAAAAGATAAGATTGTAAAAAAAAAAAAAAAGAAAAAAAAAACAAGTTGCCACCGACACCGTGTTGAGTAATGCGGGCTTTCGAAGCAATCCTGAATAATAAACAACGAAAATTAAACGTACGGTGTGAAGAAAAGGAAAAAAAAAAAAAATAATAAAAGAAATGAGAAAATAAAGAAAACTGCATCGAACCTGATGTAGAGCTCTTACGACGTCGAGTCCAGGAATTCCCGGCGCCGGTAGGCCGACGAGCTGATGCAGCCCCTGATGAGCGAGCCGTGCGTCTTCAGCAGCTTCCATGCCTCCCCTCCGCCCGATGTTTCTAACGAACCTTCGCCTCCGCCACGGATCATACCGAAATCCGTGTTGTTCTCGCTCTCAACGGTTCCCTTCTTTTTCCCCCTTGTCCGATGTCCCACTGCGATCAACTTCGACCCTTTTTCTCGCTCAACGCGAGCGAACACACGCACTCACACGACCGAGCGCGCGGGCGCGCGCCCACGAATAGACCCCCGGGCGATTTAAGATTTTCTTCAATAAAACCGCAACGTAACGGACCTTGTTACTTTCAATCGTTCGATCGAGCAGCGAAGATTCATCTGTGAACACGATTTAAAAAAAAAAAGTGATAAAAAAAAATGTTTAAATCCTCGATTGCTTTTTTTTTAGAGACAAAAATAGAAAGAATAAAAAAATAAAACCAAGGCGCACAGCCGGGTGCGGGTAGGTGCGACGAGTGACAATATCGTCGGGCCTGTGTCGCACGATATATGACCGGATTGATCCGTATTCGTAGCGTATGGCAGTACGCGGGTACGTACGTGCTACACACATCGGGGAGCACCGGCGGCAGACTATCGCCCGGCCCGTCGAGGCATTGATTTCCCGTCCACTTTACTTCGAAGTTACAAGTCCCCGACGGCCTATGCTTTTTTGTTTGCCGATGCACGGAATTGGCTAACAGGTGTCACGTTCTCTCGTTCCTTTTGTTTCGCGATCACCCAGAGCGTTACTGTATTGTCAATATAATTACGTATACAGAAGTATAGAGATATATATATATATATATATATAGCTAACGCAGGTATAACCACGGTACGCGTTCGCCCTGCGTTTCTAAAGGGGATGTTCCCTCTCCACAGAGTCGTTCAGAATCCTGCGGAGCGTTGCAAAATATTCCAAACAATATTACCAACTCGTAAAATATTCAAGGTTTAACAACTCGTACGGCTCGTGCATAAATTTTAATTCCCGAGAGGGAGAAAAAACCCGGCGAAACGTCGCTCGATCGATGTGGGAGCAAAGAACGGATCATCGCTCCGGGAAGCGCGAACGAAATAAATAAATAAACAAGGATGAGAGCAGCAGAGACGCGATGGTACGAGAGGGAGAGAGAGAGTGAGAGAGAGACAAGTGTAAAGGAACAAGCTGGTGCAGGCTCTAATTATAGGTCGCGCGCGGCGGGCTTTACGAGGGAATCGATCCTCGAAGCAATGCGCCCGTCAGACTGCCGCTATCCTCGAGAGCTCTGAACTATCTGTCCCACTCCTCGCATCGCCGAGAGCAAAATCCGAATCTGCGAATTGCCCGACTGCGACTGGCGAACAGACGTTTACTTTTATTTTTTCGTTTCTTCTTCATCCATTAGTTTTTCTATCGTTTACGAATTTCCGGACGACGTAAAAAGAGCAAGACCGTAAGTGGCCGAAGTGCGCTTCGGTGACCGAACGTGCGCTCTCGGATAAGTCGGTTGGATGCGCTTTGTTAGAAAGTGACGTCGTTCAAGTATCGAACAGTGGGGCGTCGCGATGTTTTATCCTCGAGTCCCTCTCTCTCTCTCTTACTCTCCGAGCCATCCAATGCGTCTGCTGCAGCCTTGCGAACGAGCCGAGAACGATAGACGGACGATCCTGCCTGCGAGCTCGTCGTCGGTGGACTTCCGGGCCCTTGCGCCTCGAATCGACCCCGGGAATCATTGAATTTTCCAATTCTCCTGACCTCCCTCGTAGCGACTTCCGCTCGGAGAACACTCTTCGGTTCCGGCTAACGGAACGAGAGATATCGATCAATATGTTAAACCGATTCGTGAAGGGCGTGTGTTTCCGGTCTCTCCGAGAGAAATAAATGAGCTCTAACTGCGTATGTTTGTTGTATCTTTCGCAGCAGCTCCGCGTCGTCTCGAGTACAAAATTCATCGCGTGTAAACCCCGACGGATAAAGAGGGAGAGAGAAATTGACTTCTCACGATTTTGTCCCCCTCTCTCTCTCTGCCTCCTGCACGATCTCTCTCTCCCGCTTACTCCACTATCCTCGTACTACTACTCTACTGCCTAGCTTCCTACACACTTCGCTAGCTCTCCTTCTCTCTCCCTCTCCTCCCTCTCGTCGTACCCTCCGACAAGTTCGACATAATCACGATTTTTATTTCACTTCCTTACGTTTAACGTGATGGTTTAAAGTCGGCAGCGAACTATCGGAGTTCGGCGTTATCCCGGCACAGCATCCGGTGCGACGCTCCGTGATAAAACCGATCCTCGGGACGCCGAGGATTTCACGCTAATGTCAACAACGCGCCGACCGAGCTGTCACTTTGCCCTTTGATGCAGACGACGGGCATCCAGGTACACAATCCCCGCGCAGTGCCGCCAAAGCGAGCCGCCGAAACGTCACTGGAGGCTCGCACGCGCGTCAGGGCGCTCCCTAGTTACACGAGCGGTCCGAGAAACACCCTAGAAATCACTTTTTTAAATGGCCACGCGCTTTGTAACCTAAGCGAGGAACGATTTCACGTAAAAACATGAATGAAACGTGCGCACGGTGAATAAATGCGTTGGAAGATTCTTCCGTCATATCTTTGCTGAGAAAGTTCGTAATTGTTGTCGACAATGACACTGTTCGGAAGACTCAAGTTCAACGATTTGTTGTTCGTACCGAGGAGGTACAAGAATGGGCCTAACCACTGGGTATGCTGCACGATCGTTTAACCGGCATGTTTTTCTACCTATGTTGAGTTAGTTTTAAGTTACTTGAACTACAAAAATTGTCACTATATTCCGGAAAAAATGTCGTTATCGGGCTTAGATCGTACTCGAAAAAGCACTCGTTATTCATACTCGTAGAGAAATCCGTTTAAATCCACACATGGATTACGCTACATTGTAAACACTTGATTTCTTTGCGGTATTGTTATTGAATTTTCTGTACTACATTAGTTCTGCATTGCGCAGCGCAAACATTGTAATTTCTCTACCATTTAGTTATTGAAATCACTGTACCACATTCGTCGAATCTTCTGAACCGCTTTCTCAATCTTTCACTCGATTGTACGCTTAACGGATAAAAGAGCATGTCCCGTCAATAAATTAAACATAACAAATAACATGTATCTGAACCATAAATCTTTGTTTTTGCTGCAGAGCATGTTGAGGAAAAAAGACGCCGCCAAGGACAAGGCTCTAAAGCATTTCGACGAATTTTACAAGACTGTGTACGGTGAGTCGTGGCCCAACATCAGGCAAGCTATGCTGAAGGAGAAGAACAAGCAATTGGCAGTTTTAAATAATTTTGGCGATACCGAGGAGACCATACAGAAGTTCGAGTTAATGGGAGCCGTCGATTTGAAGGAGGTCTACAACATTCAGCTGAGGAATCTTCCTGCTCGCAATGCCAGAGCCAAAGCAAAGCAGAAGGGTGATAAGAAACCCACACCCGACGAGCTCGATAGACGCATGGAGAATGCAGCGGAGGAACAGCAGATGGCTGCGATAAGATCCCTTTATCCGCCCGAGTACGACCCTCCGCAAAAATTGCTGGAGGATTTGAAAGAGGACGACGGAGCTCCAAAGGCGGACACTCCTCTAGAGCCTGTGAGAATGAAATCCATAGAGCAAGAAATCGACGAGGCCAAGTTCGACCTGAGTCGTATAGTAAAACCATCCATGGGTCTTACGACCTCGACCCTTCACGAGTACGTACCCGCGACGAAAATCAAGGGAATGGACGACTTTGTACTCGAGTCGGAGCATTACGGGTATTACAGTCGTAGCGCCGATTTTTCCGTCAAGGTCGAGAAGGACCATCCCGTACTGAATATCCCGGAGCATTTGAAAATTTACGCGTTCGAGGCTCTGAACGACAGCAAATTTCCGCCACCGCGGACAGGCACGGCTGGCGTTTATAATTATTATCTGATGGACGGCGGTTCGATACTTCCGGTACTGGCGCTCGATCTCCAGCCCGGCGATACCGTCCTCGACATGTGCGCTGCACCCGGTGGAAAATCATTCGTGGCGCTGCAGACACTCATGCCGAGAGCTCTAGTTGCCAACGATGTTACGTTGTCGAGGGTAAACAGATTCAACGACGTTGTGGACGAATACTTCGGGGATCTGAACGTCTGGGACAACAGGCTGTTCGTCACGAAAAGCGATGGTCGGGCTTTGACGGAAATGAATGTGTACAATAAGGTACGATAACTTGATTCTTGCAACGCATGCATCAGAAGTACCACTTTGCGTGTCTGTACGGCGTGGCAAAAGTGGCGTTTTATAGCGAGCATCGGCCCGATTTTAACTTCTCGCGCGCTAATTTTATTTCCCGTACGCTAATTTTACTTCTCTCACGAGTGCGAGAAACTCCGGCGCATACGCACTGTTACCTAACAGGCACGAAAAGTGGCAAATATTCTGGATTTCTTGCACAAAGTACTATTACCGATCTAATGCGAAATATGACTTCGTTCTAACAATGTATCGTCTATTCGTGTTCGTTTTCCAGATTCTAGTCGACGTCCCGTGCACGACCGATCGTCACATGCTCCACGAGGACGAAAACAATTTGTTCAAACCATCGAGGATACGCCAGAGACTCCAGCTGCCGGAATTGCAGTCGGAACTCTTGTGCCACGCGTTGAAGATGGTCACGCCCGGTGGTACGGTAGTCTACTCCACGTGCTCGCTGAGTCCCATACAGAACGACGGGGTTGTTCAAATGGCGCTCAAGAAAACTTGGGAGGAGCAGACCGAGTCGGAGTTGGTCGTTCTGTGAGTCCTCGAGAAAGTGGACGTACATCCGATTCTTTGTATCGACCACGATTCTTATCAATACCTTTATTTCTGTTCATTTTCTCAGGGACATGATGGAGGCCCTCGAACCGCTGCGTTGTCTCTACAAATTTGGCAACTTCGGCCTCAAATACGGCCACATCGTTATACCGACGAAAGCGAACAACTGGGGTCCAATGTACTTCTGCAAGATCATCAGAGTTCGTTGAGGCTAAATTTTATCCATATACGATATGGATATTTTTTTAAAATCATTATTTACAACACAAGATATCGCTGAGAGGCAGGGATCCTCGTTGTGTCCACGCGACGGTGTAACACGGTTACGTCAATAGTGGTAAAATCTGTAGATACACTTTTTTTTCTCTCATTCTCATATCCCTTTGTCATTGTCGGCTCCTACTGATAAATACGAAGAAAAATTTTATATCGAACGGTTCACTGAGAGTTCTTCTCCTTGAGCGGTAGCGTCTGATCGGATGCTCTTTCCTCGTCCGACGACTTGACTCTGTTCCAAGGTTGCTCCTCGCCGGAGCCGAAAAGCGTGTAAACGACTATCTCGACGATGTAGAGAGCGACGGTAACGAAGAACGCTATTCTCCACGCCTCCATCGTTTGCTGTAAATATGAAGAAATTATATTCCCTGTACAGATCGTATTTATTGCAATAAATCGATAACGCGCAAACGGGTTATCGGACAGTCTTACGTTTCCCTTGGTGAGTTGCCCAACGAATACCGGCACGAGGAGGCCCGGAATCGTCGCGGCACTGTTCGTTATCGCTATCAATGTACCGGCGAACTTCGGCGCTATGTCGATGTGATTAGCGAGAAAGCCACAGTACATTCCACCTATGCAAGTTACGGCGACAGTCATGAAGGCAACGGCGAGTGCTCGATTGCAGCCGACGTACGATACTCCTATCAGGCAAATCGCTGGCACAATTGAGGCTGAAATAACAAAACGCTGTGGTATAGCAAACCGTTAAAAAAAATATATAAAAAAAAATGAATCCGTTAACTTACCGATCCACGTTCCGATTTTTCTTGAAAGAGTAACGGATATTACTTTCTTGTCCTGCATGATCGAAAGAAACTTGCTGAGGGCCATCGTGAAGAGCCACATGCACAGGAAAGGCATAGACGAGAGTCCCGCGTTCTGAGGGGAAAAAAAAAATTCAAATCAAACTTAGAGTCGAACAAATTTCGATAAAAATATGCGCGAAGACGATTGTTCGAACGTGCGCCCACGTAAGTACGAATCGAAGTTTGAATAGAAAAAAAATTATATGCGATAAAAAAATATATATTATACCGAGCTCATTTGGAATTTCAGGATGCGATTCATGAAAGTCGGCAGCTCGATCAGGAGAAGATACCATCCGACATTGCTGCAGAAGTGAGATACGAGAATGGCGATGAATGGTTTAGAGGTGAAGATAGCGCGCCAGGGTATCGGAGCACTTTCGTCGTGATCTTCATTTTTGTGCTGTCCGAGGGAGTTCATTATGTAATCCTTCTCGTCTTGGCTTATGAATCTCGTCTGCTGTTCCGGGGAGTCCTCGATCATCAGCCACCAAGCTGTGCACCAGATGAGACACAGCGCACCCTCGATGTAAAATATCCATATCCAGCCGAGCTTCGCGGCTATCAGGCCGGATAACAAAATTGAGATCACGGTTCCGAGTGCGGTTCCAGCGTAGACGATGGAAACGAGAACGCTTCTCTCCGCTGGCGGTGCCCACTTGGCGACCATGACGTGCATCGCTGGGAATGTAACACCCTGAAAAAAGTAACCGCGAAATGTTTATTTCTCGGTCTGCACAGTAATTACGAGTAAAATTAATATATATATATATTTTTTTCAGATATACGCACACCGCCGATTCCTTGAATGAATCTCAGAGCCATGAAAACTGTGACATGAAGATTTGCAGCGACCGGAGTCAATACGCATGCCGCGACGTTCAGTAGAACGGATCCGTTCATCACCCACTTTGCGGAAAGACGTTCGGCCATTCTTCCTCCGGGCATCAGAGAGACAAGGTAGCCGAAGAAGTATGTTGCGTGGATGTACCCCTGAAGATTTTCGTCCCACGCGAAGGGTCCGTCCTACAGTTGCACGAATAATAAGAAATCGTGTGAGTGATTATTCCGAACCGATGATTCGTTTTCGAATAACATCGACTCAACGTTTCGGCCTCTGGTATTCTCGAGTATACCCAGGTAGCAAAAAGAGGTATGAAAACGTGATCTAAATGCGTTACATATGTCCGTCCGGATGGTAACTATAAGCTATCTTACATCCAAAAGTTAACTTTTTCGATGGGTGGTAACTTTCGGATGTCATCCAGACGAACAAATCGAACCCATTTGGATCACGTTTTGATAACTAATTTTTCATACCGGATTTCTTTTTTGCTACCTGGGTGACTACCCAAGTAGGAGAAAAAAAACCCATTTGGATAACTTTTTCATACCTGATGTCTTTTTGCTACCTGGTTGACTACCCAGGTAAGAGAAAAAACCCATTTGGATAACTTTTTCGTACCAGATGTCTTTTTGCTACTTGTGTAATCACCCAGGTAGGAAGAAAATTAGTTATGAGAAAGTAATCTCAATGGGTTATAGTCACCATCCGGACGAACATATGTAATCCATCTGGATCACTTTTTTCATACCAGCCATCTTTTTGCTAACTCGATAACCGAGTATCAATTTTTCAGATGTTACGAAAAAGTTGTTCGTTCGTTGACTTACGACCGCCAAAATGTTATCCGTAAGCTATCGCATGTCCCAAAGTCGACTTTCAGACACGCGATAACGTTTCATCTTACGGATAACATTTCGGCGGTCACAAGTCAACCGACGAACAAATTTCTCGTAACATCTGAAAAATTGCTCCTTGGGTACTTTGGTAGGTTCTCGCTTATCCTTTTTTTTTAACTACTTGGCGTCGAGCCGCGTCTCTCGATACTTCGAACTAAAATTTGAATAACTGTGCCGAGTATAAATAAACGGGAGGGGTGCTTTTTATTTTTAGTGAGAAATAAAAACGGGTCGCGAAATACATCGTCGACCCAGAGATCGCACTTGTTGCCTGCAGAAGAAGAAGAAAAAAAAACAATGTTTACTTCGCTTTCGCTTCCGGTGTCGTTTCCACTCTCGAAGCTGCAGACAGCGGGTGCAGAGTCTTCGTGCTCGGCCATCAGTCTAACCGCCGTCTTGTTCACCATAGCCACGATAGCCACGCTGACGTTGACCTTGAATCCGTAAATTATTGCGAGGCCAATGGATCCCATTATGGCCATGAGGTATCGGATTGGAAACAGGCATTTTTTACCAGCCTCGTTATCTGTTCGAGAGAGGAGAGTTTCGGTGATGAGAGTAGCGAATGTAAATAGGAAGAGATAAACTAAAGAGATATCGCGCCGACCGGCTCGCGCAGAGTCCACGTGCGCCGGCCCTTCGAGGTCGTTGACTATCTCTGTGTTCTCCTCGCGTCAATGAGTCATGAGTGTATGAGTGAGTGCGTGACGTTGAACGAGCATTACGCGCGGGCAAGATAAACGTGCGTCTCCTAGGAGGCGAAATTAACGGAAGCCCGCGCACCCGTCGACGATGCGCGAAAACCTGAGCGACGAATCTTTCGATTCGACCTAAATAACTTCGAAGACGAGATCGCACAGCATCGAGCTCCAGGGAAGAAATTATTTTGGGATCGAGAACAAGAGACCGCTGCTAGGACGACGAAAAAAAATGTGTGGATGGACGTGCGAAGGTCACGAAAAATTTGATGGGCTGATATGAAATACAATCGTACACCATTGGCCCGTCGGGAACCAATTAATGCGAATCAACCCACGTTCGTCCCCACGTGCTCTTGCGTAATGGAATTCCATTCGTAGAGATTGTAAATAACGATATAAAAGAGATGATAATGAAGCGAGTTCACTGTCCTTTGAGTGTCACGACGTGATTTGACGACTAATATGTGGCTCGCGAGTCCTCGTATAATTCGGTACATGAAAATTTATTATTCACGAGCAATCATCCTTCATTATAATTGACGAAAGATCGGGACTTGATAGTCCCGAATCGTGCCTACGATATAGAGACGTAGATGTAGATCTCTGTATCGTAGGCATAATTTGCGATTCATTTGGAAAAAAAAAAATAGAATCAAAAAGAGACAAGTAAATATCGATATAAATATAGATCTCTATATCGTAGACATAATTTGTTATTCGTTTGCAAAAAATAAACTGAAATAAAAAAATGTGGGGGAGCGTATCGGCGAATCGGTGCCATTGGAAGATCGATGGGAGATGAGGCGTGACTCTCAAGGTCTCAAGGTCAAAAAGACGCGGCGTCTTTGGACCCTGCGACCTTGACGTCGTGACCTTCGTCACTGGAGCAGAAGCTTCACGGATTTTGCATAAATTAATATTGTAATAATTTTTTAATGACTTAAGTTAAAACTTTTTTTTTATAGTAAGTAATTAGATTAATGTACGTAATTATAGACTCACCGTTTCGATTGTCACCCACTGCCATCGCGCCAATCTGATGAAATTCTTCCAAAGGACAAGAATTAAACTATGTTTTTTTTTTTTACTTTTAATTACTCACAACTTCTACTGAACATCGAGAAACGAATGAAACAGCTTATCAGATTATACGATTTATCAGTCGTGTGTTTATTTCATTATTGGACTATCAGAGATTTTGTTCGTCGGATCGAATCGACGATACGTTAAAATAACGTAAGCGCTCGGATTGCAAGAAAAAAAAATAGATCGGTGAAAGTGGAACAGCGTGCGTACCGGTGACTTTGCGGTTGGGCGTACCGTGCGTTACTGATAACTCCAACTTTTAGCCGCGCGAAGGAGAGAAGCGTCTGAGATTCGTGGAGGAGCAAGTTCACTGTTTGGCGTTCCGGGTTCGACGGTTTGGAATACTGTGGGGCGTCGTTCGCCTGCGCCAACGGTTCTATAAATGCTCCCCGCCATACACGCGCGATGCACACTTGGAAAAGGGACCCACATCGGTGTTACCTGTTGGGTCGTGACTGTGAGCACGGACACGTTCAGAGGGCATCGATCCCCGAAACTTGATTGTCCGCAAAGGGATGCGAGTTATTTGCCGCGGGAGTTTTTTCTCAAAGGAACTCCACACGCGTATAATACGTTCGGTCCTAACGGTTGAAACTACAAGAAAATGCCAATTGCTTCTTAATACGGTCATGTTTTTTTTTTATTGTATAATACAGTAGCTTCAAAGTTCACTGAAAACAACTTTCACTTTACGCATTTCCCTCATTCATCTTTTAGATAACCATAGTATTTTATGGATCCTTTGCAAGCTTTATGGCAAGCTTTTGGACAAGTCTTTGAGTAAGATGATGCAGTTGCACGCAAGACGGGTCGGGTATTGAGTAATGAAGGCGCGCGCGACGAGGAGAGGATACGAAATGGCAACGTGCTGACGCAATTGCGCAATCCGCGAAACGCACGTAGCTGTCTCGCGCCTTTCTGTAACACTCTGAATCACATAAATATCTGGAAATCTCGGTTTTTGTCAAGATGTGACGTCGTCATAGGGGAAGATGTTACTTCTAGTTTGAAAATGTCAATTTTTTCCGGAAGTGACATCAAAGGGGAAAACGTCAATTTCGGTTTGGAATTCCATTGTCAGACCGGGAGTGACGGTTAACTAGGAGAAATGCAACTTCCGCTTTAAAAATCTCATTTTGCGACGGGAATTTACGTAATCTACGGGAAATGTCACTTCCGGTTTGAAAATCTCAATTTTTGACCGGAAGTGACGTTTCCTATAGATGACGTATCGGCTAAAAATAAGATTTTCAAACCGGAAGTGCCATTTCCCGTAGATGATCCCATTTCAGATCGAAAAATGAGATTTTCAAAACGGAAGTGACGTTTTTCCTAGATGACATCACTTTCGGTAAAAAATAAACCTCTTAAATCGGAAGGATCCCCTAGGTGACTTCACTTCCGGTTTTAAAATTTCACTTACCGTCCGAAAGTGCAATTTTTTTCCTCCATGACGTCACTTCCGGTCAAAAAACTGAGAATTTCAAATCGGACGGGACGTTTTCACACATGACGACACTTTCGGTAGAGAACTGAGATTTCAGAGGTACAGCAAAGGAATATACACAAATGCAGCGTATTTCTGGAGCCGAGGTAAGTAATTCGCGCTGTAATTCCCTGCAAATTGCTCGCATTTTGCAAAAATTATATTTTTTTATTAACTCCTAACGCCAATTTTCGTATCAGATATTGAGTTTTAGTTCGACATACCTCAGGCAAGGTACGCGAAGTCAGTCGAAGTAAACACAGCGAAGTAAGTAGAGATAAAAAAAAATTTGTTGATTAAACTTTCGATACGATATCATCTTCTCGTTTCTCAGTTCATACTATTTTGTTCATTTGGTATCTATCAATCTAAAAAAAAAGGAGGAAAAATTGACAAGTGTGTATAATTAAGTTGTACAAAGTAAAATGTTGAAAGCATTTAACCTTCTGCGGCCGAAAGCGGAGATCGTTGACCCCGAACAGCCGGAAGTCGAGATGTCGAGCATCTCCGAGATTAGCGACGTTGCGGACAAAACTACGGAGAGTGTCTCGCCTACCGAGCCAACGAGTGCGACAATAAATACAGAAGAAGCTTCGAGCGACACTCTCGAAGAGATTTACACTTGGATCGATCAGATACCGTTCTCCAGGCCGAGAAGAAACGTCGCGCGTGACTTTTCTGATGGCGGTACGTCTTTCGCTCGATAAACCTTTTGAGTGAAAAATAGTCAATCAATTCTGTGCGTTGTTGTTTCTCTTGCAGTACTTATGGCCGAGTTGTTGAAACGATATTATCCGCGACACGTCGATTTGCACAATTACACATCGAAGAACAGCATCGCCAACAAAATCGACAATTGGAGCACGCTGAATCGCAAGGTCATGTTGAAGATCGGTATGAAACTCAGCAAAGACGTAATAATGAGGTTGGCCTATTCGGAACCTGGGGCTGTAGAGTCCGTTCTCGGTGCCCTGCGAACGAAGATATTGAAGGATTGCAACGCGGAGAGGGACTCTCTGTACTTTGATTACGAAGATAACGGAAAGGGTGGTGAGATTCCTAAATGCATCCCGTAGCGCAATTGCAATTGTAACGAAATTATATTCTGTTTTTCCAAGAAACGGTCAAGTCCGTTTTGAATTCCGAGGAAGTCGCGAACAAGACGGTTCCGCGTCAGGCTTTCGTGAGACTTAAGCACGAGCTACAGGAGAAGAAGAGCGCGATAAGCACACTGAGCGAGAAATTATCGCATCTCGAGAGCCTCCTGAAACTGAAGGATCAGAGAATCGCCGATCTTACGGCGCAGATAAACGGACCAGCAGAAAGAACAGTTACTCCGCGACCCAACGTTATCGGCAACGGTAGCGGCAAATATGGAATTGATACAAAAGCAAAAGCCATCTAGTTTTTGAATCCTCGAAGAAACAACAAAATTTAAGACTCCGATATTAGAACTATAAAAAAGTAATTTATTCGAAGTTGCGATGTGTACACGGGAGGCTTAATGTAGAAAATTTTCGTACGAAGTACGAAAGCTTTATATCTGCGCACGCATACTCGGAGGCGAGACGAGAATTACTCCGTCACCTCTGACAAACAACATTGGAATGTTTCTCTTGGTAGTGCGATAAACCTCTTCGTACGTCTCCTCGTCGATCTCGACAGTCGTCACGGTTTCCTCGGCCTCTCCGAGCACCATATTAAGATGCTGATCGTACGCCTACAAAAAAATCAAATGTAGATTAAACAAAATATATTTGAATCGGTTTTCATGTGAGAAATAATAGAATTTTTAAGTGTCGCCCTCTGTCGTCACTTACGTGCAACCGTCCGCGGAGCTCGCGTTCGTTGCGCATTTTAACGTATATTCTCTCGTCCAGACTAAGCCTTATCAAATCCAATGGCTCTTTCACATTTATCGCTGGAACCTGGATAAATTAATAGATCAAAAGTTTTTTTATCTCAACGGAGGTTATGTTTGCACCTACATAACCAAACTTTACAAATGCATTTAGATTCTATACCTGTTCAGCCTCGTCCGCCATTGCGCACAGTAGTATCAATTGATGAGCGATGTATCAACACAAAAACTAAGATTAATCCTCTGTCGTCAATGATCACCTCATAAATTGATTAATCGTGCCGCAAGTCGATCAACGGCCCTTTTCGTCGAACTGAGTCGGCAAATTCTCTCCAGCGATGCTTCTTTTTTCTTAACTTCGCCGACCACTATTTTGGAGCAGCGCTCAGATCGCACGTTCCCTCGTCGGATGAGGCAAGCGCGGTGGGAAGGGGGGATGAACACACACAGGCCTGCTTGCAGATTATGTTTGACTCAACTAGACGCGCCTTTCCAATTCTGTCAAAATCAGCTGACCGGGATCGACCGCAACAATGAAACATGAAACAAATTCGCAAAGAGATATCAAATGTTGTCGATAGTGCGTAAAACAGTACCGTAGCGAGTTCGAGGAGCGAAACCCGCGCAAGAGGAAACAAGCGAATAACAGAGGGTACGAGTCGCCGACTCGTCGGGAGGGCCATTGCGTTGGATATTCTGATTGTTGGTAGTCCAACATGGCTGCTGAGATCAATAGAGCACTGTCGGGATGCGATTTAGCCCCGAGAGTCGAGAGAAAACGTCGAGATCATGCTAAATTATAAAATCGCTGCCGTCGTCGGGTTGTGATAAACTGTGAAACGAAATAACAATGCTGTGCTCCGTCGACGCCGTCGATTGAACGAGGAAATCGACGATGAGTGATGGGCTTGAGTTGACGCTCGTGGCCGATCTTGAGGCCGAAACTCGTCTGTAATCGTCGAGGAAATGTAGAATATAAAAATTACATTCAATAATGCGGCAGCTCGTTAACGATATTTTGTGATAAACTTCGATACTCGCGTTCGTACGAAAGTAAAAAAGAAAAAAAAAAGTTCCTAGTACTTTAAATATTTTAAACCGGCACGACGACCGAGCGGGTGCGATGACGAGGTTGAAAGCTGTTTTTTCGTCCTAATTTTTTTTAAATCATTTTTGAGCGATTTTTGGAGCACCCGGCGGTTTAAGGATATTCCGCGCGACGACAGGATTATAGTCGTAAATTATACACTTTTGTCGCTGAGGAAGCCGCGAGCGGTTTTCTGGTATTATCCATCTGTTAATATGGACTTTCTGGCGACCGTCCTCTTCGCTGTGATAACATTCGTCTGCGGAGTAATATGCTCGCTGGCCGTAGAATTCTACATTCTGAGGAAGTATCTTGAGCAAGCGCCGGAGGCAAGTCCTCCCGACAAGCCGGTGCCCCATGGGAAGGCTATGCTGCCGGACGAACTGCTGGAAAAGATCAAGGAGGAAAAACCCAGCGGAGCCAGACAGAATCTTTCCCAGGGTAACGAGAACTTGGCTATAAATCTGACCCTCCAGTTTCTCTTCAACGAACTGAGAAACGCCGAGAGAGTGAGGCTCTGGCTTTACAGAAAACTTAACAACGAGTTCAAGGAACTCCTCAATCAGACGACTACCGGAAGACTGTTCGACAGTGTTCAGGTAGCTGGAACTTTTTTTTTATTAAAAAAATAAAAAAATTCTATCATTGAATCCATAATGCTTACTCTGGAAAAACTCTGATTTTTATTTATTAATTTATTTATTTTGTTTATTTATTTCATTTACATTTACAATTTGTACAGGTCAGATAACAATACAGATATGCACCAAAGTATAGCATGTCTAAACATAATAAAATTGTAATATATAAAATGTATTATTCTTCGTTTCTTTAAAAGTTTCGTTTATAAAATTTTATCGTGTAAATTTTCAGCTTCGCGATCTGCATCTTGGAACGCAGTTCCCGACGATAAAAGGCCTGGAGGTGGCCGACGCGAAAATCGATCCTGACACGGGCCTCCTCGAGACTCTGGATTTGTCTTTGGACCTTCACTACTCTGGAAACTTTCAGCTCTCCATAGACGTGAAAATGTTGTTGGGAAAGACGGCGTATCTAGCGTTGCAAGGTAGGCCGACGTTTTTCGACACGATTTTGTATCAAGTATGAAGAATGATAATTTTGTTCATTTTTTCTCCATTTCTTTTGTACCAAAACCATTGATAATTATATTATTAATAAAAAATAATGTTCTCCTTTTTTTTTGCAGTGAAACGCGTAACTGGCAGAGCCAGACTGCAGTTCACCCGTGTCCCGTACACTCACTGGTCGCTGAGTTTCTATTCCGAGCCGATTCTCGAGCTGGAGGTTCAATCGCAATTTCAGGGAAGGCAGTTGCAGCCCCAGATAGTATCGCTGATAACCGGCCAGATTCGGCGAGCAATAAGGCGGAAGCATACTCTGCCGCGATACAAAATGCGTTACAAGCCTTTCTTCCGTCGTCTCAACGACGAGGACATCGATTTGTCGGAGGTGAGATTTGAACTTCGTTCATTCGGCATCGATCTTCGGTGTTTTTCTAAACGTCTCTGCATTTTATGATCAAGGTCGCATCGACGCAACTGACTCCCGGGCTCCTCGAAGTTATTCTCGTTGAAGTAAGCCGATTGAATCTCGGACAGAACGCGCTTCCGGTCGAGGACTTGTCGCAGATCGAAGTATACTGTACGATAAGCGTGGACGTTACACCATGGATATACTTGACCCAATATGGCGGCGTGCCCTACATGGTCCTCGATCTGATAATAAGCAAGACAAGTTCTCATCAACTGGGCGTTGTGTTCAAGCAAGAGGTGGTGCCGGAAATAGGACAGAATTGCGTCCTGGTGGAGACGATTGTAGGCGGAAGTCCGGCGGCTATAGCGGAAATGCGAAAGGGCGATATACTGTCGGTAGTCGACGGAAAGAGGGTCTCGAACATGAGCCAAGTCGCGAAGCTCGTCAAGAGCGCGGCTCAGAGACGTTTTATAATAAGGGTCGAGAGAAAATACTCGAGATACGATGCCGAGAGGCACAATTCGATAAAACCCGACAGCGCCGAGAGACCGTCCGTCGACAGGACATTCGACAGGAAAACCGCCCGGAGCGATTCGACGATAAGCCGCGGCGACGCGCCGAGCGCGGACGAGGCGAGCCCGAGGTCGAAGTTCGAGGGACAAATAAAATTCTCGGACTTGAGAGACACCGATTTCGAGAACCTCGAGAAACCCGACGCTGGGATAAAACTCTTCAGACGGAGAAAGAGCAGCATTCACGTGGGCGGTGACGACTTATCGGCGCCCGAAACACCGTCTAGAAGAATATCGATCGCCTCGAATAATTCAACGGCGTCGAGCAACGCACCGCTCTGTCCCGCCGACGACCCTTGCTCACCTTGCATCACCGACCTGTACACGACGACGAGGGAAAAATTGTTCGCCTCTCTTGTTACTTTCGAGGAAACCAGAAACTTTCAAATCGACTCGGAACTACAGTATCTCAACATCGGCGTGTGGGCTCGCGTAAAAGGTGGCGACGTCCCCCCGAGGATAATAGGATATATAAACGCTCCGATAAAACTTATTTTAGCCCAATGCTCGACATCGACGACAGGCCATTACCTCAAGTGTCACGCTCTACTGCCGCCCGATACCGGTATGATTTATTATTAACGCACACTACTCTACAGTATTATCGATCGAGTGCAGAGAACGCCCTTTCACCTTCGTACAAAATTGTCTTATTTTATTTGTTTTTCTTTTCTTTCTTATTTCATCGAAGCTTCCATAACCGCGTCGAACTCCAAGCTCCAAGGGTACTCTGGATTCGATCCGACGCTCTGCCACGGCGATATTTTGTTGTCCTACGGATGGGTCTCGAGTCCACGGCACACCGGCGATACCGGCAAAAAAGAAAGTACCGAAGCCACGAGAACTCAAACTATCGTCAGCTCGGAAAATTCTGACAAGAAAATGCACGACTTCATTAGAACACACTTCCATAGAGCTACTCATTGCGACTTTTGCACGAAAAAGGTAAGTTCTCTCGAATTTCGGAGCCACGTTATTTTGCCGAAACTTCATCGGCCGAATCGACGTATGGCCGAAAATCATGTTTCCGAACGCACTTCTTACGGATCGTGAAACTTCTGAAACTTTATTTTTCGGAATCGTCAAAATGCCGAAACTTTATTTTCTTCGGATTGTCAAATTTCCAAAACTTTATTTATCCGAATATTTATTTCAGCGAAAGTTATCCTTCGAACGTCGTCATCGGCAGAACGTTATTCCTCCGATTCGCTATTTAACCGAATGTTATTTTTTCCGAAAATAATTTCACCGAACTTCATTTCGGTAAATCTCTGAATATCAAGTCACCGAATCGTCATTCTTGTGAATGCCAATCAACCGAATTGCGAAACTAAATAATATGAGTGAATAGCCTGACCATCTGCTATTATATCCGTTCGTAAAAAATCTTACGCTTAGTACGAATTGATACGGATAAATACTATTCGGGCGAGTGATCATTTGGCGACTTGACGTTTGGAGGTCTAACGATTCGGGGAAATTATCATTCGGAAAAATAACGTTCGGCCAATTACTATTTCGAAAGACTAAGTTCATTAAAATGACGATCCGGAATAATCAAGTTTTGGAAATTTGACGATTTGTAAAAATAAAGAATCAGCAGTTTCACGATTCGGAAGACTAAAATTTCGATATTTTGACAATACGGAAGAAGTGCGTGCTGACCCATGATTTTCGGCCATACAACGATTCCGCCGATTGAAATTTCAGCAAAATAACATGGCTCTTCAATTGTCGCATGAACTGTTTTAGTTTATTTAAAAAAAAAAAAAAAATGATCATCGAATTTTCAACAGATCTGGTTGAAAGACGCAGTGCAGTGTCGAGACTGCGGTATGGTTTGCCACAAGAAATGCGAGGCTCGTTGCCAGTCGTCGGGCAGTTGCGGGGCGGAGAACCTCGCGGCAATGGCGTATGAAGCCGACGAGATAGAAGCGAACGTTGTCACGGGAGACGCCGGTCCAGAGATATCCCTCACAGGTTGTGAAGAGAACGTTCAGGTACTGAACACGTAGTACAAGCTTCCAATATTTACAATACTTTAGCAAGAAACAAAACAAACGAAAAAACAAGCCCATTATTTATTATGTTTAATTGTACTTAACCGGGTTTGAATGCCTCGACTGAGAGGTCACGAATTTCGGAGTATCTTAACGTCATGGTCATCTCAGCTGCGACGTGCGACGATATAAGTTTATCCGAAATATTCCTGAAAGCATGCGCTTGACAGTGTCTTAAATTAAATTGTAATGATAAAATCCTTAAAAATCTTTCGTTCTGTCGGTCATCGACGGATTCTAGTCAAAAATTCAAACAACCGCGTGTCCATCACGGCCGAACGAACGAAGTTTCAGAGAAATCGTAAGAAACGTTTTTCTTATTTTTATTTATTTTTTACAAAATAGCGCATTATACATATCGGTGAAACAGGCTCATATACATTTACGAATATACATCATCATCATCAAGGGGAACACGGGATGATTATAGCCGATCGACTCGATACGATAGAAAAGCAAAGCAAAAAAAAAAAAAAAAAAAAAACAGTAGCCCTTGGTGTCTTGTAAATATATTTTAACGAAGATTGTTAAGCACGAATTCACGATGTTGTTAACAATAAAACATTGTCGTCCGCACTCGGGAAGGTGAAGGTTTATTCGTAGACTTTGCCACCTCGTTCCTCGAACAATAAACGTTCTCGGTATCTATGAAGTATTCCGGAAGTGACTTTTTTTTATCCTTCTTACTAATTAAAAAAAAATAAAAAAACATAAGAAGATACGAGGATACTTTATCGATGCCACGAACTAATTAATAATACGTAACTATGTGACTGAATAAAAGAATTAACAAAGTTCGAATGCGTTGGTCGTACAATCAGGGTATGATGGCTGTGAAGGCCAGTATAGCTAACACGCTACTGGGTCTGAAGAAAGCTGGAAGCACGAGTTGTCTGGCGCCGCCATCGTCCGGTAGCGGTTTGGCGTCCAGAAGTCTTCCCCCAAGTCCCTGCGCGTCCCGCAAGGTAGAAATTCATTGTTCATACATCTTTTTTTTAGCTATAAAAAAAAGTGCCGGAACATCCGTTTGCATTGATGTAAATTTTTAGATAATTTTTTTTTTTTTTCTTAACTTTATACATTTTAATCGAATACGCTCAAGTTTTTATCTCTCCCTTGTCTGATCCCGTCTCACCAGTCATGTGGATAAGCATCGAAACCATAATGGCTTGCAAATGTGCTTGGCTTGCGACACTAAAAAAAAAAAAGAAATTTAAATAATACCAACAATACCTCCGCTTTGCTATGACACTTTGATCGCCTCATTAATGCAACTCATACGTCTTCTTGTATTCCGACGAAGACACTAATGTTATACTCATTGTGCTCCCGAAACCCCGTAAACAAATCCAAATGTCGAATTACAACGATAAGCTCTAAATAATAACAATAACGAAACTAATGCTTGGTAAGTAAGGCTTTTTGTAACATACAATTTTCTTTTTAATAGAGTTAAAAATAAAAATTCTTTTATATCTATTTTGATACTATTACATAGGCATGCATTAACGATTGTTCGAAAGATCCTAATTGTTTTCCATACTGTGTGTATCGGTCGTACTTTTTTTTTAATTCTTATTTTGCTTCAATGCTATTCGGTTATGATTTTCAAGTCTCTTCAAGGATTAAATACCTTTACAAATAAAATTGAAAAAAATGTAGAGTTCACTCGTCGGTGGATTGGGAATAAATCCAGAATTGCTGGAAGGTACCGAGCCCAGTGTGGCAGCTCCTCTCCTCTCCGGCGACTTGGACGATGGATTAATGTCGCGGGCGAAGGAGACGGGAAAATGTTTGTTCAATTATCTGGAACCCGAGGAACGCGTCGATAAAATTAATTCCATGGTAAGACAACGACGGTAGTTAAAGTGCTCGGAAATAAATAAATAAATGTATATATATGTATTGTAACATCTTTTATTATTGCAGATAACAAAGCTGAAGGCGGCTCTCGACGGCGAAACTACCTCAAGATTAGAATTATCGCAAGGCGGCGAGATGGACAGCGCGAAATTGATAGCCCAGAGTGATCTGCGGGTCCAAGCTCTGAGCGTATTATTGTTGCACTATTGTGCCGGTTTGCAACACTCTCAGGAAGCCCTGGATCGGCTTAAAACCAACGAACACTCCTAAATTTATCTCGTTAAAATATAATTTAAAAAAAAAAAAACGTTATAAGCATTTTTCGACTTCAGAGATTTTCATAGTAGTTTTCAATCGATATTGTATTTTTCTTTTTTTCTTTTACCGAATAATCGGTTTTGACGAATTTTCGCATACGATAGTCAATATACCGGGAACTTAGGTGCAGTATTAATACGTACATTCGAATTATTTAACAATTACATAAGGATATTATATATATAATTCTCACGATTTAAATAACGCCAGTTATATTGGACAGGTATCGCCAAAAAATATATACTCAACGATTTACCAGCTACCAGAGAACACCAAAAAAAAACACTGAATTACTCGTATCGATCATAGATTGTATATTTGTAGAGAGAAAAGTACAACACATTTATTATATAGTAATGTAACGATGCCGTAGAGCTGTACAAGCCGGGAAGCGATGATTTCTTCCCCATCATTCACGCGATCAGCAGTCTTAATCGATTATATCGATCGTAATGAAAAATAAATGTTTCGCCTATTGAACTGTGCCAGAGCTCGCGTGCTCTCTTAATTATAAATTCTATGTCCTCTTTATCACTTTGATGAAAACTTAAGAAAACAAAAATCACGCTATAACTTTTGCACGATCGCCCGATGCATTGTTGGCAAAAAAAAACATCTAAAAAATAATTTAAAAAAATTGAAGATTCAACGTGAATCTTTACATTGACTGATCAATAATCAATTATAAATATATGTGATTGTCTCGATTTAAGCGAGTCGAAGATAGGAAAAACAAAACGATAAGAGAGAAAAATAAACTCAAGATTCGGTACTCTAGACAGCCAGCACTCCATCCAATATTCTAGTTTAGCGAGCATACAAACAACACACGTCTAGCAACAGTACAATGAGTGTTAATTAATCCAAGAATCAGTGTTAAATCAACACAAAACAGTGTTAATTAATCCAAGAATCTCAACGAATGTATATCATCATCAAGATTTAATTGTTATCGAATAAACCAAAATTATATTCGCGGCGTAACATTTAGAATCTCTTTGGCGATAATTACTTTCTGCTACGTAGGCATATGTGATTATACATAGTTGTCGAATGCTGTGACCGTTGAAAACATTTGTTTCTTTGACTTGCTGCGGCTTCGAAACAGTAATTCCAGAATCCTCTTTTTTCGTTTTTTTTAATGAAGAATCTCAATTTTCATTATTTTTTTTTTTTTTTGTGCTCACGGCGTTCTTACGCATGTAATTAATCTTCAAGCCACACGGTTAAAATTCTCGAGCGTCTCGTATGTGCATAAACGTGTAACATTGCACGCGTTTTGTGGACCGCGCGTTCGTCGCGACTACTGCGCGGTCGTCCAAATATTCTCCAAGGCCGGAAGTGATTTAGAATTTTCAACGAGAGCGAATGATAGATACATCGTCCGAGTGCGTTCTCGGACAACGTCTCATCCACGTGCGTAGGGACGTTTTCGCCAACGCGAAATACCGTTTCCCGGTCAATACACACAACAATAAAAATACGCTACCGAAAGACGAATACAACTATATAAAAAATGAAAACAATATTATAAAAATACTGAAAGATAAAAAATAAATGGGTAGAAATATTGACGGATGAAAAATAAAAAGGTAAAAACATTGAAGGATGAAAAATAAAAAGATAAAAATATTGAAGGATGAAAAATAAAAAGATAAAAATATTGAAGGACGAAAAATAAATAGATAGAAATATTGACGGATGAAAAATCAACAAAACCGCGAAATCGTTCGGCGCACAAAGAGAGCCAGCCCGATCAGCGAAGTAAGAGACGCAAAATCTCGGACCTTGCGTCTGATCTCATGAGAGGCGTCAGAGAAGCCAAGGTTTTTCCGATTTCCTCTGGTAAAGCGAAGCGGAAATTCGCGACACACTCAAGCTCTTCGGGGCCAATATACGCGTCGCACGTACGTGTTCGTCGGTACTTGGAAAAAGCTCCGCCGTCTCATACGTATATAGGGGGGGCTTTCACGTTTGCGTTTATCTTTAAACGTCAGTCGTGCAAAAGCCAAGAAGAAGAAGAAGAAGTCATGGGGGATTTTGGCCGACGTTCTATTTTCGTACGCAAAATTCACGCGCAGTATCCTCTGGCCGAGTGCCAAACGTATATATATTCCGGCATATAAACATTTTGTCCCTGTTGGGCTTTCGCCGTTCTGTTTTCCTACCGACCGATATGCTTTCCCGATTCCGCTGCAACAATGAGTGCATCGTTCTTCCCGCAAGAAAAAAAAAAAAAAAAAAAATTTCATCGATCGACTAAACGAAATGATAAAATAAGCGAAATTTTTATTGAATTTTTTTTACCGATCGATTGACTTGAGCGAAGCCGGAAATTCGAATTAATTAATTCGAAATAATAATAAAAGTACTGATTTTTATTAATATCGATCAGTTTTGCATTTATCATGTATATATATATATATAAATATATATATATATATGTATATTTTTTTTCATCCGGTCAAAGACTTCGTTCGTTGTTCTCCGGGGACGTGACCGGGAAATTACCGCGAGCGCTGATCCCGTTCGGGATTTTTGCGAGGAGTATAGTTTTTCCTCTTAAAAATATCGCAGACGTCGGTGGCTCTCCGAGTTTCTTCGTCTTACGACCTTAGCCGAAAGCTCGGGTCGCTACGTGAGAGAGTCCCGCGTGGACGTCTCTTTGTCCGAAAAGCCAGGACGCAATTCGACCGTCGTTCCTTTTTGTTGGGCTCTTTTTTTTTTGGCAATTTCGCAAAATCTTTCAGAGCATCTCTCGCCCCGCGCGCTAGCCGCATATTTGTAAGATCCGAGGGGCAATCTACACGCGCTCACCTTCGGCGAAATTACGACGGAAAAGTCTAGCCGATTTCGCGAAGGAGTCCGCGAAATTTTCGATAACGGAAACGCGTATACGCAGTGGGCAGCTTGCCTGGTCGCCCGATCCTCATATTTATCCTATTTACTTTATAAATTTCCCTAGGAAATTGTCTGTTGACACTTCGTCTACAACATCTCGATAATGAGTCCAATCCCTCAAATTTAATCCTAGCACTACTTTCGATTAAATGAAAAATTAAAAAATTTGTACAAAGGCTCGTTTTACCACACTCGGCATTTTTATATTAATACGGCCGACCTAGGTTCTTTTTTTCTTTCAAACTTTGATACCATTATCCTACATATCCAGAGGACAGATCGAATCAATTTAGGATTTCCCGAAAAACCTAACAAAAGGTAATTTTTTTTTTTCGAAATCGCTTGCCTTATCGTCCGATCCTTATATTTATCCCATTCACTTTTTGTAGCACATGCACGAAAAGTCCCGTTTTTCGTGCCTGTAAAGCATGGCGAAAGTGGCGTTTTTAGTGGGGAATGAAAAAAACATGCTGTAGATACTTTATATCAGTCGGTGGGAAATTCATTTTCATTCATTTTCACAACTTGTGAAATAAAATTTTATACGATGCTCGTGCCAAAAACGTTTTCCCAACTCGTGTGATTGCAACACTTGCCTCCGGCTCGTGCTGCAAGTTCATACTTGTGAGGAAAACTTTTTTCGCACTTGTATCGTAATGTACTATTTGCGCACACTTATCTCGGTGTAGATACTTTCACGCCCACTTATCTCCATGTAAACACGACTACTTTCGCGCACGCTTATCCGTGCACTGCAGCTCCCTTGCCGCATCCTTCGCCAAGCTCTACAGGTACGAGAAGCGGGAGTTTTCGCGCATTTGTTACAAAAAGTACTATTGTCAAATTTCACTAGGAAATTATCCATTCACACTTCATTTACATTTTCTCCAACCCAACAATGACGAGTCCAATCCCTCAAATTTCATCATCGCACGATTCTCGATGAAATCAAAACAAAAACAATCCGTACGAAGGCACGTCTGACCAATCTCGGGATTTTCTACTGAAGCAGCAGTCCCGGGTTCTCATTTTCTGCAGCAGGTACGTCGCATTTTCTTCCAAAAACCTTCATACGACCATCCTACTCATCCGGACCGACGACACATCGTATTAATTTAGGATTTCCCTGGAAACATAACAAAGCATTATTTTTTTTTCGAAATCGCAGTATATTCGTGCAACAACACATCACGGTCTTTCGTGTGCACGGGCAGAGCCAGAGCGGTTCGCGAAGGAGCACGTGGTGGTAGAGATAGAGGGGGGCTTGGCTGAGGACTCGCCGTTGAGGGGAGTCGGAGGGGGAAAGGCTGATCTACACAGTTGTTTTGCAAACAAAGATGGAGGTAGCGCGAAGGTGGCAAGGAAGGAGAGCAAAGCGAGACGGAGAGGAACCGAACAAAGTCAGCTGATCGGTGAGATGCATCTCTGGGTTAGAGGTGGTGGGGGGAGTGTAACACGCTGCCGGGGGATAGACCGCGTTGTTGCTCCTCGGTGAAGGCTTAAATAGCACCGTGTGCTTTGTAACAAACCAGTGCCAGACGGCGACTCCCGGTGACAGGCATCGCCGTCGTCTGATAGAGAGAATTACGCGTTTTACGAACCGAGAATCCGTGAATAATAATAATATTACAACAAAAAACAAAAAAAACGCTAAAAGCTAGCCGAAGATCCGTTTCCTGGTTTTCACTTTCCACACAAAATTCATCGGCAACGATCGCTGCTTAAAACGCGATGAGTTTCAGAGGATAGACGTATATATATATATATGTATATATGTTCGAAGGAAAAAGAACTTGAGAACAGAGGAGCGGAACCTCTCTGGAGCTGTGCGCGCGCGGTTCTCACGCACTCTCCCTCATTTGTCCCTAATTTGGTTATATATACATAATTTTTACACATAGTTTTCGCAGCCGCGAAACTATCGAGTAATTTGACGAATCAACGAAAGGATAACTCTTTGCTCGAGCAGATCGCTCGGCGAGCGGCAGACTGTGACTTTCGAGTGAATTATTCGAGTGAATTCTGTAAAAGGAATCAGAGCTCGAAGGAATATCAGTTTCGTTTTTTTTTTCCTTTTTTTTTTTAATCACACGAAAAACGAAAATGAAACCACCCGCGTACAACAACAACAACGAGGGCGGCGTTCAGCAAATCTCCCAGGAACAGGGAGAGAGAAACGTCGCCAACGCGATTTGCGTTCAACTAGCGGGAAGGGCGATCATCAGAGTCGTTTCCCGCTGCGAGGAGGCTCAGGACAATTGTAACTTAGGTGAGAATTTAGAAAAAAAATTCTTCTGCCCAGTCGGAAGTTACACATATGCATTCATTTTCGTCACATCTGCCTGACTGTGCATCGCTCCCGACGAACTCGTCTTTGCCCGCTCGCGATTAGCCCGTCCGCTCGTCAGCTGTTCTCGTCAAACTTTCCCTCCGCAGACCGCTTTTCGTTCGCGCCGCCGTTCGGTCGAATATGTTCACCCGCTGCACCGAGCTGATTGTCTCTATTTGCAAAAAGGCGAGAAACATTCTGCAACTGCGACGTTACTGAGTCACAATGATAGAAAGCAATGAGGGAAGAGAAAAAAGTCATAGCGATCGAGGGATAAGATAAGGGAGTTTGCTAACGGGCGTCAAATAACTGCACGTCGATCGGACGACCACGTATACTGGCTTGTACAAAACTAATTCCGTTGAGAGCGAAAGCTAAAGTCATTATTGCGCCCAGAATCTTGCATCGCTAATCGAACACGTGCTTTAAATTTCTCACACTGACTTTCGGCACAGTGAATCGAAAGAAAAGACGGTAATATCGAACGCGAGAAAGGGCTTGGAGATACCGAATGGACGTCGAACACCCCGGCAACAATTTACTTACGCTTGGTAGTCGATCGCGACTGACTCAACTCTCTCGGTCTCCGTCGTCGCACGCATTTCGCATTATCTTCGATGATCGGTCTCTTTCGTAATTACCCACTCCGCAAGGTTCATATCGGATATCGTTTTCACTACGGTAATCGCTGGCTGTGAGACAAACGCCCGGGCAACCGTCCAATTGATAGACAAAAGAAAAGACTCCGTGAGACCGCGAGGCCTCCTAGCGTATTTCACGGTCAACGATCCAACTCCCTGGACAGCTGATGGCCAAAACGTACCGACTTGCAGGTTTACCGGTTGTTAAAAAAAAATCCCCATCTATCGTGATACGTTTTGGACACAGCTATGTATCGACGATTGTAGAAAATTCTTTTCTGTTTTTGGTATATTCGCGAAAACTTTGGACTTCCTGCTTTCCGGGAAAAACGGCACAGAGTTTCTCGCACGTTTTGCACACAAGGTTAGGTCCTTGCGTTGTCCATAGACGGCGCATTCTGGGACCTTGCCCAATGCCGTTACTGACGCTCCTTCTCTCGTATCCAATGCCTGCTCGATAATTTGCGCCTCATACTTTAATGTGACTCACGGTGAGGCTGTGGTCGAGAGAGTTAGCGATATAACGACCCGTGGATAAACGATAACGACGTCGAGATTCCGCTCTTTATAATGGCCGATCTTCCAGCCGTTTATGGTAGGGAAAAAAATGAAAAACGAGTTTTCTAATCGTCCGGACACACCAACGTGTTCGAGACTCTGCACCATGGCGAAAGTCTTTCCCGGTAGAGGATGAGGGGAGAAAAAAAGGAGACTGAGAAAGAGAACGGTTGGATGCTTTGGTGCAACAAAGGGCGCATTCGGGAGACGCTCGGAGTGCGTGGTATTAAAGTGCGCTCTATCACCGCCGTGTACCCGTTCGCCCCGGCACTATGTTTCTCTGGTTCACGTGCGCACGTGTTTCCGTTTACTTGCCAAGAGTCTGCCAGCGGACGTAAACTCGAGCCGAGCGAGCGGCCAGCCAGAAGGAGAGATAACTGCGACTTTGGAGCTAAATCGTGTACTATACCAAGAAATTTTTATACAAAGATCATCTGGCTCGGAGTTACTAATGCGATTAAGTTGTTTAGATTAGACGACGCGTTTTCGTGTTTACCCCGATTTTGCGAAACGCATTTCGCTTGGTCGCAACGGCTGGGTGTACCGATTTATACAGATAAATCAGTCCTCAGATCGGGAGATGTTTGTTTACCTTTTTTTCTCCTCGCGAGAAATCTTCCATTCGCGTGCGAATCACGCGAACCCGACCCGATAGCCGGATCGTCGCCCACGCGTCTGTATCGACCAGGACGGTGCTAATTCGCAATGACCACAGTGGAGATATACGCGTTGCTTTATACCTCGATGACGAACGCAATAAGATATAACATACCTAGCTCGCGCATCAGCTGGTAATAAAAGTGAAATGCTCCCGTGGCTATCCGCTCGCTCATTCTCAACGATGCACGATATACACACGCAACGCAATATTGTTACTGTATACTCTGCCAACTGCGGTATAGATAATTGCCTGGATAAACATTGTGCATTGTGCAACGCATCCGGTCTTTGTTTCTCTTTTTTTTCACTCTCGCGCATGCGCACTTTTGTCTGCTCTTGTACTACATTTACTATGAGCGATTTGTGGTTAAAGGCACTAAAAGGAGAAGATTTGGACTGGATGGGATTGGAAAATCCGAGATGAATCTTTACCTCGAGCATCAATTGGTCTCGGATCATCGGACTCTCTCTTTCTCTGTCGGGCTAACTCTTTCTGCGATGTTGCTGTTGGGCACTTCTACGTCACCCGGTAGTCTCGCGTGTGTACGCGCTCGCCTGTGTGAATCTCGAAATAGATAAGGGTCCTTGGCAATGCTACCGATCGCATTCTCCGTTCGCCTCTGCCCGCTCTTTGTGCATGTCTTACCGAATGTCCGACCGGTAGATACCGAGCTGAGATTCCTATAGATACACACGCGCAGATGCGTTGGTTATGTACGTGCCTACGAAATGGGAACCCGCCGACTGGATAGAGCGCGGCACGAAGGGGCGCCGAGGGTTCCGAGGGAACTGGTTGTCCGTAGGACGTAATAGAGGGCGCCGCCTAGCTGTTTATGGTCACAGCCATAAACGGCAGGTTGCTCGGTCAACCCCCCCAAGGTCTTGCAGCCTCCCGAGATCACGGTGGCATTCATATAGAATCCTTGAAAAAATATATATATATTGTGAAGAATCAAACTGGAAGCTGCACGCTTAAAAAAAATAAATCCTTTTGTTATTATGTTTCGATACAACTATTACGACTATTACGACGGCTGTCTTATCGACTCTTAATTGGGCATTGACTGATTTGCATAAGACAAATAAAAAGATTTGTGTCGATTGGGATAAATAAAAGATATCTGTGGCAATAAAGATAAATAATAAAAAGATTTTCCTCGATTGAGATAAATAAAAGATATCTTTGGCAATAAAGATAGATAAAAGATTTTTGTCGATTGAGATAAATAAAAGATAGCTTTGTCGATCGAGCGCACGATGATTTACCGCACGATTGCAGCGCACTCGGGAGTTTATATGCGGATCTATCACGGAACGCCCTTGAGGAGAATCACAATGGCGGAAGGCTTCCGGTCGCCAATATGGCGCCGGGAGCGCTTCCGCATGTAGAGTCTCTCAACCCTAGCCTTAGGTTCCGGCAGTTGCGAAGAATTTATAGAGCAGCCGGAGTGAGGGCGATGTTTATTTTTAAGTCACACACTAAAATAAATAACCCGACGACGTGTCTGGTGACGCGATCGAGAGAGGGGGGACGAGCTCGAAGGTTGGCCGCTCCGGTGGCGAAGACCTTCGGGCTTTCTCTTCGCTTTACGCGGCTTCGCGATCCACAACCTAGAATGCTCCGTGTGAGTCAGTGTGCCGGGCAAGATGGCGAACGCCGTCACCAGGGTGGTTCAGCGCTGCGAGGAAGCTCAGGATAACAAGAGTCTTGGTAATTAAACAAACTACGAAAAATTAAGAAAAAAAAAACAAACAAATTTTCTCTAACAGTTTCGACTATTGTTAAATCTATTTACGAGTCGAGGATAGAAGAGGCGAAAGAAAAATATTGAGTACCGATCAGTCAAGTTTTTCGACTGTACCTCGTGACATATTTCGCTACAGGTGCATAGAGAGCCAACGTGAGTTGAAAGAAGCTTCTCAAAGCACGTTCGATCGGGTCGTACAGTGGGTTTGAAAAACCAGGACCGAAATATAATTTCACTGTCTCGCGAGGGGCGTGAAGGTAGGGGGGAGGGTGATTAAATTATTTTTAACAACTGACCCACATAATCATTGTCGCAACAGCTGATCGAGCAATCTCGAGAGTACACACGAGGTATAATATAGAGGTCGATGTCGTTTAAGAATTTATAGTACACAACACCTTGCGGTAGTGCAGGAAATATATCGATCCATACCGGACGAAGTATGTACAATGGGTGCGTGACGCTAGGGTTCATTGATCTATCTTGGCCGAGAACAGACCGCTAATGTTCGGAGGAAGAGTGCGAGTACAGTGCCGTATTAAAGCTGGAAATATATCGTGCAACTGTTGCCTGTAGAGACATGTATAGTAATAGTTTAAGACAGTCAAATATACGTATGTTATTTTCGGTCTGATAATCTGATTTTTCAACCGGAAGTGACGTCCTCATGGAAATACGTCACTTCCAGTTTGAAAATCTAATTTTTCGACCGGAAATCCATCAGTTCCGGTTTTACAATCTCATTTTCCGACCTGAAGTGACGTTATTCCAGAAGTACGTCACTTCCGGTGTAAAAATCTTATTTTCCGACCGGAAATTACGTATTTCCGCTGTGACGTCACTTCCGAAGTGACGTATTTCCGCTGTGACGTCACTTCCGATCGAAAAGTGAGATTTTCAAAGCGGAAGTGACGTATTTACGAAGACGTCACTTGCCGATAAAAAAATGAGATTTTCAAACCGGAAGCTGCTGATTTCCGATAAATCTCCGGAAATCTAAATTTCCGGTTTCTAAATGCCATAGCCCATAGCGAGAGCGCGAAGCGCCCGAGCCACAACAACCTGCTAGTATATACACACAGAAGAGCTGCATCGGTATTCAAAGTCGAGACTGTTGGTAATTGCATTTCCGTGGTGGAAATCGAGCGGGAGAAAGCGTGAACTGCAAACGCTCTCGAGTCGTGCAAACAGCAAATTCACTTTCGTAGATGTTATAATACTGCCATGCAACGGGTGTCTCACTGTTCAAAGTATTTTAATAATATTGTTTTGAACTTTCGGAGAATGGGGGTTAAAAAAATTAATTTTTGATATTTCAGATCTGTCGGAATGCCAACTAATGCAAGTACCGGACGCTGTTTACCATCTCATGAGACACACGGAATTGAAGAGATGCGATCTGTCTGGCAACGTCATCACCAAAATACCACCCAAATTTGCCGTCAAATTCTCACTAATCACTGGTCAGTAATTTTTATAAATATTTTTTTATTTCTATCATTTTTTGGATTTTTCTTTTTATATTTACGACCGAGATGATAATATAGGCGAATGAAAATGTTTCCTTTTCAGAGTTAAATCTGAGTCACAATCAAATGAGCAAACTGCCGGAAGAATTATCGGAGCTCCAAGAATTGGAGAGCCTAGATATTTCCCACAATACTTTCATCGCCCTTCCAGCGGTCGCCTGCCGGATACCGCAGCTAAAGCGGCTCCTCGCCAACAACAATTCGATCATAAGTACGCGCCTGCCGAGTAACGGGCTGCAAATTCGATTTCTTCCTAAAAATAATAACAATCTTTATAGTTTCTACTCACGCAACTCTCGGTTTCCACGATAACTCCCTCACGGATATTCGATACGCATCTTTCATTCACTGCGCAGCTCCGTCGGAGTTTACGAGAAACGTAGTGTGACGAGTATTTAATTTAATTAAAACAATTACCTGCTTTTTTTTTGCCGCAGCTGTGGAAGTCGAACAACTGAGGCGTTCGCCGGCCCTCGAGTTCATTGACCTCACGGAGAATCCTCTGTCGGCGAGGATCCACGATCTCTTGGGTACGCTGACGGGGATCCGGATCGAAGTGACACCGAGGCAGGTGGAGGATTGGGAGGACCTTACAGTCTGATGGGACAGAGGTCCGCGGGACATCAAAATTTCGTTGGCCTCAAATTCGTGCATGAATTTCACCGAGGGAAAGGAAACCCCGATCGCGGCTGACGCGTTTTCTCCCGGACAACGCCGAGAAAGGGGCAGACTCCCTCGCGCGTCCCTCGATCGGCGATGCTCAATATACTTCGCGCGCACGTTCGTCGCGCGAACGAATTAGAAATTTCTTCTTTTTTTTTTTTTCTCTCGAAGAACACATAGAACAGAGAGCAAAAAAAAATAAAATGATGAATCGCTTATAAGCAGAAAGAAACTAAGTAATAGAACACTAGTATTTTGTACAGTGAGAATAGACTGAAGCGCTATTTATGAACGTGGCGTGGTCGACGGTGCGCGGTGAACAACGCCAAAGTGATCCTAACGTATCTCTAATAATATAGTATAAAAAAAATTATTATTATATATATATATCTATATATATATATATGTATGATATACGAAATGACGGAGTTGAAATAACGAATGGCGATCACTGGTCCATTGAAAGAATTCTGCTATTGGGATAATGGAATTTCCATCAAGCGATTGGCTCCCGATGGGCCGGGGAGTGCTGTGATCTTCTCAACGTTTCAATCAAAGCCGACAAATCTCTATCGCACTATTTCAGTCGATTTTTTTTTGTTGCGTTCTCGTAGCAGTATTCTCGCAACGGGTGTGATCTCCTGTTGTCGCGAAAAAATAATTGCGTCGATTAAAAATTCTGTCGCTATCGTAGTTAACGCACTAACGATTTTTTTTTTTTTGCTAACACAAAAAAAAAAACGCGAAATATCTTTTATTTCGCACTAAGCCCAGTGATTTTGTCCTGCTACTCTCTCTCTAGCTTTTTCTATTCGACTGTCTGTAATTTTTGTTTTCGTCTTTCTTGGCGCAACAGCCGTTTTTAATGTCGTTCGTCAAGATTTCTATAAATACTGCCAATGTTCAACGGAAAAAAAAAGGTTGTCGAGTACCTTGATCCGCGCAAGGATCATCGTTACATTTTTTTTTTACTACAAATATCGTGTATGGCGGTTCGGAATGAGCATTTTTTGTATCCGTGACTAGAAGCCGAAGAATTGACTCGCGCGAACGCGACTCTTAGACCTTCGGACATATGGCCGTTTGTATTTAATTTATCGTAAATCGTAGTAAGAGTCACGTATCGAGGTTTTTTACCCGGTGCGCATCGCGAAGGTTGTTTCCTAATCTCCGAAGATGCCTTGTATTTTTAACACTGTATTTTCGATCTAGTCAATTGTCCGCGGGACGTTGCAATACACTTTGCGAAAAAAAAAAAAAAAAAAAAAAAATGATTAAGCGTACGTCTCGACTCTGCTTCACCTCCAAATCCTTCTAACTAAATATATTCATCGCAATCTTGGATGTATGAGGAAGGCTCGATTCGCACACAAACATCGAGTTTCTCATGTAAAGGAGTTATATTGGTTTAGTACCTGTATTTTTCTCAATATTAATTCAATAATAATAATAATAATAATAATAATAATAAAATGTATGTATAATGAGTCGCAGAGAGTTAATTATCTACAATACTTGTCAATGGATATAAAATCACAAAATATACATAGAATGGACACGGTCCGGTAATAAGAATTAGGTAGACGGTCATTCCGTTTCCCGGCTCTCCCACTTCATCATCCCCGTTTCCTCTGTCCAATCAACTCGACCAACCGTCTCTTACAATATCTCACTCTCTCTCATTGCCTCTCTCCGCTTCGAGGTATCGTTCGTTAAATTCTCAAAATAATACGACTTTTTCGACGATTACTCTCGAGCATCGAATACCGTCGAATTCACTCTTCGCATGGTAAAATCTCGATCCACTTTCAAAATATAGTACAACGGAGTATAAATAACGAAACTGAGACGAGAGGTGCTCTCGATGGAAAGGTGGCGGAGGTTGTTCGATAGATACGCTGTCGTTTCAACGCGCTGTTCCTTTCTTCTGCTTAAATCCTATTATCGCGCTTATCATATCTCAGTTTATACCGGAAAAGCTACGCTTTGACGATTGAATATTGATTTTCTGTTTGTTTGTTCGTTTTTTTTTTTTTTTTTTTTAAACGTATTTTATATACATGGTACACGAGTTCTCGTACCGTTCGTTTACCGACGAACTTTCACGCGACTCTATGCGCTTTCTTATGCCCCGCAATCGAAAAATCAACTAACGAAAACTGGGCTCGTTTCGTTGAGAGAACGCGGGTGAGCAGAGATACCTTCCACGTGGAAAAAAAGTTTCATTATCTTGTCCGCGATAATTTTCTTTTTCTCCGGCGTACGTGGAAAGATCCTGCACATCCCTCGCGTCAACTTCTTTTCTTTTAATCTGGCACTGCCGCTCACCTTACATACTAAGGTCCTTCTTCGTCGCCGTCTAATATCGCTAAAATCTTGCTGACTTCTTTCCGACAATATGTACACACGAACTTATCCTAACTAAATTCACAATCAGCGTAAATTCACACAGGCACACAGACGCACACACACACGACAGGCAGATTCTCGGGCCGATTCAATTCCTCGTGATCAGTCTCTATTTTTCGGATACACGTTTCTCTTCGGCTCGTCTCGGTCGGGAATCTGCGCAGGTGATACACACACGTACGCGCGCGCATCGCCGGCGAGACACATACATACACACGTGAGTAATTTTTTGTTTGTTTACTTTCGGAAATTAATTCGTAAAAACGAATAACTCGAGAACGGGGAGGGATGGCGACGCGCGGGGACAAATCTACGGAGGCACACGACTTTTGACGCGCTTAATGCGCGAGAGCTCGAACGCTTCTATACATACAATTGTAGAGAGATATCCGAGCACGTTTCTCGCAACCGCGTTAATTTCTCTCTCTTTTCGCCCCGTATACAATTGTACGTATAATAAAATAGAATTGCACGAAGTTTGATCGCGTTGAGATATCGACCTATGCTATTTAACTACTTTACTTTTTTGTTGCTCAGTGGACAACCTTCATGTTGCTTGCGTGTGGATCACATAGAATTCCTTTTGTTCGAGTGTGTAAAAAAAAAAAACCAGAGCAAAACAAAAAAAAAAACGAGAACTCGAGGCAATCGTGTTGGGAGACGCGATACCGGATATAATTTCATCTACGCCGAATCACGACGATGGCTGTTGGCACGAAGAACGAGCCTTAGACTCGCTGTCGCTCGCGCGGAAGCGAGATTTTTCGTCTAATTTCTTTGTTCGCCTAACGCGTCTCTCGGAGTTTCGTATCTTCGTGTTTGTTTTTTTTTTTTTCTTCGCAAGCCCAGCGCGCTTCTGTTCCCCCGCCGACACGACTTTTCCCGGAAAGTTGTGGCGTGATTATTACCGTTATCGATCGTTACCGTTATCGATCGTTACCGTTATCGATAACAATCGGGGAAAATTGAGGCGCCTGGACTTCTTCTTTCTTTTCACAGTGTTGTCACATCCACGATTTTCTCGAGCCCTATTGCAGCCGTTTTCTCTCAGCTGTCAGGTGAAAGTTGCTAGGTATTGTAGAGCTGATATTCTATGTACGACGTCGGAACGAATCCTTCGATCGGCTGTGACATTCGTCGCACCCTTGTCCAGCCGTCGCCTTGATCCAGCTCTATCATGTACAGCTCTTCGCCGTCGTACATCGGTATAGATCCTTCGCTGGTCGCTAAGAAAAAAAGATAATTTAATTAAACGAACTCAAGTTTGCTGCTCGAATGTAGTAATTTTTATAAAAAATATATAATAAATATTTAAAAAATATATAAAAAATATATAATAAATATATAAAAAATATATAAACAATATTTAAAAAATATATAAAAAATATACGTTGAAGAATTTAACTCACCGTCGAAGGGATAGAGAGCACGACACGTTCCGAGGGGTGGCTGAGCGTCAAGCTCGTCGACGTAATATTCCTCACCGGTGCTACCGGGAAGCGACGTACGGGACGTACCGAGGCCAGATTCCGGGCTGTTCGTGGAACTGTGCATGAGTACGGTAAAGCGAACGCCATTTCTATTTGCCTACTCAAGATGTCTAAGTCTTTTTTTCTCGTGTTTTTTTTTTGTTTGCACATAGGCACGCGCATCTCGGCGTTTAAATTGGGGAAAAAAATCTTACAAATTGCTCATCTCGTTGGCATTGAGAAGCACGAAAGAGGAGATTACAACGTGATATTTTACTGATATACACCAAGAGGTTCGTAATATCGAGAGTAAAGGGAGACTCACTCGTGCGTCGGTTGTGGCGTTCCTGGAGCACTCTTTTTGTGCACCGGTTGATTCGCGTTAGCGTTACTAACACTGGAATCCGATGCCGATCTCGATAGACTCTCCTCGCCCCCCGAATGACTCGATCTTCTCGAGTTTATCGATCTCGTTGTTGAGCCGTTGCTTGTGGGCTTTCGCGGTGCTTGACTCGGACTGTGAACCACAGACAATCACGTTAACACGGTCGTTACTCCAATTTCATTCACCCTTCTAATTTCAATTTTGAGGGTTTACGCCACAGTAAAATTTCGATTTCTTTTTCTAACAGGTTATTAAAGGTAAATTTTCTGTTAAATTTCTATGTTGAAATTCAACGAACTACGAAAGTTAGAGACCATTGCGTGGAAAGTAGCGGAGAGCTCGTGCAGCTGCGCGGCAGAACTTTGAACGCGTTTTTCTCAAAACGTGACTCTCAAGATCGCCATCCCTGATATCTCAAAAATGGCTCGATGGATTTTTATAAAAATTTGTACCGGTATACTTCGACAGATTCTTTAGTACTTGACGGTTCGATATTAATTTTTTTTTTTTTTTATTCAGTGTTGAAAAATGGGTAAAAATCGCCTTTTTTAAATGGACGCAATTTTGCCAATTTTTTTTTCTATCTTCAAGGAGCGCGTTATATCATTTGTTAAGAACAATAAAAAATGTTTCTTTCTGATAAAATGACAAGTTGAAATCAGGACCACCGCAGAGGAATTTCCAATAAAAATTTTTTACGCCGATCAATAAAAAAAAATAGATAACAATAAAATTTAATGAAAAATTTTTTAAATGTTCTTTGATATATCCTCCTTCCACCCTGTTAAAATTAAATCCATAAAGCGTATATTTACCGAGAAAAAAAAATCACGAAATAAGCATGCCTTTTGCCCATTTACTGTGGCGTAAACCATTCATTTATATCTAAACAAATAAATAAAAAATGTAAAATACACACCTGGACAGACTAACGCCCGCTCTCATCGCCTCGTCGAGATATCCCTGAAACTTTGTGAGCTCCGCCCCGAGTTTGTCCAATTTGTGACTGGATTGATTCAGTTGTCCCTCTATGCTCATAGGATCACCGAGAGCTGGATTTTGTTCGTAAACACCTTTCATCTTCATGAGGCCGTCCCTCGCTGCTGTTTCCTGTTGTATCTTCGCTTGTATCTCGTCGAGCCTCTGCTGCAATCTCTTTTTCCTTTGGTTAGGCGGCAGATCGCTACAGTCCTCCTTCGCACCGTCACCGTATCCAGGTACATTGTTCTGTGGATACAGATCTATCGGTGAACAATACTGACCCGGAACGACACGGACACGAATATACACAGATGGGAGAGAGAATCCCGCCGTCCTGTTAAGTAGAGCAGCTCTCAACGATATATAAGGAAGCGTGTAAAATCACGATGATTATGCAAGTCTCGTTATTTTGCCGAGGATCCGTATTTCCCTTACGCAGTCATGAAAAATGAAAAATTTTACTCTACGGCTGTTTTTTTTTTACTAGACAGAAACGGAGGGGAAAAGGACGATATACGACGAACACACATATATTCTTGGTAAGTTTATGCAATAATAATAATAAAAAAAATGCGTATAGTAAATGAGAAAAGGACAGACCTTCAAAGCTATGCACACCTCGATCAACTTCTGTCGTTTGCATGAAACAAATCACATAAGCGCGTCATTCAGCGTATAAATAGGGCAGATAACAAGAAGCAAATATACGAAGAAAAAAAAAGAACCAACTCAGCAGAAAGTGTCGAAATTCTGTAGCACGTGTAGTACAAAACATCGGGACATTGGATAAGAGTACTCGGGATGCACTTTTAACGCTTCATTTTATTTCGTAAGCTAAACGCTATCTGCTGAGTTGGTCAGTCCATCTCTCCTGTGGAGATCGTCGACCTTGAGACTGTCGTTTGTTCTCAGGTACCAGCAGTGCTTCACCTTGCATTATTAGTCAGCTGATAATGTTTTGTTTTTTTTTTTTTTTCATTAATTATTGTACACGAAAATTACACATGTGTGTGCGATTTAGACTTAAAGCATTCGGAGCAAGCGGTCAACCGGGTACTTACTAATAGGAATAGTATCCAAATTGGCAGTCCCGTGGTTCGTCGGAAAACAAGAGATAGAGAGCAGATCGGAAGTAGATCGAACCATCCACCAAATTAAGGAGAAAGTATAAATAATAATTATAAATGAGTTTTCTTCTTTTTTTTTTAAGGCCGAAAGTTGTTAGGCTATGAATCGGTGCGAATTTTACTTGGATGATCGATAATTGTTTTTTCTTTTCCGTCGCGAATAACGATCGCCTGGATACGCTTACGTGCTACATGGTATATACAGCCAGCGATGCGAGTTCTTTTTTTTTTTTTTACAAATGATGAGTTATATTCGGATTAATCGATAACTAAGAAATTAGACGACCAATGAGCATGCTACGGCGTGGTGCATCGCATATCCGTGTTCACGTATGAAATAAATTAAATGGACAGATAGAAGATGAACAAAAAAAAAAGATAGAAGTGAGAGGCTTATAGTGTTTGCTTGTGCTATGTACACCGAGACGAATTATCCTACGCGAGATTTAACATCCGAACGAGCTCCAATAACGACGTACCTTGTTACTGCTGAAAATTCCGAAGATCCCAACCCGTTTTTTAATCTTTCCGCCGGATACGGTGCCTTTGACGGTTAGGTGATTGTGTATCGGCTGCATAACAGGCTGCGACAGTTGACTATTGCTGTCGTAGGACTTTGCAACCGATAGATCCTCGAATGGAAAATCGCAGGGTGGCGTGAAACCGCTCTTGTATCTCTCGATGACCAACAGGGTGTCTTCCTTCTCGTTAACCTCGTTCGCCGCTTTCTCTATGCCGTCGAGACACTGGGCGATTATCGGCGCTACGGCACGCTCTATCTCCACCGACTTCAACATGTAATTTCGCATGTTCTTTATCCTCTTCTCGTCCAACTCCTGCGAGAACGATAAGCGAACAATGGTAACGGTTAATGGAAAACGAGTTCCGATTTTCTTTTTTGCTTCCTCGGAGGAAGCTATTTTTTTCGTAAAAAAAAAAAAAATCTGAGATTTTAATGCCCAAATACTTAAAACAGTCTAAAACGTCGAGAAATGCGATTTTTCGCTGGCGTCCGGATGTATGTATATTTTTTTGGGAATTCTGGATTTTAAGGAATTCTGATTTTTTTGAAAAATTACCTACGAATAGTCTAATTCTAGTAAACATTAAAGTATCGAGTTCAAATTTGGTAAAGTAATGAACTTCCACTGTACAATGTCTGGTGTTAAATTTGACGAAAATGGATCTATCCTTTTAAATATTATGAAGTTTTGAAATATGAGCATTTTTCGGAAAATGTTTACTTTATCGAAATGTCGCTCTAAAAGTAAAATAATTTGGAGATTCGTCATCAGTGGGTAAGAATACATAAGACACGGCCACAAAACAACGAATTATACAAATTTCAGTTAGCGATTTTCTGCAACAAATTTTACAGTAACTTTTGCCCGTTTCAATTCTATGAGACGTATACAATTTTGTTTATGTTACGAAAAAAGGGACAACGTAATTTGCACATGGCATCCTCATTTATAAAAATTTGTCCGCAAAGTCTCCTCTGTCAGGAAGCCAAAATCGATCAACGAACTTTCTCATAGAGAAAGCTATGCACAGAATTCTTTGCACATTTCAATTTTTTTCGAACCATACCTGTAGATGCTGGAAAACCTCGGGCATCGCCGTGTGATAATGCAACGTCTGCATTTCGTTTGTCTTTTGCAACTGATTCGCGTACTCTGTCTTGGCCTCCTCGCTCTGCTGAGTTTTCAGAGTCATGTTCATTCGCTGTTTCTCAACCTGTTCAGGAAAGAGATAATCGTGATCGAATGAGTAATTACGAAACTGATTACGGCGCCGTTATAATCTGTGAGAAAAAAAATATAAAACAAAAAAAAAAAATACAAACCTCGGCTCTCGAAAGATTAAGATCGGCATCCGCTCTCTGATAGTTCTCCAACGCCTTTTCCGCCTCTCGAAACGCCTTCTCGTAAGCTTTCCTCGCTCTCTCCAGATTGCCGATCTGTCCCGCGACATTGGCCGTCAGTCTGGCACCTTCCTGAAGATGCTTCTTTCGATCCTCCTTGAAATCCTTCACGAGGATGTTGAGCTCTCGAAGGACATTGGCCTGTAGATTTTCGGCTATCACCTCGCGTTGACCGGCCTGGTCGTTGACCTCGTTTAATTCCAACTTGAAAGCTCGACACGGACTGTACCTTGGAAAAGGAGAGCAAGCACGTTTTTCACATCGGTTAACCTGGGTCGTCACATGCACACACACACACACACACACACATACACCCTCTAAATTAATCCGCCCGAGAGAGTTCGGTCGAGGCCGAGCGTCGAACCAGAGAGCTCTGACGCTCTCGCGCACCCCACACGAGATCATCGATTAGAAACACTCTTGTGGATAAATCGAGAAATTCTAAACCGAACTCCCCGGCCCGGTAGATTGAATCTCCAGTGCGGGTCACGATAAGAAGCAGAGCTTCTGTTTTGTGTTTCGGAAAGCATCAAGGCCCGCGGATTCGCAATAGCTATACCCGGAGCGCAAATAAACCGACCGCCCATATTTTTTTTATTTTCTGTTCTGGGAGACTCGAGACGCGCCGCTGCTCTCGAGGAGGAATAACGCTGGGAAAAAAATCGTGAATTATCACGGCCGACACGACTCCCACGAACACTTTCTCCGGCATGGTGTACACGATCGGCTTGAATTACGATACACGGAACAACTTTTTTTGTTGTTGTTATTCCTTTATATACTAACTGATAGTCCTCTTCCTCCTTTTTCTTCGGTTGATAATTCTTCACTAGCCTCCTGCAACAGAAAAAATAACGATATATCGATTAACAAAAATGTCCAACCAGGCCAACTGTATTTATAGATTCTCGAAGTTGGAGAAACTCTTGCGTTGAAGAAATAAAATATTAAATTAACGGGCTGCTGGACCCGTTTTTAACTCCTTACTGACTTTTTTTTGCCGACGAAGCTGGACGATTTCTTAGTTTCAACTTAGAATTGTTAGGACTATAAAATTTACACAAACGCTTCGGCGAGCGATCGAATGTTTAGTAACAAAGTACAAGGAATTATGAAATTCGAATATTGCAGTTTTCGAATTATGAAATTCGAATATTGCAGCTTGCGAATTATGAAATTCGAATATTGCAGTTTGCGAATTATGAAATTCGAATATTGCAGTTTGCGAATTATGAAATTCGAATATTGCAGCTTGCGAATAATGAAATTCGAATATTGCAGTTTGCGAAGTATGAAATTCGAATATTGCAGCTTGCGAATTATGAAATTCGAATATTGCAGCTTGCGAATTATGAAATTCGAATATTGCAGTATAAAAACATAGCTGCCCCTTAAGCCACCCAACATCTTCTTGATTCATCGACCACACACCGCATTTCACCGCATGTGTTAATCCAAACGATTGACCATTATTTGTTCAGTTTAGTTCTTCGACGCCCGAGACCGAAATAAAATTATATTCACGTTTCGATAGAGAAGTCTTCGGCCAGAAGAGTGTCGAAATACTTTTCGATATTAAATTCGAGATACTCGTAGGCGTAACGATCGGGGCGTACTTATTTGGCGAATTCCTGAGTGCCTAACGTTCTGTCTCGGGCCACCCGAGAGAGATCGTTTTATTTATCGACGACAAGAAAAAGGTTTTGCAACAGCGCGAAGCCCCGGAAATTTGGTCGAGCGGAGGAGTTAAACGCGACGGTGTGCGCGGTTGTGCGTGATAAAAAAAAAAAAAAAAAAAAAAAATACACTATATGGTAATTCTCATAGCCGCGCGAATAATTTCGTAGAAAGTGGAAAGAGAGCTTCGACGCATTAAACGGATCGTATTGTACTCGAGTCAGTCAATGGTAACCGAGACAAGTGAACGAGAGAGCAAGTAATTGCAGCCGCGACGCTACAATAACGTCGCGCTCGTCTTCGTTGTCGAAGGTGAAAAAGAAACGTGAGAGATAATTTAAGTACGCACGTCGTTGAGCGTGCCCGGAATTATATCTCCGGCCCAACGGGCACGCATAGCGAGGAGGTGGGTGATCCTTATACTTTCACGGCGGAGACTATAAATCAAAGTACCGACTGTCTCGCGGCAATTGGACGACGTGTTATAGGATAATGGCAATTATGCTTAAGAGGGGAAAAAAAATCGGTATATGATTTAAGAAGGTACTGATAGAGATATAGAGACAGCGAGAGAAAGACTCGAGACCAACACTCCCATGACACCCGATATAACATTTAAAAAAAAATAGCCGGTCTACAGTAGACATCATTCACGAGACAAACAAGGGGGCCTTTAATGCAATATTACCGGCGGTTTGTGTCCCTGAACTCGCCGGGTGCGTCAGAGAGACGGAGACAGAAACTTATCCCGAGTGCTCTCGTTGCACATGCGTCAACTTTTGTATGTAGTGTAATATACGACGTCAATATACGCTATAATCGTGGCTCTCACAGCAGACCCACAGCAGACAAACAACTTTCCAAACTTCACTTCCGAATTGAAAATCTTAACTTTTTGACCGGAAGTGACATCATACAGGAAAACTTCACTTCCGGTTTCAGAATCTCACTTTTGTACCGGAAGTGAGGTCATACCGGGAATACGTCACTTCCCGTTTCGAAATCTAATTTTTTCTACCGGAAGTGACGGCATGCGGGAAAACGTCACTTCCTATTTGAAAATCGCTTTTTTCGACCGAAAGTGATGTTATACAGGAAATAAGTCACTTCCAGTCGAAAAATGAGATTTTGAAACCGGAAGTGACGTTACAGAAAATATTTGTCATGTTTCTCTGGAATCTATTTCGAATGCAGCCAACGACAGAAACGTGTGAATTAAGAATCACAGGAAAGTGGGCGATCGTGTCCGATACACCTCAAATGTATTTGGAATTCATCTCGAACGTAGCCAGCGGCAGAAACGGATGAATTAAGGAACACACGGCGAACGCTCCAGCGCCAAGGAATCTCCGCGCAATACTGTCTATCAATATAAAATTTATAAAGGTAATGTCTGATGACGCACCTGAGATTACCCGCGTATTCGACCTCGATCTTGCATCTGTCTCGTATGAAGTGGCCATATCGCTCCAGAAATTCGATTCCCTTCTGCGTATGGAGGGACAGATTTTCGAACTGGTCCTGAAATCATAAAGTTGAAACACGCAGTGTTGGTGAAATCGTATTTTTAAAAAATCGAAAATTAAAGGATCGCCTAGAACGAAGAATATATATATATATATAACGACTGGAGAAGGCCTTAGGATCTTCGACCTCCGATCTCTTATTTTCCTTCGGCGTGCCTCAGACCTCTATTTTTCATTATTCTTTTTTTTCCTCGTCTCTCGGGGATCACGACGGTCGCTAAAACCGGATCGTGCCAAATATGGCCTGTCGTGTCCGCGTATCGTCGATATATACTCTCGTCTCGCGTATGTACGTATATCTGCGGAGAGTTTCAAGCTGTTCGAGAATCGTCGAGAAAGTCATGAGTTTTCTGCCGCAGGTATTTCTCGTGAAAAAAAAAAAGAGAACAAAAAATTCGTCGGATTGTTGGCACGAAAGTGAGAAATTTCAGATTTCGTCCCTGGAATTATGAGATGAACCTCAACAAAGAGAACGTATGATTCGACAGCTGTTTTGTCCTAAGCTCAAGTAATCGTATTAACACAATGGCAAATAATTGGATTTCATTATACATGAATTGTATTATATGATAAAAATGTACATATTGTTTTTTTTTTGTTTCCCGGTTGAATTCAATTCCTTGCTGGATGGACCTAAAATTGAATTTAAGAAAAATCTCGAAGCATCGAAGGGTCGTCGATTCATGGGCGTGTAGACTGGGGCTGCCACCAAGCGGCCAAGGGCGGAACCCTCGGCCGCGTGGCCGCTGCCCCAATCGACACTGAAAAAAAAAATCGCTCGGAGTTGCCAAAGAATTTTTTTTATTTTGTCTCAAATCTACTTTCAGTTCTTACAATTTCATATAATATTGAATCAATGACGTCAAGACCACATGTTATCGTTTCAATGCCGTATGGAATTGTAAGAATTGAAATAACAATTTTTATCTTTGACAGCGCTCAAGCAAATTTTACTTGAGCCATTGATATTCTTTTCTTCAGTTTACAGTCCAACAAATCGACGACGCTTCCATAATTCGGGATCTTTCTTGAAACTCAATTGTTTTTGTTGTCGCGTAGGAAAGTTAAAACTTTCGATACACAACGGCAAATGTATTTAACACGCGGTAGCAGCGAGCTGCAGGGAAGCCGTGTTAGCGGTCGACGACACGGATAACGCGTGACACACATACAAGCGAGTCAACGGGCGCACCAGGACAATGAGGAATTTCGCAAGCTTCGACGTGCGGTCTACTATAATACAGTTAGTACTATCTCGCCGCAATGCCGGTAGCAATGGTCGTAGTAGTAGTGAAATGTTGCACACTACAGCGTATCTGCAAAAATATGTATATAGTACGAAGCGCAGTTACACAAGAGTGTGTGGTTTGGACTAGAGGGAACTGAAAGATCGAACGTCCGTTTAGCGGGTCGGCATTAAAAGTGAAACTGCGGGTCGCAGATAGCCGTAACGTCGAACGTGAATACGAACGTCGAGTAATAAAGAGAATCACAAAGAGAAAGAGGAAAAAAAAAACAACACACTTGTAGCGCGAAAACAAAACGCACGGAGAGACCGCAGAATTGCGGTCCTCTTTGACCTCCTTACGCCCACTACACCATTTAAAAAAGTCCGCTCTGTACTATGTGCACATATACGACATTGAATTGAAGATTGCATACGTTTCTCGATGGATCGTAGAGGAGTGACTTGGATCGGTTAACAATTAAATATCACGGTAAATATCACGGTCATTAAGCTCGGCTGTGAACAATACTTTGACTATTGGGATTTATATCTATCGAATAAAATATTAATTTATGAAGATAAACAATACTATTTTCATTCAAATTTTAATCTCTCGAGTGGAATTTTACCCAAAAATTATTTTTGTTTTTTTCCAACTTGCTAAAGTCGGAAGTTTTAAAATCGACATTTTTAGGAATTAATAGAGTGGATTATTTGCTAAAATTAACGATAGGATGATCTGTAAATTAACCGGAAAGAATAGTAACTTGTATAATTTACTAGTGAGACACGAATGAGATATGCAAAAATGTGAAAAGAAGTTTTCGACGTTGAAACTCTGCAATTAAATATCACGGTAAATAACTGGTCAATTAACTATGAACAATACTTTAACGATGGCACTTTATAACTATGGAATAAAATATGTACGTTTAAACATAAATATTACTGTTTTCATTTAAATTGCAATCGGTTGGAATTTTCCTCAAAAACAATTTTTATTTTTATTCCGATTTGCTAAAGTATTTTCGCAAAAATACTTTAGCAATGGCTTTTGACATCGACAATCTTAGGAATCGGCATGGTGTATTATATGCAAAAATTAACGATAGGATGCCCGATAAGTGTACTGTAATAAAAAATAGTAACTAATATAATTTACCGGCAAATTGGAAAACAGTGACCTCGCAATTCGTCTGCGAACAGTCGAACGAGGTATGCTAAAGTGTGAAAAGAAGTTTTAGTCGTTGTGAGATTCTAATCCCATAGGTCGTTAGCGTTAACGAAACCCGTGGGGAGAATGAGGAGGGGGAGGGGGAGGGGGGGGGGGGGGGGGGGAGTGTACTCGAAGACTTTACGAGAGTGGAGCGTGCGATAGAAGTGGTGTGCCAGTCGTCGTCGACGAAGAATGCGAGGAAAACCTTATCGTTCAAGGACGTCTCTCTCACTCGACTTCTATCTTTCTCTGTGTACTTTTACGTCCACCTCGAGCAGCGGCGTTCTGTTACCGCCAAGCTGTAACGGGCTATATGGAGTTCGTCATGTAGCCGCGGCCTGTGAAATTAGCACAGGAACGCAGGACAGTGAAACGAGTTCGAGTGCTCCATATATATATATTTATCGACAGCTTCTCGTCTCATCGGTATTATCGCTCAAGCCACCATTGTGGCGTATTTCCTACGCTGGCGAAACAGCTTCAAAAAAAATCTTTAATTGCAATGAAAAAATTCAGCATAAACACAAATATATACCTACTGATGTTACCATATTTCGAATACACATATATATTTACATTTATATTTATAGACTATCAAAATTTGTAGAAGGGCATTGCCCGTTAATAAATAAATAAATAAATAAATAAATAAATAAATAAATAAATGTACTGAATATTAAAGTAGTGTAATGCGTCCTAAAAGCCTTTTTATGAAAATCTTTCGAAGAGTCTTCCATTAAAGTTTTCTTTGGCACATATTTTGATATAGGAAAGTATTGGATGGTCGAGAAAAAACGCCCTGTATGAAGTTTTTTATGTAGCCGCGGCCTCTGAAATGAGCACAGGAACGCAGGACAGTGAAACGAGTTCGAGTGCTCCATATATATATATTTATCGACAGCTTCTCGTCTCATCGGTATTATCGCTCAAGCCACCATTGTGGCGTATTTCCTACGTTGGCGAAACAGCGGAAAAAAAAAATCTTTAATTGCAATGAAAAAATGCAGCATCAATGTACTGGATATTAAAGTAGTGTAATGCGTCCTAAAAGCCTTTTTATGAAAGTCTTTCGGAGAGTCTTCCATTACAGTTTTGTTTGGCACATGTTTTGATATAGGAAAGTATTGGGTGGTCGAGAAAAAACGCCCTGTATGAAGTTTTTTATGTAGCCGCGGCCTCTGAAATGAGCACAGGAACGCAGGACAGGGAAACGAGTTCGAGTGCTCCATATATTTATTTATCGACAGCTTCTCGATTCGACGGTATTATCGCTTCAACTACCATTGTGGTATGTTTGCTACGTTAGCGAAACAGTTTTAACACAACACAAATTTAAAGGATGTTAAAGTTGGGCTATGCGTGCAAAACGCCTTTTTAATAAAGTCTTCCGAAAAGAATTCCATTCGAGTTTTTTTTTTTCACATACTTTGATACGGGAAAGTACTGGGTGGTCGAGAAAAAATCTTTAATAAGTCCCAGATACGCTTAATGCACATTATTTCATCCGCTTCGATTGCATCAGCTAATGAGTTGATAAAACCGGCTGCGTTTTTTTTTTAAATTCAAACTGTATTTTTTTAATCTTCGAACACGATATGCTCATCTTTTATTAATCTGCAATACCGGCCGAGTCAATCAGTTATGCAACCCACTGCGTTCTTTAATTCGTCCAGTATGTTAATTAATTGGAATCTAATCTGAATAGGTCATTAAAGAAAAAGTGCACAGATAAAGAAACTCGGTCATTTAAGAAAAAGAACACGTTTTTCAGTATCGAATCAATTAAAGAACACAACCAAAGCGTTCAATTCGTGCCAATGTACGGTTATAGGTCATTTAAACAAAAACAAAAGATCCCATATTAAATACTGCTGAATCTACCGCTTGCACTTCGAAGTCGCAGAGACGAAAAAAAAAACCCCCAGACGTTAAGAATCGTATCGAGAGAAGAAGTTCTCGAGCAGCGGAGATAGCAGCAGTTGGAACGTGTCCTTTTCCTTTTCGAGATCAGCTCGGCGAGTACAGAGCCTTGAATTCTTTTTTCTACAAAAAAGGGGAGGAACGACGGTGTGACGCATCCGCGACTCTCAAGAGCGCGAACGAGACGGTGCTGCACAAGTGCGCAACTGTCGGATCTCTCGCGGTACGTTTCGCTCGACATCACGACTGTCCTCGACACTCGCACTTCTTATCGATGTTCGTAAAATAAAACATAAATGAAAGAAAAATCACGTTCACATAACACGTTCTTTGGCGCATGGTAAATCTTCGACGATACTTATCGTGCTTTATTTTTTTCCAACGCGAATAAAGAAGTAAAGAGTTGAAAACTACTGAGGGCAACAGACGCTTCGGCGAAGTTGCCCTAATGACAACTATTCATCGTTGAAAATAGGACACTATTTATCGTTGAAAATAGGACACTATTTATAGTTGAAAATAGGACACTATTTATCGTAGAAAATAGGACACTGTTGTAGAGAATAGAACACTATTTATCATAGAAAATAGGGCGCTATATATAATAGAAAATAGGGCTCTATTTGGGCACATTTATATCTCTACCACTCACAACTCTCCCAGATAACAACTCATTAAAGAAAACAAGTCTCCCGGATAATAACTGTACCAAAAAATATAATTCTAACAACTCTACCAGAAAACATCTCTACCGCATTACAACGCTACCGTATTAGAACTGTACCAAAGACTCTCTCGGAATTTAAATAAAACTCTCCCCGAATTGAAATGAAACTCTCCCCGAATTTAAATAAAACTCTCCCCGAATTTAAATAAAACTCTCCCCGAATTTAAATAAAACTCTCCCCGAATTTTTATTTTTATTCCGGTAGAGTTTTATATAAATTCGGGGACAGTTTTATTCAAATTCGGGGAGAGTTTTATTTAAATTCGGGGAGAGTTTTATTTAAAGTCGGGGAGAGTTTTTGGTAGAGTTCTAATACGGTAGAGTTGTAACGCGGTAGCGATGTTTTCTGGTAGAGTTGTGAGTGGTAGAGATATAAATGTGCCAATTTTGCTTCCTCATAGAGGAAGCTTTGCTTTCATGAAAAAAAAATTTTTCGACATTTTAGTGTCAGAGGACTTAAAATAGTCCGAAACGTCGAGAAATGTGATTTTTAGCTGGCGTCCGGACACGCGCGCGCGCGCGCGCGCGCGTGTGTGTGTGTGTGTGTGTGTGTGTGTGTGTCAGACTTACGTCGTTTAAAACGACTATAGCTCGGAAACGGTTCGAGATAGCCAGTTGAAATTTGGTACACTAGTAGAGTGGTCATGTCTCTTCCCTCGGTGCAATTTTCATAAGGATTGAGGCCCGGTTCGAGATTTTACGCGATTTTGAAATTTTTGAAAAAAGGTCGTGGTAGCTCTAACTTGCGTAAAATTTGAGCAATCGTCCTAAATATATATCGTCCTGCCCACAAATATACTATTTTGACCAAAGACCTTTGGTATTGAATTTGGTCAAAATTCGTCGAAGGGGTAAGATTTTATGGGATTTTGAGTTTAACTGAGTTTTTTGAAAAATTACTAAAAACGGTCTAATTCGAATAAATATGGAGGTATCGATCGGAAATTTGACATAGGAATGGACTAACACTGTACAATGTTTCGTATTAAGTTTGGCGAAAATGGATCGAAACGTTAAAATTCTATGGGATTTTGAAATTTTTGAATTTTTTTCAAAAGTTGTATTTTTTGTCCGACACGAGTTTATGTATCAAGTGTCGCCCTAGGAGTAAAATAATTCAGAGACTCGTCATCGGTGGGGGAAAAATACATTAGCCGTGGCCACAAAACGGTGAATATTGGATAAGTGACTTAACAATTTGAAAAAAAATCTTTTTCCAAAACCCTATATTTTCGTTAATTGAAGTAGGTGTACGGACCTAACAAAGCAGACATCGGTGTATTTTTTCGCGCTGAACCTGAATCGGCCAGTCGTTTTGCATAAAAGGCAAACACGACGTTGACGTTAAAACAAGTTGAAAATTAAATTTTTCATATCGCTTCCTCATAAAAGTTGAAAATTGACATTTTCATATGGCTTCCTCATAAAAGTTGAAAATTGAAATTTTCATATGGCTTCCTCATATAAGTTGCAAATTGAAATATTCATGTGGCTTTCTCGTAAAAGCTGCAAATTGAAATTTTCATATGGCCTTCTCATAATGCTCCTTTATTTGCGAACCTTCCTCTATGAGGAAGCCAACAATACAGAAAATGCGTCCTCATAGAAGAAGCTTCGCAAATAAAGGAACATTATGAGAAAGCCACATGAAAATTTCAATTTGCAGCTTTTATGAGAAAGCCACATGAAAATTTCAATTTGCAGCTTTTATGAGAAAGCCAGATGAAAATTTCAATTTGCAACTTTTTTAAATAGCCATTAGCGACGTCTAAAAATGCATTAATTTCGGGGACCCTTCGCACATCATGAGGCTGAAGTTAGCGACCTGCGTTGGCGACCTGTGACGCGTGGTTTTGGATGGGACTGTCCGCGCCTCAACATCGGCGCATAGAAAGAATTGTTACACGTTCGCGATATATTTTAATTAAATGCATGCTTAGATTATTTAAAAATGTTGCAGGCTTCTTCTCAAAAGTGTAAGAGTACTACACATACATAGAACTATACACACATCTCTATATACTATATATAGAGAACTATACATACATTAAATTTTCTGGCGACAAAAATTTCGCTACCGTTATAAATCAACAAAGACTTATTTCCACGAGTTTTACCTAACAAATGAGTCCCAAAGCTACACGCATGCTCCCATCGATTCAAAATTTTTTATGTATATCCTCCAAGATATAAGACAAATGTATTGCCTTGAACTTTTCTGACGACAGCAATTTGTCTACCGTTATAAATTAACAAAAATTTATTACTGAGCAGTTTACCGAACAAATGAGTTTCAAAAGTACACACATGCTTCATACCGTCTTGACAAAAAGCGAATTTGTCTATTCATTGTGCCACAACTCCATTCAATTGAGTAAACAATTTCCAGACCGTAAATCGAAGAATGTAGTTGTATCATCAATCATCATCAGCAGTAGTGCCGATATTTGACTACGATAATATACGTTGGCTATAAATTAAATTTGTATTTGATAATGTTATACACGTTCTGTAATACCCGTGACGATTTTCTTACCCCGTTCTTCGCCTCTATTGATCTTATCGTCGTCATGTTGGACTTAGTTTACATATTTAAGACCGAGGAACATATTCGAACCCGCAGTTCCTTGATGAATTAAACGGAAAGAGTATGTATCTCAGTATTACGCTTCTCTGCATGGCCATTGTGCCCGGATTCTTTTGCTATGCCGATGTAAGTCAGCGATTTGTACCGTCCAATATTACTTATTCAATATCAATTTGCCTCTCGACTATAGATTATTAAAATATTTTGAATGTTGCATACAGATTCACAAGTACATGTCTCCAGAGGAGGTCCGACGTGTGTTCCACACGGACGTTGATACCAGTAAATAGCTGCTTTTCGACGATTTTTTTGTCATTACTGAATCAGTGCCACAAAGCTCACGTATGGTGTTTTTCCGCATCGATTTTCTCAGTTCCAGAATACGAGGTCGTGAAGCTTCACGTGCCTGAGCGATTGCACAAGAGAGCCCTTCCGTCGAGAAGTCGCTTTTATGTGAGGACTTTCGGCAAAGACGTCAATCTCTGGCTTCATCCTAGAGATTCAATTTTGGCTGGTGTCGATACACCTGTCTACTATGCCAAATATTCGCCCCACGAACCGGAAGCTGTCGGGTACAGACGTCAACCTGGGGTGAGCGTTTTTTTTTTTTTTTTAAGTTTTACTCCACTACGGAATGTAATATTGTATTAAATCGTACAATTCGTTCCGTACTCGTAGCTAATGAAGATGGTCGGACGAATATTCGAAGACCCGACTAAGATGGCGTCGTTGGTAATCGGCAGAGAAGATAGTGGGAGAACCAGAGTAGTATGTAAACGTTTGATCGTGCACGTCAATTTTCAACGACGAAACACTCATATGTATGATCGATTCTCTCGTAGAATGGTTATGTCAGATCGAATCGAATTGCGATCAGATCTCTGCCGCAGCGTGTCGTTGACGAGTACAGTAAAAGGCGTCGATCGATCGGCGATTTCGAGGATCCTGAAAAATCGCCATATCACGTTGTCATCAGAATGAATGAAACTTCCAAAGAAAATTATTTACATTCCCGTGAGTTTACATATCAATTGGTATTTTTTCTTAACAACTCAACTCCGGAAAGGCGATCGAATGCATAAAACCGTACTGACCGTTTATAGACGTGAACGAAACGCGACTTCAGGAAAGACTTTCCAGATCGGTCAAAAGTGTTCCGTATATACTGTATCCGGAGATTCTTGCCGTTGTAGAGAACAGTGTGTACCGTGCTTACGAGACGTAAGTGTTTCGACGGCGAAATTATATTGATCGGTAAAAGAGGATCCACTTACGATTCTAACGATAACGATTCAGTCCGCAGGGTCATGACATTTACGGTTTACTGGAGTATCTGCTGGCTTTCTGGAACGGCGTTGATCTCGAGTACCGTAGTGTCGAGACACCAAGATTCAGATTCCACATTTCTGCCATAGTTATCGCAGAGGTAAAATCGAAATGACACAATATCCGAGAGAAAGTAGACAAATTTAATGTGATACCATTCGAATTCCCAGGATGCCTACGCGACACCGTACATTGCAAGAAATATGCTGACAAGCGGAACTGCGTTTGACATAGATAAGGCATTGCAACAAGCAAAGAAATTTTTCTACGGGGTTAGAGATGCATTCCCTATCTACAGCTATGACATTGCTGCTACGATGACAAGGTGAGTCTCTTATTGCGTTGAAAAGATACAATCAAGTACCACGATAGATTGCCAAAAACCCACACGATAATTTATTAATGACCTCCGTAGGTACCGTGGGGGCGTCTACTCTAATATTCTGGGTAAGCTGCCGAATCAATTGTTCATTCTTCATATCGACGTTCAATTCAATGAAGTAATTTTAATACTCCTCAGGTCAGGCTTTCGTAGGATCTGCATGCCAAAGAGACAATAGGGCAAAAACAGTCAGTGCCGTCACGATGTATCACGATGATGGTGTATTCAGCGGTGTGCACACCGCAGCTCACGAATTGGGACACATGTAAATGAAATTCATTGATAACGACTCATAATGAAGCGAATTCTGTCGTAGCAAAAAAAAAAAAAAAAAACAAGTTGTTAAACGTCTTTTGTACATTTTTTTGATTACAGATTCGGTGCTCATCACGACATGAGTATTTGCGAATGGGCTGAGGGATTCATCATGGCTGGTTCACCGGAGTATACGACTAATACTTCAGACTTTTCACCTTGTTCCTTGAGAGACATGCAGAACCACCTCAAGTATGAGTCACAATCATCTGGCTCTCTACGTCTCTATAACTTTTATCTAATCGTGCGATCGTAACTTATTTTCAAAGAGGTCAGAAGCTTACTTGTCTGTACAATCGACCTCGCAAGGACGGCGAGAATTTGCCGAAATTAATGCCCGGAAGGATGAAGAATCTAGAAGCGCAATGCAAATCTTTGACAGGCGGGTCGTCGTGCCAAGTGAGTATTTTTTCATTACCCCGATTTTCTTGTTGCGCTCAAAGTTACGGTCAAATCGCAAAGTCGCACCAGCAGATTTTTGCTGTACTCGGATTTTCGGAGTAAAAATATTGTTTTCCTTTAAGAACAAATATCCGGAGCATAGCGTCTGCGTGAACATGTTCTGCTTCGATGAGGACGGTGAATGCAGTGAAGTTGGAACGAGAGCGCTCGATGGCACCGAATGCGGGGGCAAGAATGAAGTAAGCGCCATAGAAAAAACGGCTTCACCATAAAGATTATTCAATTACCTGCAAATTATGCAATGCTAATGATATTTCTTTTACTTTTACAGTTTTGTTTACACCACAGATGCGTCAGTTTATAATTCTTCAGCACCAGGGATGCCTCGTGGAAATATACTTAACGGGATTTTCCATAACGATTTTATCATCAATGCCAATGGATATAATATAACGAATATTAATTTTCTATATGTGAGCTGAATAGAATGAACGTTGAAAATAAGTCAAGAAAGTTGATTGAAAGTATTTGCATTATTAACTAATAATTATAAGAAGCAAGGTTACTCTTTTTCGGTTAAATTTATCTCGTTATACGATCGCGCTTCTTTTCGTGATTTACTAAACGAAACTTCAATGCGTGATGTACTAAATGTATTATGATATGATATCTGTATACCCTCTGAGATGATAAAAATATTTCCTGTAGTAAAGAGTATGCAGAGGCAAAACTGGTTCGAGTATTTGAACAGATTTGCCTCTACATACTAGATGCATACTTATGATGCTGCATACTTATATTAACTCTCCCCGAATAAAAATAAAAATTCGGGGAGAGTTTTATTTAAATTCCGGGAGAGTTTTATTTAAATTCGAGGAGAGTTTTGTTTAACGTCGGGGAGAGTTTTATTTAAATTCCGGGAGAGTTTTTGGTAGAGTTGCAATGCGGTAGAGATGTTTTCTGGTAGAGCTGTTATGTGGTAGAGTTGTTAGAATTATCTTTTTTGGTAGAGTTATGATCCGGGAGAGATGTTTTCTGGTAGCGTTGTTATCTGGGAGAGTTGTGAGTGGTAGAGATATAAATGTGCCGCTATTTGTCATAGAGAATAGGACACTATTCCTCGTAGAGAATAGGACATTATTAATCGTAGAGAATAGGACATTATTAATCGTAGAGAATAGGACACGATTTATCGTAGATAATAGGACACCATTCATTGTAAAGAATAGAGCACTATTCATCGTAGAGAGCAGGACACTGTCTGGCAGGACTTCTCACGGCAGAACAGGGAGCGTAAAAAAAAAAAACACGTCCATATAACACGTTCTCTGGCGCACGGTAAGTCTTTCATAATATTTATCGTGCATTATTTTTTCCAACGCGAATAAAGGAGCTGAGAGTTGAGAACCACTCGAGGCAACTCTCGCTTCAGCGAAGTTGCCCTTGCACACCATTCGTAGTAGAAAATAGGACACTGCCTCGTAGCACTTTTCGTGGCAGATCATGAAGCCTAATGGATAGAATAGAACTGTATCCTAGGTAATCTATTTGATAAAGAGAGCGGGGAGAAGAGGGAGCAATGTCGAAGCGAATCTCGACCGGTCATCAATCGCAACATTACAGTTTCCGTTCGACCAACTCTTAAAACCTCAACTCTTAACAAACAAACAAAAAAAATCACCTCCACACAACACGCGCTCCGGCACACGATAAATCTTCGATGCTACTTATCGTTCTTTACCTCTTCAAATGCGAACAAAGGATCCGAAAGTTGAGAACCGCTCGACGCAACTCTCGCTTCGGCGAAATTGCCCTTATACACTATTCACCACAGAGAATAGGACACCGCCTCGTAGCACTTTTCGTCGCCGAACAGGGAGCGTAATGGTTAGAATATAACTGTCGCCTAGGTAATCTGTTTGAGAAAGCGAGGGGGAAGGGGACACAGGGGGAAGGTCGAAGCAAGTCCCGGTGCTCAATCGCAATATTACCGTTTCCGTTCGACCTTATCCCCAAAGGTCGATAGGAGGAAAACGCGTCATAGCCACGCTCACCCCAACGGCGGAGGTGACTCACCGCGGCTCGTTCGGCCCGCGAGAGTTATTAGCTTAAGCACGAGTGCATTGGACCTTCTACGCTTGACTCTCCGTCCTCTCTACCGTTTCAACCGGGAATGCACTTGTCCCTCCGGTCGGACGAGCCTCGTGCCTCGAGGGTAACCGGCCGAAAGGACACGTTAGAATCCGTCCCGGCATTCCCATTATTTTTTCACCCTGCCTGTGCCCTCATACGAATATCTTCTTTCCTCTTTGTCCGGATTTGTGCCCTAGGCCAAGTACCGGCTCTTAGGAATATGAATGACAATACGAGATCCGAACAGGCTTGGTAATGCAGGTAGAAGGAGACTAGCTCGAATGCACCTGACCCTCGGCGTAGGGACGGGAAGTGCCTCGGGCTGCGAACTGCGCAGGAACTTCGAGAGCCTCCTTTATCTGATATCGATTGGCTGGCTTCACAATCTCGATTACGAGTGCACCAGACGGAAAACGACGAGAGTAAAAACGAAAGAGATAAAGAAAATGAGATTAGTTCGATGAAAAGAAAACGTATATGGCGCAGGGGGGGGGGGGGGGGGAAGCGCGTGGGCGGGTGAGTCGAACAAGTGTGCATTATGAGTCACGTAATCGAGTCGGGGGGAGCTTACCCTCCTATTTCTATCGATCCTCCGCGCATTTCCCTGTGTGTATATGCGGCGCGGAGCGATTCCGCTCGGTGAAGTAAATGGCGGCGTGGCTGACGTGTCCGCTCGAGACCGATTCGGTGAAGGTCCAATTTTCTACGACGGAGAAAATTTTACGAATCGCCCGGCGTGTCGCTGTACCTGCGTCTGTTCTCGGTCACTAATGCGAAGACGAGACGACGAAGTGCAGCGGCGGAGAAAATTTGTGGGGGGGGGGGGGGGGGGGCGGACTCTTCGTGCGACTAATGAGAGAATCCTCACGTAGGAAACGAGAGACCGCTGAGGGCTCGACGCCGACGCGGCTCGGTGCTCTTAATACTTATTAAACCCCCGCAAGCATTCTCGGCGTGGCTGGCTCTCGAGTAGATTACGTGACGCGACACATCCAAGTATTTTTTCTTCTTTTTCTATGGCACTCTTGGCATCGAAATCGACGTCGAGGCCTCCTCATAGAATTCCATGTCCGACTAGACCGATGAGTCTGCGCTCGAAACCCGCGATACACGTGTATATAGCAACGTGCTTCGTGTATAAAAAAAATATGTTTGGATATAGGACTACCATCCTCGAGAAACTCGAGAGCATGCTATTGGCCGTGAAGGTGGTGTATAACGTACGGTGTGTGGAGAAAAAAAAAAACGAGAGGTTTTTATAACGAACGAGCATCGAGGGCGACGGAATAATCGATCGGTTTGCGAGAGGCTTATAATAAGATTTGTGAGTTTCGAAATATGTTATTCGAATTATCTTTAGTAAACTTTAATGTACGGTGTGTAGAGAGAAAAAAAGAAACACGTTATTGTATAGTAAAGTTTACTGAAGACAAAAATAAAGCGACACGTTATTATATCGAACAAACATCAAGGGCGATGGCATAATCGATCGGTTTACGAGAAGCCTGAAAAAAGATTTGTGACTCTCGAAGTATATTATCCGAATTATCTTTAGTAATCTACAGTATATAGAGAGAAAAAAAAACGACACGTTACTATATCGAACAAGCATCAGCCTATAAAAAGATTCGTGACGTTCGAAATATATTATCCGAATTATCTTTAATCAACGATTTCGGCTTATCTATCGGCACAGTCGTGGTTCAATTTTATTTTTTTTATCGGTTCGTTCGGAGTCTTTGTGGACTGGATAATTGTTGACTAATGTAGACCGGATATGAGTCAAGTTTGCCGTGGCTTGTGTGCTTTATTCGAGGGCGCTCCGAGTCCGACAAAACTCTCTGATAACACAGTTGAACCGGGAGAAACAATAACGACACGAGCTCGGTTTCGACATTCCGTCGGGAGATCGTCGTTAAGATCGGCGAAGAGCAAACGAACTTTGAGATTAAATCCAAAAGAAAAAAAAATACAAACAAAGAGCCAATGAAAAAAAGCGATAGCAAAGAAAGGGAAGAGAAAAAAAGAAAAATACTACTCGAGCAAAAAAGACGCAAACGGCCCTGCCCTTGGCTGCCACGCCTTGCCCCCGCGAGACTCATCAGCATTCTTCGTGAACGCGGAGGAGTACACACGTGGAATACTATTACGGTTACTGTGTACGGACGCACGCTGCCCCAAAGAAGTATGGCGTCTCGTTCGGATGGAGCTCGAGCGGGCGCGCGCGCGCGCGCGTGCCTCTCATCTGTTTCGCCCAGCCGGCCCGCTGGCGCCTTTCGGTTACTCGAATTTTTATTCGCGAAAAAAGAAACACATAAAATGGCGCCGCTTCGAAGCGGCGCGAGTGACCTCGGGAATCTTGGAATCTCAGTTATCCGAAGCCTCGGGGTCAGCGCTGAGATACCCGACGATTTGTTTTATACTTTTCGTAACCCAGCCGAGATAACATTGCCCGAGGTCCGGGCGACGATTCGTTCTAATTTGCCTAAAGAAGAAAAACAAGAAAAAGAAATAAAAATTCGAGGTGTCTTGTCGGTGGCTAATTGCCTGTCCCGAGAAGATTTCCGCCCTCGTTGAGAGAGTCGTGTCTCGCGTGTCCGAAGAAAACAGAAACAGAGGGAACAAAGAGAGAGTAAAAGACGGAAACGCCGGGCGAACGGACGAGAACGACGGGGGAGACAGCGAAATAAATGGAGGATCGCGGACATGTGTGTGACGAGGAAGAGCGGGAAAAAAAATTGTCGTCTCTTATCCTCCTCACCGCCAGCGACGCAATAATGAGGACAGTGACACCGTTAAGAATTGCGCGAGCCGGGTACGCTAGCGAGCAGTGGCCTCCGGCCCTAACCTCTCCTCCGGCACTCGGGACGACGGTCGCCCGTCAGCGAGACGCTATTGAGAATCCGTCCCTACGGACTCCTCCGCCATAGTCGCAGAGACCGGTACAAAAAAAAATCAGAGAAAATAAAAAAAATTAACGCACCGATGGAGAAAACCGGTAAGAGCGACGATCTGAGAAACAACAAAGAAGCATGGAGATGAGCGTGTTTAGCAGCGCGTAGAGGATAGAGACGCGTACCGAAACTACCGACAGAGGGCGCGCGCACACGCGCAGATGCGGCTTCGGCCCGATGTTTGTTTTGCAGGGATGATTCATCGGAGATCCTAAATTCGTTAAGGAGTCGCCTACGTGAATCACGATTCGGCCTCTGCCGCTAGGCTTGCGTCGATGATTTGTCGCAGCGTGAGCGACATTGAAATGAAACGTTGCAACGTTAACTCGTCAAGCTAGCTCGTCATCTACGACCGGACAAGTATTTTTTTTTTTTCACTTCCAGTTTACAATCTTCATTGTCGCTATATGAATTTGCTTTCGCCAGATGTAATTTGAAAACTGAATGTACTTGGCAATACGTGTAAGGAGTGATTTGAAGAGTTTTCCCAAATTCGTTAAGTCGCCTACCCGAATCACGACTCGGCCTCCGCCGCTACGCTTGCGTCGATGATTTGTCACAGCGTGAGCGACGTCGAAATGAAACGTTGCAATAGAGAAGAGCCGATTGCCGGAGCGGTTATCTGCACAGAATATAACACATAGAGTCGACAGAGACAGAGCGAACGAAAAAAAAAAAATGTACGAATGAAACGAGTTAGCAGGAACTGCGAGGCGAGATGAACTCGAACTCGATATCGCTCGGTCGGTCGGTGCAGTTGCCACATTGTCGCTCGTGGGTCCGATATCGTTCGAGGATGCAGCCAGCGAGATAAGCGAGCCTCGGCGATGAGAAGCGTGGGCACGTTGCTCTCTCGGCAGCTCATTATACTTTTCTTCCCGCTCTTTCGTCATTGTTTCCAATTGCTTTATTTACCTCTTTATTCTCTTTCGCCGATTATTAGCACCAACCTAGCTGGCTTCAAAAGTCGACGACTTTTCTCTCCTCGCGTGCACTCGAGTCTACGCTCGAAGACACGGACGCGGAGCGAGCGCCGCTTGAGCGAGGGAGGGGGTCCGGAAAACCGCGAAACGTTTTCTAGAGCAACGCCGCCGCGAGGGAGTGAGCGAAGCGTGAGTTACACTACTATGTAGCTGTTCGCGCGGCTCGGCCCGAGAGCTCTAGCTCGTTCGCTCGAACGAGCGCGCAACGATCCTTTACGTAACAAGCCTAGATGGAACACTGCGCGCGCCGCCGTTACAACAGCCGTTCGGCTATTCTTTTTCTCTTCTTTTTCGTCTATACATTATAAAAATATACGTATTAAAAATATATTTAAAAAAATTAAAAAATTTAATTGAGATGTATGAAAACATTGAACGCGTGCCGCTTCGACGTGAAAGTCGGCGGGTTCGTTTTACACGTTTTATGTTTTATTTTTATTGTTTTTATTTTTTTCTACTGTCGTTTCCGCGGGGAGAAATTTTATTCTTCGTGACCCCCCCCGAGCCAGGGTGACTCGTTCAATGCTACGAAAGAGGGCCCGGAGAGACTTTCAGCATGGGAACGTACTGTGGGCGACCGACCACCGGGCGCCTGCAATCTTATCCGAGGCGCATACACACCGACGATGCAATCGCTAACCGTGACGGCAAGGAACTGGCTGCATGCCGCTACTTGCACTTGGCAAGGATCTTACGTATCATATATACACATTATATACGCTCGTGCATATTCTCCGCCATACAATATTGCTAACACTTTTGTGTCCACTTTTTTTATTTAAATTTTTTTTTCTTTCGTATATTTCCGAGAAAAATAAAAAGAAGTGGGTTACCGTAGTTATTCGCGAGTTTCGCGACTTCGCCAAAGAGTTCTTCTCGAATTACTTTCGCGCGGATACGACGCGCGGCGGCTGCCAATACTTCTCCGTGGTCGTGGAACGGAATCGCTCTCGCCGGCTTGCCAACACCGACGGCCGGAAGGAAACTGTAATTCATAGGTTTCGATCCCGCCGAGTGCTCCGGCGTCGTCGCGCCGCAAAGTCGAGAAACTTTTATTTTTCAATCCACACACACGGACGCCGTGTAAATCAAACATACATTTTTTCCCCCGAACCAACGAACTGAATTCTTTGTGTATCTTTTATCGGCAAAAAAAATAAAATAAAAAATAAACGGACGACGTGAAAGTATGAATCAATATATCCGGGGCTCGAGAAGCTTTTCCTTGAAACAAGATAAGTGGCACTCGAGATTGTTTTTTTTTTTTTCGAGGTATTTCATTCGAGAGCCTGGGAATCGTGATATTTCTCCATTGAGGCCCAAGCGTATGCATTCACGACGGAGGATATAAGCCATAAAACTTCTTAGATAATTGGTCACGACGTCGTAACTCTGTTAATTGTTTGGAGCGTGTTAAAAAAAAAAAGAAGGATTAAAAACAATATGAAGAAGAGGAGGAAGTAGAAGTGGAAGGATAAGTATGAGAGCGTTACTTGTGCCGCGGGACACTTTGTTAAGCACCGTGTAGGTCAATAAGAGTAACACCTCCAGCTCTGATCTCGTGCTCTCATCGCGTCGCACTTCGCACGATATATCAAGGATAATAATCGCTTCTCTATGAGGGCTCCCCGAAGAGACCGCGAGCTTAGAACGTGGGCCCTGTGATATAAATCATCATTCGTCTGAGGCTGACGCGGAGCACGCGTTATCGTCGCGTACGCGTCACCAGACGAGCGGACGGGGAAAAACCTCAAGATATTTACATGGCGCAGTAGCGGATGCTTCGTAGCAGTGCAAATACTACGTTCGCGGTGACCGGTATGGTAAAACAAATGGGACACGTGTACGATTGAAAGACTTTTCTCAGTTCGTCGTCAGATTGCGAATATTTCTCCTTGCCGAGAGTGAAAATCAATCTACAGCATATTTCAAGCTGTGATTATGAATACATTGTTTTTCAAATAAAAAAAAATATTTATATTCGTTACTTAATATCGAGCTTAGTTCTCAGTTCGTCGTCGGATTGCGGATATTTCACGTTGCCGAGAGTGAAAATCAATCTACAGCATATTTCGAGCTGTGATTATGAATACAGTGTTTTTCAAATGAAAAAAAATATTTATATTTATTACTGAATTTCGAGCTTATTTCATACTGGAGTACCGCTTATCGATACTCGGTACTCGGTACTCGGATACGGTAATATAAAAGTGTTTTCTTTAAAGTGAGCCCCATTACCCGGCGTTTGTCCGCTTGCCTGTTTAGTTGCTAAAATATATACTACGACCGGTATGGTAAAACAAATGCAATACGTGTGCAATTAAAGACTTTTATGTAACTCATGCATAAAAAGTGCTACTTTTCGTGCCTGCCGTAAGTGGCGCTTTACGGCCAAGTGTACTACAAATACACGGCGCATGCGCTACTTCGGGCTGATTTTACTTTACCGCGCGCTTCTCGTACTTTACGCACGCTTGTCTGTACAGCGCTATAATCAGCAGGCACAGAGTAGCACTTCTCCTGTATTCGTTGCAGAAAATATTGTGTGATAGTTGTACGGTGCAGTAATGCGAACTTTATACGCACGCTGTGAAGTAAGTCACTTCACAGCGTGCGTATAAAGTTCGCATTACTGCACTTGTACAGCAAATTACTATTACTTCACTCGGCGCGCAAATCGGGTCTTTACACATTGTGAAACAATTTTTCTAACGATACTCGTGCGAAAAATGTTTTCTTTACGCGTGCGATTGCAACACTCGTCTTCGGCTCGGGCTGCAAACTCACACTCCTCAGAAAAGGTTTTATCGCACTAGTATCGTAAAGTACTATTCTCAGTTCGTCGTCGGATTGCGGATGTTTCGCGTTGCCGAGAGTCACAATCGATCTACAACATGTTCCAAGCTGTGATTGTGAAAACAGTCTTTTTCAAATAAAAAAATATACAAATATTTATATATTCCTCAACTAATTTCGAGCTTGTTTTATGCTCGAGTACCGTTTACCGGTATTCGGTACTCGGTACTCGGAAGTGGTAAAAAAAAAAAGTGTTTTCTTTAAAGTGACCCCCATTACCCGTACTCTGCTCGGTCGCCTTTTCATTCACTAAAATATTCCAGACTGGCGGTGTATGGAAAACTGAAACGTATGCGTAGGTACACCCAGCCCTTGTTCTTCCTTTATTCTCCGATGTGCTTTCAATCCCACGTAAAAACTCTCCCACGACTACTACTCCCTTTCTCTCTGTCGTCTCCTCTACCCGAGTACGAGGGACTCGAGGGCGTTCTCGTATACCGTGCTCGCTTCTCTCTGTTCCTGCCCTTCCTTCTTTGATGCTCTGCGTGCAACTGTGTGTGTGTATACATATATGACCGGTCTGCTCCGTCATTCCGTCCTTCAATCTTTCTCGCTTCGAACGATAAAGAGCTTCTCCTCTTCCAGTCGCGCCCCACAGCTACGCGGCTACAAACGGCAGCCGCGCCACCGCCCGTCTCGTACGTATTTATAGAGATTTGGCGCGAGAGCGAGTTTCTTCTCGTAAACGTGGATCGAAGACATTCACACACGTGGAGGGACGAGAGAACCCTTTTTGAATTTTTCGTACCCTCAGAGTCCCTCGACCCTTCGCCAAATACCCCAACTCCTGTTTATTCCGGTGAAGCAGCGCACGCAGTAAAAATAAGCTTGGACATTTAACGAACCACTCTTGTCGACAAGGGACCAGAATTTGTTTTTTATGTACTTTTTATTTTATCGGCGGAGAGGTATTTGTAAAAAAAAAAAAAAAAAAATTGTAAGATTAACGGGAGAAGAATTGTGGATGTTTGTGGACAAACAATTTTTTCGTGAATGTACAAACCTTTTTTTTTTAACGTACGAGTGAATGACCAAAGGTCGATCCAGCTGCGAAAGATCGGTTCGTCACAGCCCAGTTTGAGCCGAGATAAACCGAGCCGGGGCTGAGGTAAGGCACGACGAGCTCCAGCACCGGTATTCGAGAGAAAACGGGCACAGGTGAACTGATTAGAGTATACCGAGAGACTCGAGCCGATAAGATACGCACGAAAGCCTGCCTCCGCTGCGTGTTTATGACACGCTCGAGGAGTTTCTGCGACTCTGCCGTCCAAGGCGCTCTTTAAATATCTCGATGGTAAGTGTTCGGTTCGGGGGGAAAAAAAATACATTAAAAAAAAATGATGGAAAAGAAAACGTATCGCAGAAGTTTATCGTTGTCGCACGGTGCCAAAAGTTTGTACATTCAGACATTTCGTGTTCACAAATATTTTACTGTTTATTTTTTCATCGATCAACGAACCTTATTTTTAACTAGAAAAAAATTTGCATTTTAACAGGAAATTAAAAATCAACAAGAACATTGTAAAATTAACAACACAGACATTGCGAAATGGTCGACAAAAAAAATTGTGGATATTTGTGGACGAGAAATGTTTGTTGAATGTACAAAGGGTCTTTTTTTGAGCGTCTGTGCGGTTTCGCAAATAGGTTCGTTTTCTGTATCGAATTCTATACCAGCCAGACTGGGTCGTGGTTGCAGGAAGAAGAGTAAGAGAAGTCATGCTCATGGAATGTAAGAGGCTAAGCTACGCTATGAAATCACCGCGGACCATAACACGAAACGTGGACTCGTACTGTAGTCATCAGTAACCACTGTAGCTAATGCTCGAGCGGTTTGAATTAATTTCCGCCTCCGTGTTGTAAGTAAGCCGGGCGAGGCTCTCCAACGTCATCGTGACGACAGCGACGATTTGAAATTCAAGCGTTAAATGTTTAACGCTACCCGGTGACTTTCTATGGGAATCGCGGTAGAAAGTGATTTTAGATACTCGTTTCGAGGTTTTCGATAGCTCCGGCAACGTGTCCGCGTGTACGTGAGTACAAGCGATGTGTTGCTCGAGAACTCGGCACGGAAAAGACACCGGTGAAAGTTTCGGATGTGTAGATAGGGGCAGCATGGGTTACATATACACCCGGGCTGACAATATTTTTCTTGACATTTCTTTCTTATTTATTTATTTTTCATTCATCGTAGCAGAAGTAGCAGCAGCAGCGGTGGACGACTGCGCGCAGCAACGACGCGGCACGGAGTGCTCTGAGACATATAAGTGCGCGGTGCGGTTTCGACTGCTCGTACAAGGCGTGCCGGAAGTCCGGGCCACATAGGAAAAGGAAAAAGGGTCGCGGAGTGTTCGCACAGCTGAGTAGAGGAGCATATTAATATACCAATCGGCGATAATTTATATACCGATTCTCAAACTGCAAATTGTGTTTTAAACTATATCCTGTTTGTAATTAGTATGAAAATATAGAAATTAATTGCAGGGCAATAAACCTTTGTTAGTTTTTTTTTTTGGGTAAAACCTTAATTATTATTTTCCCGACGTAGCTTTCCCAACCACTGATAAATAAATGAATGGTCTGTTAATAAAATGTATTAAATGTTCCAACTGACTGGAAAGGTTCGTTAATAAAGGAAAGGTAGAGGAGGTTTGAACTTTAAGAAAATGTAAACATTGAAAAATCGTTTTTTCGGACCCTGCATATTCCTCCCAAAAAAAAACAGCGCTCCACATACACGCATGCTTATCGTAGTGCTTCGCCCAGCAAGGCTCGTGATACCTTATTTGATTTATAATGGCGATATTAGTTTCTCTGTGTCCGGAGACTGATCGTCAGTCTGTAACATTGTACACAACGCGTGGAATAAACGACATATTGACAGGGCCTAATCAGTTGTGTAGCGGAAACTTGGGCAAATCGGACGAACTCCTGCAAGACCAAGACCTTTAGTTGTACTTTGGATTCACTTGTATTCCCACCCCGAATAGAGACTTGCGCTGCAAGCTGATGCGTCGATTGAATGATACTAACGCACAACTCTTCCTTGCGCGTCGTCGAACTCGAAGCGTCGTCCGGACGGCGCCAGCCGGGGTGCTGCGGGCAACGAATGCAGGGGAGAAGAGTGACGTCTTCATGCAATATGCACGGCCACTATGCGAGTTTGCGCGGGTGGTGAGTATGATTGGTACCGTAATTGCAGTCGAGTCAATCATTGTACGCTACCGATACATATTATAGGAAAATGTAGCCGTCTATCACCATTACCGCTGTTGAAGAGAAGAAAAGAGGATTCTATTCTGGTTCAAACACCGTTTACAACCAGTTGATGGGAGTTTCTTAGATTTCGTTGACGAAGTCCTAAAAACAGTGGAAATCGTAAGCCGTTGCAATGAGTTTCTTTGATCAGCCTTACTACGCCTTAACCAAGGGTCACATGACCCGAATGGGCATTTGGCCAGAACAGTCACAATACGTGAGGATTATTCGACCATTGATGGTACTTGCATTACTAGCAACGCTCGTCGGACCAATGGTAGCGGTCGTTCCCCGAGAGTGCATTTTTCTTTTGAAACGTCAATTCTACAATTTACTGCAATTCAACAGTGTATTCGATACCATGACGCTTGGCGCGACAATCACGCTCTTATGCATGACATACCGCACTTACTGGTCGGAACGGCAATTTGCGTAACTTCATTTAAATGTATTCAACAGTTTGACAAGGTACGCCTCCTTTGTTCTACGAAAAATGCGTCTTTAATCGGAGATTTTGCAGATAAAATTGTCGTTCAAAATTATAGAGCGGCATTGGGAAATGTTTAAAAATACACCTGCAGTAATTGTTCTTGATAAGTACGCCGAACGTGGACGCTACATCGCCATTGTTTACTCAAGTAATGCATTCGTTTTCTTTTTCATAATGCACAACATAGACATCAATTTCTCACCGCTTATTTTTGCTTTTGATTTGCTAGTATATGTCTGTTTTGGACTGACTCTCTACGGATTCATATGTTTAACGCCTTTAATGATGGACTTCGTTGATCCTCTCAACCAAACCCGGCCGAAAATGTATATTTTTGAGGCCCAGTACGTTGTTAATCCGGATAAATACTATTGGTTCATATTTGCTCATCAATATTTCGTGATTATCGTGGGGACTGCTATGCTAACTGCCGTAGAAACACCGTACTTTTTATGGGGCGTTCATGCTTGTGCCCTTTTCGAAATCGTTGCGTGCGTATACTTGTGATTTGAATACATTGATAGCTCGAGTCTTATGACTTTTCACTCCTGTATTAATTTCAGTTAGTAGACGAATAATATAGATTCGGTTATCAATCGATTGACAATAGCATTACAATTGCCCATACAGATTGAACTTGAAGCTGGTCACAAGTAAAAAATACCCGGTGAATAACGAAAATGCGATTACTCCTCGCAATGATTGGAATTATAAAAAAATCTGTGACTGCATTGCTGTTCATGAAGAGGCGATAAGGTTAGTGAGACAAGCAATTGACCGTGCACTGTTAAGGATACATCACACATACATTGCCAACCAAAAGTTTAATTCCATCAAAATTTTAGTACCTCGCAATATGCCAACAATCTGGAAAAAAAATCAGCCGTACTAATGACGTCCAGATATTTTGTTATGCATAATAATAGTGCCAAAAAGTGATTAACAAATTATATGTAAAGAAAAATGGTAAAAAAAATAATCAAAATAGTTATTTGTATGGCAAGGTCGTAGAAAGGGAGTTCTTGACGAGTGAGAAAATGCCGCACGAGCCGAAGGCGAATACGGCATTCACACGAGTCAGAACTCCCTTATCTACGCCCGTGCCATTCACACAATTTTTCCTAACAAATTCACGAAAATCACGCTTTCCGATGTCGTGATGTGTGCGTAGAAAGGCACTTCACGGGAACGGAAAGCGGGATTCTACGTTCATGTGTTAGGAAATAGTACATTACTCCACGAGGGCGAAAAACGTTTTTCTAACGAGTGTGAGTTTGCAGCACGAGCCGAAGGCGAGTGCTGTAATCACACGCGTTAGAAAAAGTGTTTCACATGAGGGATGTACGAAATTTTTCATCACAAGGTGCGAAAATTGCGGTTTTACGCACGCGAAGCGGGCGGAAAAGTGGCCATTTCCGCACCGAGTGATGAAAAACCTTTTATGTTCCTATTTTAAATGAATTCCTTGATTTTTTAAAAATTCATATGCATTTTTTCAGAATTTTCTTACGTTTCAAATTTTTTTTTTTTACAATTTGAAAAATCAATGTAAAGGCTCGAATTTCGGATATGCTTCCGTATCCAAACCTGATTCCACAGTACACACAGTACGATTCCTCAGTACACACAAAAAGTTTCGAGACGATTACGCCAACAGTTCCGTGATTATGGCCTTAAACAAATTTCAAAAACGCAAAATTCAAAAATGCATAAATATTCTGAAAAAATCCATGTGTCTTTTAGAAAGTCACTAAATTCATTTGAAAAGAGAAAAAAAAGGTTTATTGATTATTTGTTGACATTTTCTTTTATAAGCTATAAGTATTTAATTTTACTAATAACTTTTTGACATTATTATCATGCAAAATCAATATTCTTGGTACTTTTAACACAGTTGATTTTTTCAGGTCTTATACCAATAGGAAGTGTTTAAATTTTCACTGAATCTCACTTTTGGCTGGGAATGTACGTGTGAAGCATCCTTAGGCTGTGGGCATTGAACGTAATTATTCTATTTGTGTGTAGTTTTGCGAATTTGATCGAGAGCATTTGTTCCGGAATGTTCGGAGTGGTGATTGCCGTTTCGGCTATTATCATAGTCTTTACAGGCGTACAGGTTAGTAAAAAAAAATCCAATATCGGGTTACATATTACATTTCAGAAAAAATTATCTTGATCGAGGATTGTTTGTGACTGTAGGCTCTGATAAATTTTAAACATCTTAGTATGCTGATACAATTTGGAGTCTACACAATTACTCAGATACTTCATCTTTATATAAATACCATACCTGGACAGGAATTGATTAATCATAGTAGAAAAGTTCACACAACTGTGTGCGTATAAATGAGTCACTTTTCGGAAAAGTTTTCCGATTTGTACTCTAACCTTGTTGCTTGTTAGTTACGATTTGGAATGGCCGGATATGTCGGTGAAAGCCCAAAAGCTCCTACTACCGATTCTGATTCGAAGTAACAAACCTTGTTATCTTACCGCAAGAAAAGTCTACGTTCTGTCGATTGAAAGTTTTGGCTCGGTATGATATTATCCTGTTTTGATAATACATAATTCTATGTATTATAATCAACGCTATTCTCATAATATTTTTAATCGGTTTTTCAAGACAATAAGGACAATAATATCGTACTTCACGATAATTATACGACTGATTTAATCGTTCGTCTCGTAAACGACGGCGGATCATGGTGACCAACATATTTTTAAATTCTCATCATTTACGGAGTAAGTCAGGAGGGAAAGTATTGCAATGCAAAAGAATTGAACAGCTGAATTATGATCTAGAATGATGTTTTGCCAGTCCCCAAATTCAAGGGAAGCATTTTCTCATTTCTGTTCCATTTGTCTGTTGACTTTTTCAGTTGTCTAGCAGGGAGATAATATTCAATAATAACTTAAGAATGCTGGAGCGGGTTTTCGTATCGAACATTGAGCCAGGGGTTAAAAGTCAGTGGCAGACACGTGTGATCAGCAACGAAAAATACGTTGCACTTTTAACCATGAAATGACGAACGAAAACAATTTTTCTTGCGCCAAGTATTACTGCCCAAAAGTAAAGTTTCCTATAAAGTAAAATTGAAAATAATATTCTTTTAGATTCTATACCCGGATTCCGTATAAAAAAATATGAAGCTATAAAACAAATGTACGATTCGTTGACAGCGAAAAAAATCAATTAAATAAAAAAATGTTAAGCGAGAAAATGAGCGTCTTACAGTATTTTCGAACAGCGATATCCCTACCTCCCTCTGGAATTACGGAAAAACCTATCTATCCTAGATGCCTATAGTCTTCTACGGGACAATAGGGTATTTGCGAGAGTTTAAGTATTTTTTTTTCAATGTCACAGGGCGATAAAAAATGCGTGATATAAGGGGGTCAATTTTTTTGGTCAAACGACAGGTCCCGATAGATTTTTTTATCTATATACTTTGTTACGTCTCTTCGCACACACTGCAGGAATGTTAATGCCGATGCCCGGGTAACTGTATCAAGATTTCAATAAAACGGCGATCTTGAATTCCACAGCCGGGCCTCGGTGCGTCGCTGGGCTCCTCGAGCCGATGCGACGAGAGGGCAACCGTTCTATTTCATTGACCGCAACGGGAATACACACAAACCGAATGAAGATGTGGGGAGGGAGTGAGGAACTTCTCTCGGCGCTATATAATTTCGTTCCGTTGGTTATAAGTAAAACAAGAATAAGCCGAAGGATAATAAACCAGCGGCAGCGGTGCAAAACTCGTGAGTTCAGTGATGCAAGATTTTATCGATGCAGAGTGAGAGAGAGAGAGAGAGAGAGAGAGAGAGAGAGAGAGAGAGAGAGAGAGAGAGAAGAGAAAGAACCGGACATGCTCAATACCGGATGGATTATCGTAGGAATGCACTCGCAGTGTCTTATCTCACGGATATCTCCATACCACTTCGTTCAACACCTGTATCAATACCGGGTGCGCTTAATCCTAGGTTCCGGGAAAAACTCCAAGTGCAGTGTTAATAAACCGAGATAGGAAAATTGCACACACATCTTTCCGACGGAAAAAAATATTTCAATCGACAGACGCTCGTACCGAGTATGTAAATTATAGTCGTCGATACGTAATACCGGAGATCGCTGTTTTCCTTGCCATTTTTTTATTACGATCTTTTGTGACTTCATTCAAGGTCATTGAGATATTGATAAGAATAATAACAGTAAGAGAGAATGAGTGTAAGGCAAATGTACGAATGACTTGACACGTCCCAGTTACCGGACAACTAGCCCGCAGACTTGAGTTTATTACGAATACAATGGTTAAAGATAATATAATGAAAACGCGAAAACGCTAAGATTATAAATAAATAAATAATAAGTAACGGTAATTTTGAAAACACGCTTAAACAAATTTTAGATTTATAAACAATTTAGATTTATAAACACGTTGAGTGAATTCAATGCACTATAGCGTAACACAGGTTACAGCATTTTTATAGCATACAAAAATGATCGCAAAGACGATAGTAGATAATGACGGCCGCCTTTTGATATATATGAATAGACTCTTGGCCTGTTTTTCCGATGTTAGCAATCTCTGCCACTTCACATTTATTTTCCTAATCCCTCGCTACGAACACACTTCCACATCCACAGAACTAGTGCGCCAAATTCTGTCCAGAGACATTGAGCCGTTCCGACAAACACTGCAGACAACGAAATCAGCAAAGTATCGTTATCGGGTATCGTTGTTTTCAGAATTTGCGATTGTCCGAAACACTGGAACATGTCTCGTCCGAAAATCGGGAAACACCCATAAATGGCTGCTCAAACATTGATACATGTGCATTTCCCAGCGTTTTCGTGAATAAATATTTTTCTAGACAGTGCAAACGTATTTAACGCGTGTGCTTTGAAAATTAGAGACTCCAACCTTGAGATTCGTCACAGTTATTTGCGAAAATGATCGATTCAGGATAGCGAAAAGTGGGTCGGTAGACAGATACGCCCTTAAATCTCCGGCCATTGGTACGTTCAACTGACCCCATCGATTTTCATGCTTGCGATCAATTTTCTTATTTAATAATTCGCTTCCTACGAAGCCGCTTCATAATATTGACCCCCCTCTCGAGAAATGTTTCCGGGTGGCGAATTGGCGCTGGGGAGTGAGTCGTGCTTTCGGTAACTCTGGGCCGAGTGCTCTCGGGCACTTCGCACTCTCGAACTGTCCGGTCGTCCTCGTCGACGCTCGCGAGCGAGCTAGCCACCGTGACAGTACGAGCAACGGGCCAGCTAAGCTAGAGCGTGTTGAACATGAATGCGTCCTGTATCGTGATTCATGAGAGCGTACGGACGAGTGTCAATGAATCGTAATGTGAACTGTCAGTCCGTAATTAAATGCAAGGACGTGGGCCACACGAGCCGGCGAGCCGAGATAGCGAGTGCCGATGTCGCGCGAAGCAAACGACCCCCGGCGATACACACAATAAATGTATCCGTAGCACGTGGAAGCATAACGTTCTTTTTAACCGTTACGATATAACCGACTGTTTAGCACACTTATGAAAGACACAAATTAGAGAATAACAAGAGTAGAGAATAACAAAAGCCGCCACCCTCTATCGGCTGGCATTGCTATTTTCCACGTTTGCAAATCGACATTTCGAAAAAATAAGTTTTTATTCCGAACAATTCTGGAAAAAAAAAATTACGAACAGATTCCGGAAATCACTTCCGGTTTGAAAGTATCATTTTTCGATCTGGACGTGACGTACTTCCGGTATGACGCCACTTGCGATCGAAAAATGAGATTTTCATACCGGAGGTGACGTATTTCCGGTGTGACGTCACTTCCGATCGACAAAATCAGGTTATGTATACAACTCGATACTGCAATATTGCATCCAATCGGTACAAGTGATAATGATAATTATAACCTTAACGTTAACTGTATAGATATATGTATTTGTTTGAGTGAAAACGAAAAACTGATTTTTCATGTTGACATTTTTTGCACACATCTCGATACATGAAAATATCGAGCGTTGGAGAAAAATTATTTTTTTTTCTTCCGACTTGAGACAAGCTCCACCGTTAAGGGGTCAAGCGCAGGATACAACCGCGCGTCTGGGCGGTACAATCGGTTGACGATAACACTCGTGTAAGAATCATTTTTTTCGCACGCTCATCGTTCGAACGTATCATTGACTCGTGCAGGACAACAAGCCGACTGTGTGCCTATGTGAAACGCACGTGCGGTGAGAATTTCACTGCGCGTTTCAACCGCGAGTTTAAGTACCTACGATGCCAGAGGATGCATCGCCGGTGTCCGACGAGAGCGCTCGATAATTACCGGGACTGTTAATGAGCGCGACTGCGATGGATCGCGGGAGTGGGGGGTGAAGAGGAGGGGGAGAGGGGGAGTAGCGCGGGGAGGGGGGTTGCGCGAATGAATTATTTATGGGTTCGTCGCGGAGCCACGAAGTAGCGGGTAGACAGCTCGTTGCTTCGTGGCAAACCGGTGACGGAGTGTGTCGCTAATTGCGGTAGCTGCAACGAGAATTTCGAGTGCAGACGAGTACAGACGCGGAGACACATGGCGAGTCTCGTCGAGCGGCGGAGTTGAAAATTACATCTTTTTTTTCCATCCATTCCATGCCGCTACATTGTTGCAGCTCGGACTATATAAATAAACCCGTGATTCACGTTTGTTTCACAGCTCTTCCGACACAGATGAAAAAAAAAACAAACATTTATAAAAAGAATAGAGAGAAAATCGATTGCGTAGCAAAAAAACTATTGACCGATCTTGGTCAATAGTTTGGTTGACGACTACGACGATATAAAGAAAGGCCGACGCGGGGCGATGGTGCGAGCCTCGGCGTCACCGGCGACACGCAGGAATTCGACCCGGCGCTCAACCTTGGTCGCGGGCCGCCCTCTGTATGCGCGTATTATAATGTACGAGCTCCACACCTACGTTCCGTACGCCGGCTCGAGCGTGAGAAGAAGCACCGCTTTTCGAGTGTGTCTCCGGCCCCGACGGGCTTCCACGCTTCTTCTCGCGTTTCCCTCTCTCGGGCCGATACCCGCATTCTCGGATGTGTAACGCGTAACGGAGAGACCGCCCGGGAGAGGGGGGGGGGGGGGATGCTGCAGAAATATTCGAATGAATTATTTATAGAGAGAGAGTGAGGGAGAGAAGCGTATTCGAAAATATGTCGGGGAGGAGGGAGGCACGGAAAGGGAGAGACGGATGGGGAACGGAGAGAACGATCCAAGTGGGAGGGACACGCTCGTTTTGTGAAAAGTGTCGGCAGAAGGAATTTTTGCGAATACGGGAGAGAAAGGAGAACGCGAGTAGGAAACAAGCCCGTTGACCGTCACCCGGCCGAGCACGCTGGAGAAATGAACCCGATACGCCGTCTCGGTTTATTATCGAAGCGGAAAAAACCAATAACGCTCGCGAGAATGGTTGCGGACTGCAGTGACAGTGAAGACCGAGAAACTGATGCACACTAAAGAGAAACATTCAATGGGACTCTAAATTTGCGTCCGGGGGGAACAAAATTATAAAAAAGAATTGATTGAAAAAAGAAAAATCGTACGTTAGACTAAAAGGCTATGTCTGTTAGGCTTGCAATCGAATCGCATGAATCACTGAGATTCGCGGAATTCTGAAGATAAAGAAACGCATATTTGTCTTCTACGACGTTTGCATAATTCACTCCGACGCTGGAGAGGGGGGAGGGGGGAGAGAGATTGCAGATCATTGAATCCCATCTGACACACGTCAGCCAACCGTGGAAACTGCGGTTCGAAGGTCAACTATGCGCGGAGCGAGTTAAAAAAAAAAGAGAAAATAAGAAACGCAAAGACTTTTTTGTTAACCCAAGTATGCGGGATCGACGAAGTATTGTCCTGCGATTCGCGGAAATATTCTACGGTTGTCCGCGCATCGCTCTCGAGCGGCTTTTAACCGGGAGGAATCGTCGTCGTCGGCGCGTCACGCAGCACGCTACATGGAACTGCTGCTCGTTCTCTCACGTATTCCGACATGTCTGCAGATCGCACTATAGTCGGGCGATGCATGGTAATGGATGATATAGCATCGTCTGTAGTACAAGTAAACGTAAGTAAACGTACGGCGCACTATAGAATTCTACCAGTTACACACTGGCAGCGGTCGGTTGAAGGGAAGCTCGTAGACGAGAGAGCGAGAGAGAGAATAAAAGGTGGGGGAGAGAAGGACGAGCAGGCAGTCGGACAGACAGAAGACACGCACGCACTACCTACGAATAGATAAAAAAGGCCGCCGATAAATATACAACAAGTGTAAAGCGAACGAATTAACTACGCAAAAACGACATTAAACGATTTTCTATCCAGTCTATTTTTTAGTTTTTTTCCTTACTTCGTTAAATAGTCGGATCGGCGCGACACGACATCGTTTGCGGTATCGAACTTGCAACCGTTTTGCGCCAAAGTTCCACCGAGGCTAGTTAGGTATTATTACCTTGAGAGTATGGTGGAGAATACACCGGCGAAGGAGAGAGAGAATGCGAGAGGAGAGGAACGAGGCTGTAAGGGAGAGAGGTTGAAGGCTGAGATATCGAGAAGAGAGAGAGAGAAGGAAGAAGGGAGAGGCAGCGAGAAGACGGTGGCTGCCCCGCGGCTAGCAACCGAAAAGGCAAAAGTCTCGGTCTCAGAAGCCGCTCTCACAGGCCAGAAGCTCTCCTCTGGCAGGTATCGCGAACTGGTTTTTCGGGAGGTCCTTCTCTCGTTCTTAGCTGTACACTCTTCCTCCTGCCTCCACACCTTCCTCTTTCACCCGTTAATCTCTCGGCCCGGCGGTATATTTCTTTTATAGCTACGCATATCTACCTATGCTATCCCTCCCTCTCTCGTTCCCGTTCTCGTGTGTTAATAAAAACTCGCCGTGCGAAAACTTTTCGATCGAATCGAGACAAACGAGAGAGTCTTTGGGGCTTATGGCGAGGTGCGGGGAGAGACGAGTTCTCGAGTTCGCAGCAAACGGCGGCCGCACGAAGGCTCTCGCAGGATAGATTTTATTCGTCACCGACGTCGTTGATTCACAGTTGAAAAACTGGTGTAGGAGAGTGTGTACGTGTGTGTAGGTCGAGAGAGACTTACCCAGAGTTCGGTACCCCAGCTCATGTTTGCGGCCGGGTTAAACCAGGCACCCAGATATGTTGTGTGTTTTTATCCACTTCACAATTCACATGTAAAGGCTTTTTTGACGAGCTTGTCGCGCACACGCTGGAAACCCCGACCGTCTCACGATGAAACACCCCAATCGTTAAGCATGAACGGAAGAATTTTTACAATCGGAATCCACACACACGCGTCAATTGCCGTACGGCCGCGAACATTAAACGAGATACAACACCTACAACATGTCCGCCCGTAACCACTGACTGGCCGGACCCGACTGGCGGAGAGACCGAACGGACGGACTACCGCCCCGGGAATTCGCGGGTGGCGCCTGCAAACAGCGGAACGCGACATTGCCTGCGAGCGGCGAAGGACGGAACGACTGCGCGATCGCGCATGCGCACTAACTAGCAGATCCCGAAAAACTTAGTTTTTCCTCGAAAATTCTTACACTTTTAGAAGCTTATTCGACTCGCTCGTAGGAAACAAAAAAATATGCGGTCATTGAGACAAGAATAATTTGTCTCGTTGCGGGCCTACCCGATCGATTGATTTTGTTCTAAGACACGACAGTTCGATTTGAATCTTCCCGCCGCGATCCGCCACCCAATAGGATCCTCGTATGATAAGCGATCCGAAAATGTCCGAGTGTTTGCAAGCGGTTTTAGTTTTATTTTTTGCACTATCGGCTATTGTCTCGCGCGCACGGCGTAGTCTCCGGTGATATGCGAAACAGCAGTAGTTGCATTATGGCGCCCGTCGATAGCTCTCCGGCGAGTAACATGGCTGGTTTCGAACTCGTACATTCGCTGAAGTCAAACGATACTATACAGGTCCACAAGTACAAGTCAACGAATACCGGTATAAACGTATTCATCGCGGAGGTCGAGGGTCCGGTCGTCGGCGGTTACTTCTGTCTCGGTATGCATCGATTTTTTTTATTTTTGAATTCTTTTTTTTATAACCTAACACGATGACACTGACGTGTGTTAATTCGACGCTCTCTCGATGCCCTTTTGTTTCGTTATTGAAACGCGCCGATTTTTTGATCGATGAATAGCTACGGAAGCTTTCGACGACGATGGCTTGCCGCACACACTCGAACATCTCGTATTTCTTGGGAGCGAAAAATATCCGTACAAAGGTGTTTTGGATCTCTTGAGCAATCGATGCCTCGCTTCCGGCACGAACGCGTCGACCGACAGAGATCACACGTTCTACACCATGACCACCGTCGGCAGCGAGGGATTTCTGTCTCTCATGCCCATCTACCTGGAGCACATACTGTATCCTACTTTGACCGTACGTATCGAGCGAGACTCGGATTTACATAATCTGATAATATTGATGATATATTTTTTTTTTGCTCCAACAGGATTCCGGATATTTGACCGAAGTGCATCACATAACGGGAGAGGGGGAAGACGCCGGCGTGGTCTATTGCGAGATGCAGAACAAGGAAAACAACGGAGAGTATCTGGCTTACGTTGAATTGCTGCGAGCACTTTATCCTGGGAAGTGTGGCTACAAATCCATAACTGGAGGTACATTAAAGCTCCACAAGTTTATCTGTTACAGCTAATCGATAATATTTGATTTCTCATAATGGCACTATAGTTATTTGTATGGCAAGGGTATAGAAAGGGCGATCTTGATGAACATCAAAATGCCACGCAAGCTAAAAAGTTATCCAATAATCAAACATAGCTCTTTTGCCTGGAATTACCCTACTCGAAGTTTGGCTGTTGCGGAAGAAGGCATGTACATTCACTTGAAGATTCAACTGTTATTTTCCAGGTGCTCTGAAGAATCTTCAGGAAAGTACAAGCAACGAGAAAGTCAGAAACTACCACAAAGAATTCTACAGACCCGAGAATTTGAGTATCATTATCACGGGTCAAGTAAAGCACGCGGATGTCTTCAAAGCTCTGCGGCCGCTCGAGGAAAAGATTGTCTCGAAAGTGTGTAACAATTTTTTAGCTATGTCGCGTAATTTTACGTGGGGGGGGTTTGGAAAACCGTTGACCACGATATTGTGTACCAATTTCCGGTACTTTCCGTTCGAACCGATTAAAAGACTCTGAGACAGATTGTGTCGAAATATTAAGGGGATTCGCGGTCTAATTTTTTTATTTCGTCCAAGGACGTCGTGTGTATTTAAAAAAAAAAATCTACTCGCGCCCTGACTAACGTGTTCGATAAGGATAAAATTGACGATGCGTTGAATAATTACAGGGAAACCGTGGCCCGTTCACGCGACCTTGGCAAAGTCCAGTTCCGCCGTTGACGGAAAGCATCGTTCGCGATATACATTATCCATGCGACGACGAGGACAACGGTCTGGTTTACGTAGGCTGGCGAGGGCCATCGGCGGTAAACGAACTCTACGATCTGACGGGATGCGCTCTTCTTCTCAAGTATCTGACCGACAATTCCGTCAGTCCGGTGCAGAAGGAATTCGTCGAGGTCGACGACCCTTACGCGAGCAATGTGGGATACTCGCTCGCCGAAAATTCCGTTTCGGTTCTCTATCTGAGCTTCGGCGGTGTTCCGATCGATAAAATTCCAATGGTAAAAGATCATCTCGTTAAGATTCTCAAAGGCATTCACGACGCGAGCGGCATTGACATGAAGAGAATGAAGACCGTTATAAACAGGCATATGCTCGAGACTCTGGGAAATCTTGAAAATATGCCGCAAGACGCTGTGGCTTTTATGCTGATAGGAGACATGCTCTACGGCAACACGAAGGAAGATGTGAGATAATTATTATTTTTTTAATATGTATTTTTGTATTAATTTTTGGTATTAATTTTCATGATTCGTCGGATTGCTGTTGATAACAGTTGGAGCAGAGGCTAAATCAAATCGAGGACTTCAAGAAGCTCGTCAAAGAGCCCGTGTCGTATTGGTTGAATATTCTTAAGCGTTATCTCATCGACGCTCCTATGGTCGTCATGAACGGTATTCCGAGTTGCGCGAAGCAGAAGGAACTCACCGAGATCGAGAAGAAACGCGTCGCCAAGCAGATCGAGAGTCTGGGTAAAGCAGGGCTCGAACAGAAAGAACGCGAGCTTCAGGAAGCCGTGAAACTCAACGAGGTATTGTTAGCTTCAATCGTCGTTTTCGAAATTGTAGACCATCCGTATTTGATATTAATTTACCGAATTATTTTTCAGGTCTCGATACCACCCGAGATATTGAGCTCGGTGCCGATACCGGGCACTGACTCGATTAACTTTCATCACATCAAGAGTTACACGACCGAAACATCCGAGCAGCATACTCGATTCGACGCCAGTAAACTCCCGCTGTACACGTACCTCGAGCACGTCAATACGAACTTCATATATGTACGTTTTCTACGTCGGTCAACACCGCGTAGTTTTTCAATGGACGATAATGATTTCACGAGTGGGTGTAAAATTGCAGATGTTCGTTATAATGGACACATCGTCGATCGACAGAGACTCGAGGCCGTATCTTCCTCTCCTCCTGGAAGCTATAACCGAGTCTCCGATCGAGAGAAACGGCAAGGTAATTCCGTACGAGGAGGTCGTTGCCGAACTCGAAGAGGACACGATAGCCACGAGTACAGGCCTAGGTCTGCTCAACACTTCGCGATTTTCGTGCGGTTCGTACAGTCACAGTGCAAATTTGATGCTCCAGGTAAGAGAAGTCTGATCGCCAAATGGCTTCGCGTATTTGCGTGACTGTGACTCGATGTAAATTCTTATTTATTTCTTCAGCTCGAATTATCGAAGTACGCCAAGGGTGTACAGTGGATCCGAGAGCTTCTCTACGAGACAAAGCTCACCGTCGAACGATTGAAGATCATAGGAGCGAAGATGATTAACGACGTTGCGCAATTCAAGAAAAAAGGAAACAAGATAACCGGAGATCTGATGAAGGGACTTATATACAACAAGGGTAGGATTCCGCTTAGTCTCGAAAAAAAATATTTATTGATAATAATATGATGATTGATACGTTTGGACTTACGTTTGCAGATAGCAATCACTACACGTCGAGCTTGCTGCGACAGCAGAAGTTTCTCACGAAGATGATGGAGAGATTGAATACGGAGGTCGGCCAGAAAGAAGTATTACTGGAAATGGATGCCGTAAGAAGAATCCTGACTACGACGAAGAATATGGTTCTCTCTATAGCGGTCAACATTGACAAACTTACGGCTCAAATAACCGATGTCTACGGTCCGTGGAAGATCCTGAAGACCCCGGAAAACGAGAGCAAGAACAGGCATGTGAATCGCGGGGAATAGCATTTTTCGTACGGAAAAAAAAAAAAAAAAAAAAAATGATAATAAATTTCCCCTCGTTGTACGCAGGCTTCACGTGACAAACGATTGGGAATTGATGAACAAACAAGAGGACATACCGATCCAAGGATGCGTTATGGGTCTCGGCTGCATAGACTCGGCTTTCTTCTCCCAGTGCACAAGCTGTATAAACGATTACGAGCATCCCGATTTGGCACCGCTCCTCGTTTGTTTGCAATACCTTACGCAACTGGAGGTTCGTAGACACGACGAAGCGTAGCGTATCAGCGAATTAGCGTCTCAATGAGATAGTTTTTTTTTTTTTTTTTTTTGTAACTTTCGGGATTGCTCAAACAGGGTCCCATGTGGAAGCAGATACGTGGACAAGGTCTCTCGTACGACGTCAATATCTTTGCAAAGCCAAACGAGGGACTTTTGTATTTAACTTTCTACGGAGCTACCAACGTGGTTGGCGCTTACAAGGAAGCCAAGGCCATAGTCGTACGTATTCGTTCGTGGATGTCTCTTTTCTTATCAAGTCGATTTTTTTTTCTTTCCTAATCCTCCGCCCGGCCCCGTGGGCTGCTTAATTCTTGTCAACACGCAGGAGAGTCACGTTAACGACAACAAATGGGAACGTCTGTTGTACGAGTCCGCAAAGTCGTCTCTGATCTTCAACATCATCGACAAGGAGAAGAGCGTCGGCGACATGGTGGCGCAGTCTTTGCTGTCCTACTTCAAAAACGTGTCCCACGACTACAATCACCAAATGGTGCAACGGGTTTACGCAGTTGCCATTGACGACTTGAATCGCGTCGCTAAGAAGTATCTCAAGGGCCTGTTCGACCCGAAGCAATGTCAAACCACGCTGGTCTGCCACCCGATGAAGGCTCCCGAAGTCGCGAAGGCTTTCAAACTGTGAGTCTCACTCGGTCAGCGACGATGATTTTCCTACCCGTTCATATCCGTTACAATACTCATGTCCGTTTGACTCTTTTATTTCCGCGCAGCTTCAACCACGACTTGAAAGTCTACACAGCTCTGGAGAAGTGCTACCTCGGCGATTGGTAATTCCGCAAAGGCCACCCCCGCCCGTTCGAGTATACGACAGCAACGATTGTTTGCTACAATCGAAGTTTATAATTCGAGTGTCATAGCTTTTGTATTTTTCCATGCACTTTGATTCTTTTATTTTTTACGATAAATAATATTACCTGTGTCGAATGGGCATCGTGATTTTATCCGCACGCAGTTTCCGTCCCCCGTCGGCACGAGCAGAAGCGTTTACATGCGTCATCGAAGGTCAGAGCCAACAAATTGCACTGCGATATCGGCAGAACGCAGAATCGCTGGCCATTACGCCAATGATCAGGGGGAAAAGACAACTGATGGACGAAAGACAATTGCCTGACGATTAAGTGACTCGGAAAACATTGACAGACTCGATCGCTCATTGGAAATTATTGCGTTCACGTTGAACCATCAAACAACAACAATCGTAATCGGAAAATCGGAGGGGAAAATATAACATTAATGGCGAAGCATTTCGGTGATGCAATGCAGAACTACAATTCGGAACTCGTGAAATGTTTGTAATTAATTCGTCTCATGAGTATTTTTTTTTTTTTTTTCTCATCGCTCGATAGCAGACCCGCAACTTGTGGAGTGTAGACTGCGGGCAGTTCGCTATATTCTAGTTGCTCCCTCGCACGTGTGCTATAATGTATGTGTACGACAAGGTATAGAAGAGCTCAAGCAGACCAGGACGAAGATTCAGGAGGAGATAGAGGCCGAGGAGACGGAGAGAAACACGCTGCAGAAGGAAATCGAAAGGATGTCCTACAAGATCAATCAGTTGAGCGAGAGTCTATCGAAAAAATCGGCTATAAGGAAGGATTACGATCGGACTATACAGGAAGCCGAGTCCGCTTGTACCAAGGTCGGTTCAGACTAATTTTACCGCAGGCTTCTAGGCGCTTCAGCACGCTCGAGAATGTTTTGTACAGTTACTCACAGTTACTATTTTGCGTCGCAATTACACAAAGTAAACGACTGCGAGCAGCTGTACAGATATTACTATAATCATCTTTCTGCTGAAAAAAAATAGAAGCAACTGTATTCGTTTATTAAAATGAAACATGTAACGGATGCATATTTTTTCTTATTTATCTCTCAAGATTCTCGAGAGCTCTCAGCTTCTTCTCAACATGGTCAAGAGAGAAGCCGCCGATCTCGTCGATACTCTCCACTCGACGGAAAGAACTGAGACTGTCCTTGGCGTTCTGGCGATGGAAGAAGAGAAAGAAGAACCGGAGGAATGGTGACTTAACGAGGAACGAAAATTCTTACGAGCTGGCTTTTCATTGCCTACTCCGTCCAAGTTTCATCGAGGGAGGAGAAGGCTCGTTGGAATCTTTTGCAATTTATCTTTATCAATACTATACGTCTGAGTTCGTATGCTTTTAGTAACGGTTCCACGAATCTCGAGGGACACCGTTTGTACGGAAAAACCGGAATGTGTAATTTTGCGCAACAACGTCGCTAGATTGCCGAGTGGAGAGAATCGCGAAAACCTTTTACTCCGAAACCAACATGCGTACCGGTCTATACACGTATATGCACTGGTGTATGTGCGCGCGGCCAGTCTGGTGGAAGGGTCATTCAACTTGACGAGTAGTTGCCCCTGATGTTCCCCTAGCGTGGAATCCCCGTACGGCTGGCCTATTTCGTACTACGGCGTTTCACGCCATACGTTTTCTCTGCGTCGGTGCCCGATACTTGTAACGATACAGGGATGAGACGCAGTCACGCATACGCCCGCTCCTGTTACAGCGATGCTTCCCCGGCGGCGGCGAGAGAGGTTGCGCGAACTGGTCAGTTATGGTTTCCAGTCGCGTACGGCTACTGCTCCGCGAGCTGTACGGACAGACGGAGAGACTTTTTTTTTTTAATCTCTGATCAAGCTCCTCCGCTCTCGAGTTTTTCTCCGGAGACTCCCAGGACCGCGATCGACGGAGAGAGGCTCGCTTCGTATACTGTCTCGTAAACGGGTACCGGTTTAGGGGAGAGTGGGGCAAAGTGGACCACCTGAGCAATTCAGGGAATTTCATCGATCTTTACGCGACGAATTAAATTTTTTTTTTCTTTCCTTAAGGCTCGGTGCATCTGCTACGCTGATGCGATCTCGATTCGGCGGTTCCCGACAATATAAGGATATGTGGGGCAAATCGAACTCTTATGCAATTGTTGTGAAAGTTATTATATAATGTTGTTATATAATATAATATTTTTATTGTTATTATATTATACTTTAATTCTGAAGAAATCATTATTTACAGGTTGAATTTTTTTTTTAATACAGAAAATATGGATTCCTGAAAAGATATTAAAGAATAGCGGCTATGTTGGCTCATGCGTTTCTCTCCAAAAAGAGGGGGGTGAGTCAGCTTCACCGAAAGGGGAGGTCGGATGGGGGGAGGGGCAAACATCCATAACAACAAACAAACATATCCAGTTTTCCAAAATATATGTAAGACGAAGATATGGGACAAAATGAATGAATGTAGACCGTGACAGTCTCAAAAATACCGTTTTCAAAATGTCATTATATTTCGGACCAGGTCCATTTTGCCTTGTGTACACTTTGCCCACTTTCCCCTGCACATATATATACATATATATACAGAGGTGTATTATATTTAAAATGGATCTCTCTTTCTCAGTCTACACAGTCATCGTCCGACGTATATCAATTATACGTGCATATACATATATATTGCTCGTATATACTATGCATACATAGAATCGCCGGAGAAGTCATGAATATTAAAGAAACGTCAGACGTTTATCATACGCCTCGAGCCACGACGATTCGTTCACCTTGACTCGACTGCTCCACGATCCAACGATTGCTCAACGGAACAGCACACCGTTCGATCACCTACATTATACCATGTCGTTCGACGTTTACTAAATTCTTGTTTTACGTTCGACCTCGTCCCTAGACCTTGCCCAAACAGACAAACAGACGCATCCCTTAAAAAGGGAAAGTGTTGAATGTAGTTTTCCAATCGTGGAAAAAACTCCACTTTTGAATACAGTAAATTGCAGGGGTTCGAATTTTGTTTTCAACATAATTTTTTTTACATATCTACTATATGTGGATGTTAATTACAAAAATGCAACTACACAGAGAGATGTCAATTGAATCAACAAAATGTGCGCTTATGGGTGGCGAAACAAAAATTCGGATAATCGAAACGTTATACTTACAAAACTTACAAATATTAACAAATTTTTTTTACGGCATTATAACACGTATATGAATAGGACATATCTATATGAAATAACATTATATATTAAACTTCGAAACGTATTTCCAACATCGAAGTCATATTTCAAGGGTTCTGTGAGATAAGTCAATAAAGTCAATAAAGTCTTTTGAGCAGCGAAGTCTGGGAGCCGCTTCAGTGTGAACTATGTAGGGTGATTTAAACGGTTTGATATTGAAACTAGTTTCCGATGCGCGCAGTCCGACTCTGCTCGAGTGGGTGAAACTGCTCGGAAAAGCCAGTGTGCGAGCGGATTGACGTTGAAAAAGCAAAAAGCGCTCATCAGCATGCCCGTACCCGGGCGCGGCTCTTGCCGCGGCGAGTGTCGATGTATAAACGACACTCGCCGACTAGGTTTATAAAACGTACCAATGACTGAACACGTCTCAGTTACCGGACAACTAGCTCGAAGACTTAAGTTTATAACGAATATGATGGTTAAAAGATTTCAGTTACTGCTAAAATAGTATCTGTAGTTAGTAATTGACATGCATGCAAAAAGATCGGCATAGACCAAGCGTAAATAATAATTCAATCGTTAGATTTGCTTGAGTGATAGTCGATTTTTGTGTCCCGACACTGATACGCGGAATCGTGAATCGACAAACCCAATGTCGGGACACCGGGCAAGACCCGAAACGCGTTGTATTAGGGTGGGTTCGATGCAACATATCTCATGTGTTATTCTATGAATATTAAGGTTTTATTGGAGGCATTAATAGAATACCTTCTTATTCCTGTTGCCACGAATTAGTTGAGTTCGTTCGTGACTGTTCTCGGAATTTGTGACTGTCCGAAACATGTTGACATGTTCTGTCCAAAAATTGGGACATGAATAGCTGTCCCGCCCACTCCTACATTTACATTTCCCAGTGCTTTCGTAAATAAATATTTTTCAAGATATTGCAAAAGTATTTAATGGACGTGTTTTGAAAACTAGAAACTCTAGCCTTGAGATTGTTTACCCCTGATTTCATCCTGATTTCAATCTTCAAAATTGGGTTTGAAGATTTAAAAAATTCATACATATTCAGAAAAGTGAACGAAGCACTTTCATAAAAAAAAGTTAGGTTTTCGGGAGATTTCGTGAACAATTTTACTTTTCATCAATTTGTTGATGACATTTTGGAATTATTATTGTGCAAAATTAATCTTTTCAGCGCCCTTAATATACTTGATTTTTCAGATTTTTATACCATCCAAAAGTGTTTACAATTCCCTCTCATTTCTCTGAAACTTATGCGAAGTGAACACTGTTCGCAAGGACTACCTTAAATGGCCGGCTATTGGTACGTTTACCTTAATGTTTCGCGCTAACGTTCGGGTAACCGAGCGTTCAGATAAAAGGAACCATGGCTCGGATAATCGAGGTTCTACTATCATAGGACATGGAATTTTTTTTCGCACGATGACAACACATTGCTTCGCAAGCAATCAATCGCGTGGAATTATTTATGAAACTTTTTTTATTGACGATAAAAAAAAGTCACGCTCTTTTTGCGTAAATTCGTCTACCTGCCCCGCAGCTTGTCTCTCTCTCTCACTTTCGCTCAGGCTAGACAGTCATTGTCCGACCCGTGACATTATATGCTATTCCCGTACGAGCGATTTGTTCATAGTAAACGCCGTGAATTTCAAGAAACTTCAGTCGTATTATACGCGGCGAGTTGTGACGATAGTTTCACCTTGACTCGACTGATCCGCGATTCTACATTTGTGTTTCATTCGCCGGTAAACATAACACACTCCGATAATCGTTTCGTACCGCACGCGCATCGATCGGAAACCCGCAATCATTTCGTCGTCTCTGCTCGCTCGACTCCCGAGTTCTATGATGCAGAATGTAGTTTGCCGGTAATTTTTTTTGCTTTAGAGCTTCGTCAAAGCCACAACACAATCTTTACCTGTTGCACAGGTAAAAGATCGCGACTTGTACGCACTTTAACTCAAAACCTGGTTCTTTGTCGTTTTGCATCTCATGAATTAATCTAATTTCATGTATATCATCGAACCTTCGAACTCCGATTAATTTCACTCGAACGCCACCGGCGCCTCATCGATCAAACGTGTTGCTGGATGACTCGAATTTTTTTTTTTTGCCGTTATGCGTTTTTTTATTCGTCGTACTATCCGGTATCGATGGACGCGAAAACCTTATTACAATTTCGCACCTTCGTACAAGTTGGCTGTACTGACAATTTTTATTTCGTTTTTTGTTGTAAAAAAATATGTAGGGTTGACAAAAAAAAAAATGGTAAAATTGGAAAGAATGAATGTGAGGCTGCGTGTCGATACGAAACGTTCGTTAAACGCAGAAACCTTTTTTTTTACTGTGCGGGCTTGAGATTTTTTTTTTTTTTAATGGCTTAATTTTTGCAGTTTGCGAATCTAATGGTTTTTTAAATACATCGTAGAGACTTTAACGATCTATGGGACGATGCTTTCGTCTGAGCGAACTAATCCCGTTAACGCACTTAACAGCACGTAACGAGGCTGCTGGGGCCGTTAGAGTCCTCGAGAAAATTGCATCCTTACCTAGATAGCGCCATAATTTCTCGTGCTCTCCGTGCTGCTGCACGTCAAGAGCCGGATATACGTTTTCTAATTTCGTTTCCTAGCGCTGAGCCGAGCGTCCGGTATATCCGTTCATTTTGGGACGGCCGTTGGCTCGAAAAAAAAGATCAACGAATAAATGTGAGATTTCGAATTTCCTCATATTTATTCACTGTTTCTTTCCCGCACTCAAGTTTTCTCATTTTGACGTCAGAGATCAAAGTACGATACTTTGATCTTCGACATGTTTTTTTATATCAACACAATTTTTATTTTTTTTCACGCGCGTGCACTGATAAGAAAGTACGGTTGAATAAACTAAAGATTCGCGCAGGGACGTGCAAATAAATATTTTGTTGGACGAACAAGATATTTTACTGCCTCAAAAATTATTAGGTGAAAAGACCCACAATTTGGCGAGCCAACTAATCTTTCAGCTGTACCAACAATTTATTTATTTGAAGGTCCCTGTCCGAATCTTTAGTTGATTCAACCGTATATTTTTATCAGTCTAAAGAGGGATAAGAGAGGGTGCGGAGAGTGGTTTTTTTCGAAGAACAACCTCCGGACCTCTGGTCCATGAGAGGTCTGGTAGTCGGAGCAATTTCTGACCCAATTCGGAAGGCACATTTATATCTCTACCACTCACAACTCTACCAGAAAACAAGTCTCCCGGATAATAACTCTACCGTATTGGAACTCTACCAAAATCTCTACCACTAAAGAAAAAAACTCTCCCGGAATTTAAGTAAAATTCTCTCGGAATTTAAATAAAACTCTCCCCGAATTTATATAAAACTCTCCCGGAATTAAAATAAAAATTCGGGAAGAGTTTTATTTAAATTCGAGGAGAGTTTTATTTAAATTCCGGGAGAGTTTTCTTTTTTAGCGGTACAGATTTTGGTAGAGTTCTAATACGGTAGAGATGTTTTCTGGTAGAGTTGTGAGATATAAATGTGCCATTCGGAGTCATACGTTCGAAGTGAGGCCAAAACGGTCTTTAAAAAAAAAACAAAAAAAAAAAAAAAAACCCGGCTATTCACGCTCATCTATAAAAAGAGTCGCGTCGAGTTTCTCGAAGAACGAATAAAATATTTAAAAAATAATGTATATGTACGAAATAATGTAATGTACGAGCCGAGCGGAAACCAAGGAGGGAGAGAGGAAATCAAGTCGGCGTGTCGAGCCGAAGCGAGCGGTCTCGCTCGTGCCGATATGCCTTTAGTCCCGAGCGAGAACCCTTTCCCGGCAGTATACCGATGGTTGCTCGCTCGACGCCGCGCGCGACGCTCTTTCGCCACCTTCATTTCTCGACAAAGTCTTGTTCAACGAAACGTCTGTGCAATCAACGCCGTTGTAACTTAACCCATTATATTTTTACATAATTTTCTTTGGGTTAGTTTCATAAAGAAACAAAAAAAAAAAAAAAAACAAGAACGAAAACCAAAAAAAAGGATCGACATTTTTGTATGTGCATTTACGATAACGATTCGGAAGGCGACGTCGCGAGTTATCCCCTAAATTCTCGACCCGACCGACAATCTACAATGCTCAAATAATCTAATAACTTTATTTCCCTGCGATTTTCAAATTTTATCAAGGATTAATTTTCTTTGTTTAAATAATTAAAAAAAAAACACACACAAATAAATAATTGCCTATAATTGTATAAATAATGTCGGATGCTTTGGCGAAAGGTGGCTCGAATAGTGTCAGCAACGGAAATGGTGTACCGGATAAAGTACTTATTAATAAAGATCGGGTGAGTACGGTATAATCCACAGTCACGTCCTGTTAATAACAGCTGAGAATGAAGAAAAAGATTGTTTTCGTAACATTATAGTCGGCGATTGTTCGCAATAAGTTCGCATGCAGCGGTTAAAGGAATGGGTTGAAGAAATTGTTTGCAATAAGTGGAGGAAGTATCGGGTGTACGGAGGAGGCGAGGTAGAGCGAAGCTTCGTTCGCCCGTTCGTTTTGTAGCACACGGTGAAAGCGCGCGGAAGATTGTATCTCAAATTGCTCAGGTGCATTTACCGAGACGTGCACTTGCGCTCTAGTACTTCCCAGTTAGCTAAGCTGGCCCCGCATGATCGAGCGGTTCATTAGTCGGTCAGTGGGTCGCGAACGCTGCCATTTGTTTTCATTTGTTATCTCCGCGATTCTCGGCGCCTCTCGATTTACTAAACGATTAATCAACCCGCCCGATCGTTAATCAATCGACGTCGTCGATTTTTAACGACGTCGATCGCCCGGGACTTTTCAATTATTTCCTTTATCGTGTTATTATAATATAATGCGATTATAATAGAGGTGGAGTGGCAAACAAATTCAAATATTGTTTGTATTCTTGGTAATTGAAATGCTTAAATAAATTTAAAAAAAATTAACGACTGTAGCTCTTTTTCAAAAATTTGATTCGATTAATATTTTCTATATGCGATGAAATATTGGTAGTATTGGTATTTCGGCTACGTCGATTCTCAGGTGTTTATGAGCGCCTTTAAGGTAGTACTTGCGAACAGTCTGACACCACGTGAGTTCACAGAGAATTGAGAGAGGAATTGCGAACACTTCACGATGGGATGAAAATCTGAAAAAAAAATCAAGCGCATGGGAGGTGCTGAAAAAAAATTAATTTTACATAATAATAATTCCAAAATGTTATTAACTAATGAATGAAAAAAAATTCCCCAACAAATCAACCGGCAATCTAACCTTTAAAAAAATGAAAACTATTTGCTAGTCGTTTGGAATATGGATGAATTTTTTCAGAATTTTGTGTAATTTTTATTTAATTTTAATCTTTAAATGTTTGGGAAAATCATGTGACTTCCCGCTTCGGTATTAATCTCTCACCGGAACGTTATATCTTGCAACAAAGATTTGTATTCCGCCGCGGTTTGATTGTTGCGCTGGTGTACCCTCTACAGGCACGATGCCGAATTCTTCACAATATCGATTGACCGCTCGTGTCAGCGAAATAGTCTCGTAGTACTACGTGGGAGGGATCTCGCGCGCGAGTTACCGTCATGACCGCGTGGAGTGAGTAACATAAGCGGAAAGAAACAACGCAAAAACAAACAATGTTCGATGGTTGCGGGTCATGTGTGAGCGATCGATTGTTTGCCATAAAACGGGCGTGCTGTTGAGGGCGTCAACTATTGTCTTTACGGGTATCAAATGTTTCGCTTCTTCGAAGTATTATCCTCCAGAAGAAGAGAACTCACGACTCTCGTTTACCACCTGTTCTTTTGTTCCCGGGGAAGATTTATCGTGACAATAAATTTTTATTCGCTACTCGCCGACCGATAATCAGCGAGAGCGAACCAGCGAGTTCAAGAAGTCATCACGGGGCTCAGACGATACGCACGGAAATGCATCTTGGTAGCTTTCGAGACTACTCGTCGTGTCATCCGGCTTGACGTAGTAAGTAACTACGATGTGTGCTATATATAGCTTGCGACCCACGTGCACGAAAATATCGTCCGACAACCTTCCGCGAATAACAATCTGCCTTCATAATACTACAATCTGAGTTTATATAATATTTCAAACTCGTTATCTCATGTGACGTAATAATATATGTAAAATATATATATATATATCACTACGTTATATTAGATTACGAGTTTTATAATATTAAATAAACTCAGGCTCTTACATACATAAACATAAAATCATAATTTCATTTATTATATTATATATCTATATGTGTGTGTGTAACATAATAAATAAAACTATGATTTTATGTTGCTTGAGGCCGCATTTAACAAAACACTGAAACTAGCAATGCAACGAATATAAAAAAATAAATTTTATATATGATAAAAGAAGCTTTTAAGTGTTCGGACGAGCGTTGGAAACATAAGATATCGACAATGCCGGCCGGACACACTTCTGCGTACTAATCATGGACCGTCCTGTGAGATCAATCATAGAAAGCTATGTTAGATAAGAGGACCGATAATCTCTGAACGAGGAAAATATACAAACGCGAAAAAAGAAACAGAAAGATGCGAGGAGCGATTCATGCTTATTCACGCTTGTCCACGCATGCAAAAACGGCTTTAGTCGTGAAGATATTTCATAACCGAACCGGCCGGCAATCCGACGAGAAGCGTCGATTGCTTTCACTCCTTGCAACTCAGCGGCGTGTCCGGACGACGGCGAAACGACAACGGCATCAGAGCTGCGTTATTGCAACGCTTCGTCGCTGCGTGGCGGAGGCTGCTGACCTTCTCCATTTACGATACGTTATTTATCTATGCGTCTGCGTATCTGTCGCGAGAACTGATTTGATTTAATTCATGCTGATCGGCAGTATCTAAACTTTCACATAAGTTATCGCCCTGACAAATAACATGAATCATCGGTAAGATAGTAAAAAAAAAATATTGACTACGAAAATGCCCGTCAAACTTTTTTCGTTAGTCGTCGCTCCGGGACTATAAGGTAAACGGCCCGGTTTCCGCCGCTGTCCTAGTTAACGCCATTAATCGCAATTTGTACTAATAATAATTACAGTATACGTTAAATACAAACGAAATTGACGGCATGTTGAAGAGCGGTTTACTCTTGATTCATGCCGTGATTTATATTTGTGACGTATATAGTGACGTATATTTTTTTTTATAAAATGTTCCCTCTAACAATTGAAGATGGCGGAACTGGGCCTAAAGATGGCGGAAACTATGCCGCTTACCTTATTTAATGTATTTTTCTACGCAGATCACGAATCTACCACTTGTATTGATAGATGAATATTTGATTCGGAAAATTGCGTCTAAAATAAGGTACTAATTTTTCATGAAATTCAAAAAATTCAAAATGGGGTCGAATTTAAACGGTTCGATCGATTCTCCCTAAATCGAATGGGAGTCATCGGACGATAATATTCCATCTATGTACACATTTTTAGTCGAGTAGCTAAACAGTTGTAAGAGCTAGAGCGCGAACAAACATTTTTGATGTAATTTAAAATCGCGTACAACAAAAAACACCGGCAAAGCTTTTAATGAAATTCTAAAGAAACATTGACTATTGATCAAACACATTGTGTGTAAATTTTCAGCTGGATCGGTCGCGGCATTCTCGAGTTATAGCGGTTGAGTTTTTCGCGTCTGATTCACACACACACATACATCCGGACATTTATTCTAAATATATTTTTTCGATGTTTTGGAACATTCTAAGAAGTTATCATTAGAATCTTGAAAAGAAAAATGGTTTTCACCAAAACGAAGCTTCCTCTATGAGGAAGCGAAAATACACGATGACCCAACAATATAAAAAAAATACGATCCATCGAGATTGGATGGTATTTTTAGGCTATGTTATTCACGACTGTACGGTAGTCGAACCAGGGTTAGGTTATGCGAGGATCAAGCGACGAATCGGGAGTGTGAGAGCACTGAAGACTAAGAAAAAAAAAGTGAGTTCCCGGTCTCACGGTACGAGGTATCCAATAAATTGGAATCAATTGTCATCGCTAACGAGCTTTATGCGTGACGGTGGAAAAGAATGAGACGGAATGTTCCCAAGGAAACACGCGATGCCACTTACGGAGGACAGTCTTCAATGATATTCCACTATGGTAGAACCGAAAAGGACTATGGGAAGACAAAATTAATACGGATTCGTGTCGATTCTCTCTCCGCGTGATGGAACCCGATATTGAGCGTAGGCAGCTGCGCCGACATCTACTCATTGCCCTGTGAAATTTTAACAGCACCGATCGAAGTGTACGGCCTCGGTGGGAATTGAATCGTGAAACGGGCTCGGTCGGTAACAAAAACTGTAATCCATTATTTTCATTTTTGTTTTATTTCTTCGAAGTTCTTCGACTCTGAGCCAAACTTTTCATCTAACAGTTGATGAGAGGCTAATAATTTGTTTTCTCTCAGAAAATGTACCACCGTTGAGGAAAAAAAATAATCGAGTTTTTGTTACCGACTGAGCCTGGATCGGGCAGGACGTTTTTCACATCGCCTTCAGGTGATGTGAAAAAAATTGCGCTCAAGCGGTAAGAATAAACTTTAATTAATTTAATTGAGAGAGAACGTAGAGACGCCCACAAAGAAAGCAAATTATCATCGCGCGGAATTAATAAACCCGTGCGATACCAATTCTAGTTTCTTTTTCCGAAATATGTACGGCCTCCGTATTCGTAATTCGCTGCTGTTTTCATTACCGACGACGGTCACTTCGCACTACGTACCTCAAAGACAACTGGAACCAAACCGCGCTGGTGAGCGGCGCTACATGAACTAAAATGTTAAACGAAAAATTAAATATATATGTCTCTTGTTCGAGACCAAAGTCTTCTTGAAACTTAAACGACGTCAGGAGTAACTTATCACAAACCGAAAAATGTGAAATACGAAATAGCGTGACGCGTATACCAGTCATTGATGAATATGTATTAAGACCATATAAAACGCCTCCCTCTCCGTCCACTCGGATTTAGTCGGTGTCAAAAGGGTAATCAACGTTTCTCGTGGGTTCTCGTATGTGCCGATCAAAAGAATACCCAGATAGACAAGCGCCATGAAAAGTAGCAATATTGTCGCAATTATTGCGCCAACTGCTACTTTTCGTGGCGCTTGTCTATCACGGTAGTCACATCGGAAGCAGACATCATCTTGGCTTTGGATGAGACTTTTCTTCGGACCGTCAATGATCCATGAAAAAAGTTTATTACAGTTTTTATTACCGCCCGTGGGATTGCACATACTCTTAAGACGAGGTGAAATAAACTCAGTCGGTAACAAAAACTGTAATGAATGGCATTTCGAATGCCATTCATTACAGTTTTTAGGTAGAAATTTCGCGAAAAAGAAAACTATTAGCTGAGGTAGAAATCAATACTGCGTCCGATGATACTTCGCTTTTGTCCCAAGTGTCAATTATTATTACATAGCAGCGATTCGAAGAAGGCAACTATCAATCTTGCACTCATACGTCACGACGCTTCCTCTGCGAGGAAGCAATAAAAAAGTGTATCGACACTGAAAAAAAGATCTCAATGCCAACGAAAAAAATTGTTGTTTCAATCCTTACAATTCCAGACGGGTTCGAAACGATAACACGTCACTTTGGTAGTCTCGCCCTCGTTGTTTCAATATCACATGAAATTTTAAGAATTGAAATAAAAAAATCTTTTCTTTGTCAGCCCGCAAGTAAATTTTTTTGTCAGTCGATACGTGACTAAATCGTATGAATTATTGTTATTATTTCACCTGCACCAGAGCAGTGCAGAATTGGTTGCCCACTATGCGAGAGGGCGCCCGACGTGGTGCAAAGTACACCGTTGCGGCGTGAAACTGGTCGGGCAGCCGCAAGGTACGCGTTTGACGTCACGCATGTGTCTGTCCGTCCGACCGTCCGTCCGCGACGAAGGAATAAAACAATAAAATGTTCGCGGTGGCTGTTGCAGGACGTGGAGAGGGGGGAGGAGAAGAAGAGGAGCGGGTTGAATCGTCGAGCGTCGGCCGCCGACTCGGGGTCGGAGCTCGGGCAAGAGGGGACGGCGAGCTCGCCACTTGGGCCCGTACCACGTGGACGCGGACGCTGGCGGGCAGTCGCTCGTGTGCTTCGAAGCCTGTTCGTGGCGATGTTTCTACTCGGCGTCCTCGCAGGGCTCCTCGCTCTCGTGTGGATTTTCATGGGACCGATGTTCGTTCTGCAGCTCGGCTTGGTCGCGGTCGTCGCCTACTTCGTCGCAGGTGGACGACTCAGGTGGTTGTACGTCGCACTGAAAACCGCACCGCGCGACGTAAGGTACGTTCGATTAACATTCTACGATGCCCGATTAATATTTATGCACGAGTCTCGTCAACACCGTCGCAACTTTGGACACCGCTCGAGCACTAACGGTATCAAATGCGGCTATCTTACTCGCGTTACCTCTGCGCTTTTCGCACGCCAACTTTTTCAAAGATTATTTATTATCGCCGGACGAACGGTTGACGACGAAAACGTAAGCACCTTCGAAAAGGAAAAAAAAAAAAAAAACAAAACAAAAATTTCACGTGTGATACGTTACAGTTTTGCCGGCAAAACAATGAATATATGGAACATAAATTTGTGTCAAGGAACGATAACGATAGGTGAAAAGTGTCGATTGTATAGTAAGTTTGTCGAGACACGGTTGAAATAATATTTTTTATATCGCGGGATTGCGTTACTAGGCAATTCTGGCTAAACGCGACGGTGAAAGCAGTCGGGGAAAGTAACCGTAGACTCGCGCCTCTCTCGATTGCGGTAGGAAGATTTTTCGATGCTTGCAACGGTGGGAATAGTACAGCAAACTACGGTAAAATTATTTAGACACGCACTGTGCAGAAAAAGTTTGTTCGTATAAGAAAATCATTTTTCGATAAACCACGCGTGAATTCACATCGAGAGAGTGGAACGACGTGCATGTATATATGTATATCTATATATACGTAGAAACCCGGAAGGAAAACGTAACTGTGGGTTGACAGCGGTCAAATGATGCGTCGAGACTTCGCCGAGTCATCGCTCGCTTTAATAAAACTCAATCCAATTATTCGATAAACCTCCCACATCCCTCTGAATTTCCTTTCACGCTAATCGATCCATCGTTCGCGACGATTAAATCGCTCTTCATCGATGAAACTCGAGTATCCCCTATTCGGTTCTATAAATTGACGTATCTATTGAAAAGAGGAAGAAAAAAAAATGTATCGTTCGCAATCGCATATCATATTCTGAGTGTCGCGAGCCGATAATTATTAGTGAGTGGACACGTATTAACGGGGTCATCTGCGTTATCAAACTATGAATCTGCATATACTCGGTCTGAATACTTCCAACTGCGCAACAAACAATGTTTTTTTTTTTTTTTTGCATGCATATCTTTATCGTAATTAAGGATAAATGGTGTTTAAAAAATAAATAAAAAATCACTTGTTTTTTTTTTCTATTCCAGAGCGCTGTTCCAATACGCGAAGCTCATTCTGACAATACGAGGGCACGAGAAGAAAAATCGAAGCGTCGCGGATGTATTCAGGCAGCACGTATCTCGTCATCCCAACAAGACATGTTTCGTCTTCGAGGATCAAGAGTGGTCTTTCCAAGAGGTGCATGCATGTATTTATTGTGTAAAAACACTGGAGTGATATGGAAGTGAATGGTAAAGAGATTCAATGAATACTTAACGTTGGCGGAGCTCCACACGAGCTCTTCGACGATTACGGAAAGGCATCGAGTGTATTCATACAGATATTTACTCGCGAAGTAAAAAAAAAAAGAAGAACGAATGAAAAATGTACAAGTTCACTCGGAGCGTTTCAATATTCATTGGCGCATTTATCGATTGTCAATAGGTGGAGGACTTCAGCAACAAGGTAGCGACTGTGTTCAAGAGCCACGGCTATCGGAGAGGTGACGTCGTTGGTCTCCTGATGGAAAACAAGCCTCAGTACGTTGGAATATGGCTCGGTCTCAGCAAACTCGGAATAATCACTCCCCTGATAAATACGAATCTGAGAAAGAGCACACTTCTGCACAGTATCAACGTCGCAAATTGTCAAGCTCTGATATACGGAAGCGAATTGGGGGAAGGTATGCAAGAAACGCCTATTCGCGTCGCCACGATCTAATATTATAATATTTTTTTCTTATTTTCCAAAACGATCGATACGTTCGTTTTACAATTTTTGCTTCCGCATGGAGGAATTTATGTTTTAGGACAAAAAGAATTTCGAGATTTTAATGTCGGAGTACTTAAAATAGTCTGAAACGTCGAGAAATGCGATTTTTTAGCTGACTCGCGCGTGACTGCTCACATCGTTTAAAGCGACTATAACTCGGAAACGGCTTAACCAGTTAAAATTTGGTACATTTTTGGATATGGTAAAGTGGTCACGTCTCTTCCCTCGGTGGAATTTTCATGAAGATTGAGGCCCGTTTCGAGATTTTACGCGATTTAGAAATTTTTGAAAAAAGGTCATTCTAACTCTATCTCGCGTAAATTTTGAGTTATCGTCCTAAAACTGCATACAAATATAATACTATGATGAAAGACTTTTGGTATTGAATTTGGTCCGTATCTATCCAAACTGGTAGATTTTATGGGATTTTGAGTTTTTTTTGAAAAATTACTATAAACGGTCTAATTTGAGTAAACATAGAGATATCGAACTGACATTTGACACGGGAATGGACTAACACTGTACAGCGTTTGGTATCACATTTTGCTAAAGTTGATGTAATCGTTTAAATGTTATGAGATTTAGACATTTTCGAATTTTTCGGAAAAGTTGTATTTTTTTTTACCGACACGAGTTTATGGATCAAATGTCGCTCTAGGACTTAAATGATGTGAAGATTCGTCATCAGTGACCAAAAATATGTTAGACATAGTCTCAAAACAACGAATTACGCAAGTTTCAGTTAGTCATGTTCTACAATAAATTTTGCGAAAAATTTTGACCGTTACAATTTAATGAGATGTAGAAATTATTTTTATGATACGAAAAAAGTTGCAAAGGAATTTGCACATGGCTTCCTCATTTATTACAATTTTGCGCACAGCTTCCTTTATGCGGAAGGCACAATCGATCAATGAACTTATGAGACGGATGGTCGGTCGCGGATGATGAGTGACAGAATACGAGATGTAATGAATGTATAGTTTTATTAGTCGCAGCAATGAATTTAGGAGAGTTACGGAGAGTGCACCGGTTGGCAGCTCGAGCTGGACCGATGTGAAGCGGGCGTGAAGCCGAGGGCCTGACGCGCGCTTCACAAAGGGACAAAGTCGCGACAGAGTGTCGCGACGCCCGCGATAAGGCCCGTCTCACGGCTCTAAGCCGTGCGGCCGGATGCGGATAACCCGGGAGGGCTTCCGCGTATTAGAACGCAGCGGAAAAATAATACCGCTGCGAAGAAAGAAATTATATCGGTATGAATGAGGCTGGAGCCGTTACACTTTCTTATGCAGAAGGCTGTGCGATACATTTAAATAAATACAGAAGCCATCTGTAAATTACTTGTTTTTAGTCGAACCGTATTTGTAAAAAAAAAATTGGAGAACGAATTGGTGAACGGATTTGTGAAATTAACAAGAAGCCAATTGTAAATTGTTGTGTACAAGACATTTTTTTTAAGCGTACAAACTATCTTTACAGGGATGCGCTACAAACGGATTTATATAATTAATTTTCCTTCGTTTTGTTTTTAAGCTGTGAAGGACATCGCACCGTCGTTAAGCGCCAAATTGGCCCTCTACGGATTCGGTATCGGGCCCGACACGGTGTCACCAGGTTTGAAGGAGAAAGACCTAACGGCAATGCTCGCCGAGACTCCGGCTGTGCCACCGGTTATTCAAGAGAAAGGAAATTATTCGGACAAGCTTCTGTACATCTACACTAGCGGTACAACGGGACTGCCCAAAGCCGCGGTCATCACCAATTCCAGGTGATGTCTCTTAGGCAAAGAAGATCAAAAGCCAGGAGCAATTTATTCTCTGTACAAGCTGTTGTTTCGAACACAAGGGAGTCTTTTTTTTGACCCCCCGAGAAGACTGGTATTGAAACGCGAACCCTATCATCGGAGGGCCATTAATTGCTAGCGATGCGAGAATCTGAACCGCGAAGGTCCCGTTTGCGCTTCAACTTTCCTATTCGAGGTCATCGTCGTACGAGGAAAACAAGCGCTAATAAACGCGCAATAAGAGAAGAATAAAGTTCACAGTGCATGGTGAAGAATAAACCAAAGTCCGAATTGCGAAATGACAACCGATCGTGAAACGGTCATGGCTATTCAAATATAAATTATTAATCGTTCGGGCAAATGTCGAATATTGTTTAAAAAAATGTATTGTCATTCGATAGATAATCGAGGGATTACCGAGAGGGGTCTTTATTTCAGATTTATATTCATCGCCAGTGGTATGCACTTCATAGGGACATTCCGCAACTCCGACAGAATTTACACCGCGCTACCCTTGTACCATACTGCGGGTGGTGTCATGGCCATAGGTCAATCGTTGCTTCACGGTGCGACCACTGTCATTAGGAAAAAATTCTCGGCCAGCGCGTACTTCAGCGATTGTATCAAATACAATTGTACGGTGAGGAGATTACGAAAAAAATCTGCGAATGTGTCTGTTGTGTTGATGTTTTCATTGGCTTGGTGATGTGGTTTTAACTCGTGGAGAGCATTCGGTTGTAATCAGAATCGATCTTTGCGTACCGCGTTCTTGACATTCAGTGATTGGACAGTAACAAGCGCTACTAACGATGTTTTTATATTGTTCTCTGTATCACTTGCGATTAATGACCTTGTTTATTTATTTATTTTTTTCTTATTTTTCCATCCTAGGTGGCTCAATATATAGGAGAAATGTGTCGTTACATTCTGGCTGTGCCGCAGAACGCGGAGAGTCCGCCACACAACATCAGGATGATTTTTGGTAACGGACTGAGACCACAGATTTGGCGCGAGTTTGTCGAACGCTTTAAGATACCCAAGGTAGCGGAGTTTTACGGTGCAACCGAGGGAAACGCTAATATAGGTGAGTCTCGAGTTACACCCACGAGCACGGACGATTTATTAATTTTTAATTTTGGTAATTGGATTTTGATATTTTTGTTCCGCGAATCACAGTTAACATCGACAATACCGTGGGATCGATCGGCTTTGTTTCGCGTATAATACCCGCGGTGTATCCTATATCCATCATCAAAGTCAACGCCGAGGGCGAACCGATAAGAAACTCCAAAGGACTCTGCCAAGTTTGCGAACCAAGTAAGTTCTCGTGTTATTGATTTGTATTGAACACTGTAAAAAGAAATTGTAAATTTAATGTACCGGAACTTGAAATTTACGTATATTACTTACAATAATTGAACATTGATGTAATTTAAAAAAAATTAAAATACCAGATGACATTTCAGAACCAGTTTATGTAAAAAAAAGCTTAAAATACCGTTAATTAATTTTCAAACAAAGTTTGTTTACAGTGAACGTTTATGAGATTCGATCGCAAATTTTTAACCGTTCATCTCGATTGCAGACGAACCCGGTGTGTTCATTGGAAAAATAATTCCGAGCAATCCGTCCCGAGCTTTTCTCGGATACGTCGACGAGAAAGCCTCAAAATCAAAAATCGTTTACGATGTATTTTCCAAAGGCGATTCCGCGTTCCTGTCCGGTAAGTCGCGAGACAATCAATCAAACGTATAACGTATACTCGATTTTGTATTTTATACAAGACTACGATTACGATAAGTAAAACAATTTCAGGCGACATTCTCGTGGCTGACGAATTCGGCTACCTATTTTTCAAAGACAGAACTGGCGATACGTACAGATGGAAAGGTGAAAACGTATCTACTTCCGAGATCGAGGCAGTGCTCAGCAATCTCGTAAACTACAGAGACTGCGTTGTCTACGGTGTCGAAGTAAGCAATAAAGTGATTTTAAGGCGATGTGAAGAAAATGAAGTCAGTCGGCAAGCGAAACTGTGATCCATTTCTTTTTCAACAGTTTTTCTAAGGACTAATTTTTTGAGTTAGACAGAAATTATTAGCGTCTTCATCTGACCGTTCAGCAGCTGCGGATAATTCTGGTTTTGTCGAAAAAGAAAAATGGATTACAGTTTTTGTTACCGACTGAGATCAAGTCGGGTGAGCGGATGAGATTTAAGGAGGTTGGAGCCCTTCACATTAGTCAAATAAGTGCTACATTTTTTAAGTCGTTTATACAAACCTTTACGCATCTACTGATTATAGTGAATGGTTATTTCTATTACCAGATGTCTTTGACCTAGAAAAATATTAATAGCAATGGATTTGCAAAAAAGTTTTTTCAATGAATAATCCGTAATTTTTTCTCGATTTTAATGTATTACGACTCAATCTCTTTCGTGAAAGATTCACCACGAATTCACCGTCTAGATTGGATGGTATTTTCCGTTAAAAAATATGTAACTTTTCAACGGAAATTAATATCGAATATCTAGATGGTGAATTTGTAGAGCATCTTTCAAGGAAGGGAATGAACCGTAATAATCATAATCTAGCAAAAAATGCGTATTATTATTTTAAACAAATGAATGAATATGCCTCTTCGGAAATTAGCACAAACCAGTTCATATTTTTGCACATCTATTGCAATTAATGTTTCTCTAGGTTAAGGACATCTGCTATAATACAAATAACCATCCACTGCAGTCAACAGAAGCGTAAAAATTTGTATAAACGCCTTCAAAAATGTAGCACTCATTTGACTACCGTGAAACGCTCCAACCTCGTTAATTTCGAATACTGCTGCACGCATCTTTACCGGCTATGAAAACTGATTGAAATATTGTTTGTTCACAAAAATAAAAATAGGTTCACGGAGCTGAGGGACGCGCGGGGATGGCTGCTATTTACGACGAAGACGGCAGCCTCGACATCAATCAATTGGCCTCCATGATAAAGGATCAACTGCCCGTTTACGCGAGACCAATGTTCGTCAGGATCCTTACAAAAATCGACCTCACGGGGACGTTCAAACTGAAGAAGAAAGATTTGCAAGAGGAGGCGTACGATCCGAAAAAGACCACGGACAAACTTTACTATCTAGACCAAAAGACTGGTTATCAATTGTTAACACCGGAGATATACGATCAGATACAAGCGGGAAAAATACGATTCTGAGGCCCGTAGTACAGTCCATTATGATTATTCAAGAATAATTATGTTCACCTTCGGGATACAGAAAAAGCTTGGGAATTACAATTATTCGGAAACGTGCGCAGGATAGGTAGTTTTCGAAATGGGTTCGTTAACCTCGCGGAAAATAGCCTCCAACGATGCTGGCGATATCTTTCGAGATATATATATTTTTTATTTGCTCGGCGCAAACTACTATATTTTTCTACGGCACAACTCAACGGATTAGGAGGGACGAAAGTTTATTGTCTCCTGTTTTGTGTTACTTTTTTTTTTTGTAAATAATAAGTTACCCGATATAAATGTACGAAAGTGATGACAAACCGCTCCGTGAGAGGACACTTGCGACGATATTAGATCTCGTGTAAAAAGCTCGTATTGCCGGGAATTCATGCAGGAACGTTGAAAAACGGAGGGCGCACGCGTTCGAACAGTTAATCTTCGAGGAACGCTACGTCAAATAGAAAAAAAAAAAACAGAAAAAAACAAACAAACCGCAAGAATACACAGTAATTGGCTGCGTTCATCTCTCACTATCCATTTTAAGGAACAAACCATTGTTATTTGTTAATGTTTATTGTAGAATAAACCTTTTGCTATTTTCTAACGCGAGATATCATTCATTGTAGACCTACAACAAAAAAAAATCACGCCAAGACGAAAACTCGAAAATGGGTGCTACAATCTTGACCTGATTGGCTGTCACCACTGTCGCGCAACTGATTGTTGCACCAGACTGAAGAAGCGTTCTGAAACGCCCCGAGGAAACCGTAATTATATAAAAGCAAAGTACAGTAGCCACTCGCTAACGGCGCGCTCGTTCAGTGCGCGCGCAGCCAAGTTCCCTCGACTCGGTGTTAGGAGCGCACCGTCGCCACTTTTCGAGGCCCGTCTGCTATAGGAGAAACCCGGAGCAGGTGGGGAATCCACCGGCAGCTGTGACTTGCGCATAGTCGCGCACTTAGCGAGAGGCCACTGTATCGTACGTCGATAGAACTGACCGAAGGGGCTTGAGAATGTGAATAATTTTTTTCCATTCTTTATCTCAGTCTGGGACTCAAAGTACAGTCAACACAGCATTATCTCCACAGAACAGTCGCCGAGATTGCTGAATTGCTGCTGCCGTTTTACTCGCAGATTGAGGTGATGTGAAACATCCCCCCTCCCGCCCATCCCGCACCCAGAGGGTGATAAAAAATGTAATTTATTTATTTATTTATTGGTAAACGGAAAAAGAATCCCTTTTACATTTTAATAACATGATAAATCTTTGTTGTTTTTTTAAATAAAGAAAGAAGAAAATCAATATTTCGCACTTTGTGCGTTAAGAAAATACTTAGAAGAAGTAGTAAGCAAACTGTACACCGTTGACTACTCCGGATTACTCGAGGCGAAGAATTTGGTTTGGCGCCACTGTCTTGAAGGTCTGAACGGTTCTATTAAAGTGATGCTATTTTGTCCACGGTGCTAAAATCTCTATTGTCTAGCGGAAATAGAAATGCTACTGTGTCTGTCAATTCTACATTGGGGTTCTATTTTCTTTGAACGCTAAAATTTGAGCGCTCTTTTTCGCTAAAATTTGAGCGAGACAGATACCGTTATTGGCGCTCGCAGTGAAGTGAGAGAAACGCCACGAGAGTGTTTCATATGGCGTTAAGAGCGGGTGAAATACGACAGTCGGTGTGTTTGTTTCACGATAAAAAACAAACTGTAATCAACCTTTTTCACGGACGGTGCTATCTAAGGTCAAAAGAAAAGTGTCATCGAAGACGGGTTGCATGTTTTGTAATCAATTGTTTAAAAGAAAAAATCAATTTTTAATTATGATTAATCATTGTTAGAAATATATTTTTACTTAATAATTATTATATTATGGTAATTCTATATTTAATTAAAATAATATTTTACTATAAAAAGTTAATATATTATTAATAACTTTTTGATTTTTATTTGTTTAATTTTCTTTCTAAAAAGAATTTTTAATTATTAATGAAAATATATTATGTTATAGCTTTTGACAATGCTTTTCTTTTGACCGTAGATGCAAGCACCCGTGAAAAAAGTTGATTACAGTTTTTTATACCAAGACGTTTCACGTGCTCTTAACGAGATCCTGAATTCTACAATTTTTTTTTAACACAAAAAACAAAAAGTAATAGCAAGACACCGGACTGCAGTTTCGGAAAATGCCGCTTCTTTTTGTTCCTATCCAGCCGCAAAGCACGCACGCTTTGCTCGCCATGGTAATTCTATTTATAGCTCAGTTCCGCTCGGAGTTTCAGCGTCGAGTGAACGGAATACCTTCCGTCCTGACTGACGCCATCGGCAATTCGCCGGACTGCATCCGATATTTTTGTAAGAAAGTATTTCGTCGCTTTTTCAAGCTCTTACCTTACTCGGCTGCTCCACGTCGTCGTAGCTCTAGAACTTCTCTACCGAAGAAATAGGAGATCGGGTTTGCATTGTTGTAAATCGGTGTTCGCTAGTTTCCTGTCGCGTCATCGTTACTCTCTGTCGCCGGGATATACATTTCGTCGGTGGGCGAAACTGTAAAACAAACGAGAGTTTCTCGGTTTCATGCGATGCTGTAATTTATGTTCACCGAATGCGGCTGAATCGCGCAATTAATTAGATTTACGAAACTCTTCGAATCCACGTCGAGTTGCACGCCTCGTCGGCGTTGGCCGACCAGCGGAGAGTGAAGTTGTCCCGTTAGAGAAAAAAACAAAGATCCGGCTCGCTAACCGTAAGGCACATGCACCTCTTAAGGGGAACTGAAACAGCTGTGCGTGAGAGAGATAGTTGCAATTTTCAAATTAACTTTATTCAATGGTGCTAATTTTTTTGAGAAAAAAATGAATTCGGTCCGGACGCGAAATTACCGTGCACATCCGCTCGAATTTGCTTTTTCCTAAAAAAAATTGGCACCCTTTCCAGATAGACAAGCCCCATGAAAAGTAGCAATATTAGCGCGATATTTGCGACATGTGCGGCACATGTCGCAATTATTGCGCCAACTGCTACTTTTCGTGGCGCTTGTCTATCAGGGTTGAGAAAAGTTCATTATAGTTTTCATTACCGACCTCGATATTTCACTTCCCCTTAAGGCCATATGAAACACCTCTCTCCCCATCCTTCCCGGGCTTAGTCGGTATTAAACACTGTAATCAATGTTGCTCACGAGTTTTCGTATGTACGTTCAAAAGAAAAGTCACATCCAAAGAGGATATCATCTTGGCTTCGGATGGGACCTTTCTTTTAATCGCAAATGCCAGAATCCGTGAGAAAAGTTTATTACAGTTTTTATTACCGATCGCGGTATTGCATATGATCTTATGGCGATGCGAAACATGTGCATTTTTCGACTCATTGCCATGTAAAAATGGTTGACGTTTGGGGTAAAAGCGAAGTATCTTCAGACGCGGTATTGAATTCTACATCAACTAATACTTTGCTTTTTCGCTAAATGTCTACCATCTCCGAATGCCATTCGTTACAGTTTTCGTTACCGACTGAGTCTGTTTCACTTCGTCTTAAGAGCAGATGAAATACCACGGTCGGTAATAAAGACTCTAATAATTTTTTTTTTACGGACAGTGTTATCTAAAGTAAAAAGAAAGGGTCATCGAAGACGGATCATACGTCAGCTTTCGATGACACTTTTATTTTGACCTTACATATCACCGCCGTAAAAAAATGTATTACATTTTTTATTACTGACGGTGGTATTTCACCTGCTCTTAGACAACTCCTATGAATTTTGCCCCCAAAACACGACGCCGACTCAATTCATTATCCGCGGCTTTCCAATGTTTTCGAATGTCGAGTCACGGTCTTTATTTGTTGTCGAAAGTATGTCAGTTCAATCTCCCGAAAACCGTCCGAAAATTTTGCCTCAGCTCGTTGATCAATTAAGATCAACTAAAAAAAAAAATCGATTCTGCCGTCCGATAAACGCGAAACACGTGACGGCCAACGTATAGGTATATTTTTTTCGAGCTATATGCGCGAGCCGATCGGTTATATCAGTATCAGCTAGTGTAACAAGTGTTTCTTTCTTTCATAATGTACGCTCGAACATTATTCGCAACGGTTGTTATGACTATGACGTCCTCTAGCTGGCGCGTCGGGAGTGGAAGAAAAGGAAACTACAATGTAAACGCGTACGCTGCACTTTGTACTTCGCCCCGGTGTACCTACGATGAGTCGATTCGAATAACTACGTGTGTCCTGCCGATACGTATTTACTTTTCGTCTTTTAATTTTTACTTTGACAGCTCAAGTTCATAATAACTTTAGAAAAAAAAAAATAGTTTTTCTGATTGTCGACGTAGTCGCAAAGAGCAACATGCGCGTGCATCGCGCGACAGCAGCGCGCCTGGCTGCAGACGGGCCAGCCAGAGGTAAAAAAAACGCGGCACTGGAGGGGAATCGCGCAGATCCTCGTAGGATAGAGGGGGATGGAAAATATTACCCGGCAACGCATTGGTCGGTTTCGTCAGTTCCCTCCTAGCGCATCAACGTTTCGTCGTGTCGCACGGCGCTCGCCGCTCTTTATATCCACGTAGTGTTTTAACTCAGTCCTTCGTCGGGAAAAACGTGCCCGGCAACCAACCGCCTCACCGACCTACGTGTTGTGGCACGTTTACTGTGCGAATATTTCGTGTTTCATTCACCGCGTATCTTACGAAGTAAGTTCGATCGATCGCCTTGCATTGTCTTTTTATTAATAAAAAAATAAAATGTCGCGTATTCCTCTATTTAAGTTTCTTTCTCCACCGATCGAAAAAATCATACAGGCGAAGATGCCTTAGAAAAGTTCCTGCGCAAAAAAAAGTGGTTTTCTCTAGGCTACGCTTACACACTGTAAGTATCGTCGGACTAATCGTAGATGAAAGTTCGTTACTCCGTTGAATAGTAATATCCGACAGATGATTCCGAAGTCGCGTCACGCTGCATCCGGTTTTAAAAATCCTCGACGTTTTAACAACGGTTCTTTTTTTTTTTTTATCCCCCGGAGGGTGAACGACTCTTGCGAGTCCGTTCGAAGTTCGCGTGCTCACGCAACCTCTATTGAACCGGTGAACAGCCGTAGACTCTTGGATAAAACAAAAAAAAAGTCATCGAACCGATCGGGGTGTATGAATTTTCGCTCGTTGGATTATCGTTGCGACGTTCGGGGCCTAGATCCCCGTCACATCTTTCGCTAGTGATACGCTTATGCTACGATAACGTTACGCTAACGGTAACCTTACGGCAACGCGAATGTCTATCAGTGACATCGGATTGAAATTCGCGTTGCCGTAAGGTAACCGTTAGCGTAACGTTATCGTAGCATAAGCGTATCATTAGTGAAAGATGTGACGGGGATCTAGGCCCTGGAATACATGTGGGTTTTCATCGCTTAGCATCCTACGCGAATGACGCGTGACAACACAGAAAAGCGGCATGCCTTCCGATCGATATGGTCCTCGGCAATGCGTAATCGTCCTCTCCCCCGACAAAATTGATCGCGAACCATATCCTAAAAATAACATCGGGTACTCGGCGAAGTTAAAACAAAAAAAACGATGAATGGCCATCCCTCCTATCGTCCAAAGTGCCGATTGAATGACCAAAGTCAACGGATACACGAATCATCGATTCCGCCAGAATCGTGCCGCGCAAGTTCGTAACCTTAAAAAAAACTGAAAATAATCAATATTATCCGTTACCTTTCGTCAAGCTTGGTCGGTATCGAAAGAGAGCGCTCGGCGAGGGAAATAGCCATTGAGGCAACCGACGGGGTTGGCTGCGTTCTATAGAATATAATTACATTACATATATATCGCGGCTATAGAGGCACGACGGACGAAGGAGGGTGAACTCTTGGGGGGCGCGAGAGCGCGCGCGCGCACGCGTTCACAGGGGTCGGACGGTGCTAACCCTCTCCGCGACGAGACCGGGACATCGGGCAATTTTCCTCGCACTGACTGACTCACTCGCCGCTAGGGCCACGTGTCCTGCGCCGGCGCCGATCGTTAAGTGCTACACACGGACGTACACAACGAACGAACACACATCGAAAAACTTTTACGCGCGATCGGTAGATAGAATTATACATACATATATATATTTATATATATATGTATATATATATATAAACGCAGCCCCCTCGTGTCCCTGCCGTCGCGTTCTGTAAGCTAGTGTCAGCGGGGCGGACGTTCGTAGACCGAGCGATCGGTGACGTAGAACGATATAGAAGGCGACAGCGGGTGCAATAAGAACGCCGCGCGCTAAGCCGTGCGAGAAAAGGAGAAAAAAAAAACAAAACATCGAAGAAAGAAAAAGAAAAAAAAAACACACAAAGGGAGGGACGAAAGAGGCGACCTCGAGAGTCGGCGACGAAGCGAGCATCGGCAGAGCCAGCGTGCGGTGGCGGCTTCCTTCTGTTTCCGTGTGACTTGCACCTGGTGCGACATCAGCGAAGCTTCTATAACCGTTTATATTTCACAGACGCGGTGTGGCCCGGTTAGGAATGGACGTCAGATTCGTCTACCTCGTTGTCGGGATAGCCGTTCTTATGGCGGCGGGCGTTGGGAGCCGAATCGGATCCTTCACGAGGATCGCACAGATCACACTCGCCGCTGTAATACTACCAATTATATGCCGCTATCACCGAAGGATCTACGTCATTCTCAGGACACTTCCTCGTGATATCAAGTAAGAACACACATACATATACAGACGCGCGTAACCGGCACAACGTCACACCGCATGATCTATGCATATAGTTTTTTTGTGACCATAGACTATGGAGTGTGCATGGCGAGGGTAGTCGTGTTGTAGCCGGTAGATGGAATCCCTTTAGTTCCCTCCCCTCCCGCTGATCATTGACGTTTAGGCCCCGAGGACTCTTGCCACTAATGCCATTTGCTACTTCAACGTTTCGTCAAGCCACTGAAATCGATCCGCAAAGCCTCGGCTCTGTGCTTTCCGTAACGCTCTTGGACTACCTACCGACCCGTCTACATTATGCATCACGGACGACTCTTCGCGATTGCATGTGTTTTAGAAAACAAAAAGACGAAAAAAAAAAAAAAAAAAAAATAGGGTTACAACGTTGTGTAGCCCAGTAGAAGCCAACTTAAGAACGTAATTAGCGCTGGCAGGACAGATAGGCGGACGTTGATAGGACGAATATGAAAAAAATATGAGCTCGCGAAGAAGCAAGGGAAGTATTTGCACAGAGGACGAAGTACGGCCGCTCTTTTTACTCGCGCAAAATAATATAACAGAGTCGACGACTGCGTCAATCGTGGGCATGGGGCAAGACCGCGGAGTCAAATATCTATTAGTCTAAATACATGCTTCAGAATAATGAAACGCCCCCGAGTAAAGTGCGCGGTATAGATCGCGCGAACTTTGACCTCTTTTTGAATCGCAAGCGAGGACGGGAGAGAGGAAATTCTGGAACTGTACGCTTCAAGAACGATTTGCACTTATAGTTTAAGAACGACCCCGATGTGTGTTGTTACATAATGTTTGAACAACATTCTACCCCAACATGCAATCTCTGATAACCAGTCGGGTGCGCTATGTTCGCGTACTATTATGTTTTTTTTTTTTTTTTGCCGTCTAAAATTATTTTCGTGTAAAAAAATAAAGTCAGAATAGAAACTGATAATCGCAGCTTTATCACGGACGCGGGCTCAGAAACTGCGGATGATCGAACTTTGGACACGGAGAGCAATTTATACTTGAGCTATTTGCGCTTACAGATAACGAACGACTTTAATGTGTTTTACATAATGTTTGGAAAACATTGTACTGCAATATGCAATCTCTGATAACCATCCGCGTACGCTGTGTGCGCGTACTATTATTATTTATCTATTTTATTCAAAGTATAAAATTATCTTCGTGCAGAAAAAAAAAAGAAAAACACAAACTGATAAACGCAGCTTTATCGGGTCGCGATTCGCGCGTACTCGCTGATTGACTACGATGCGAACAGACCTCGAACCCACGGTTATCGATGGTACGTCCTTCGCCGTCCTTCCTCCCGGACCCCGAAGCATCGTCCGCATCGCTCTGCCAACTTGAAAATATAGCGATGGCTTAACTATAAATTAAAATAAAAAAGACAAAATAAAATAGAAAAAAGCAGTCGCCCTAGTAGAGCAACAGCGAAACTTATGGCGCGTGTGGTTTATCGAATGAACCGCGCGTCGACTCGTCCTTGACGTGAATATTTTAAAGTCACCTGGCGCGTTCTCAATGAACAAGATATTTTACCGCGGCTTCAGGAGCGTGTACGTGTTCTTTACGATACACGGGTCAAAGTGGAGGCATTTGGGAAGTTTGTTTTTTTTTTTTTTTTTTTTTTTTTTACCTAAGCTCGCCTGCTTGCTTCGTCGCACAAGCAGGGACGATAAGCTCGAAGGCGATAAAATCCCAAAGGTGAGGGCCCTCGCAGGTTGAATGAGGAGGAACGCCCCGAGCCGGGTAAAGGTCGAATGCGGATGATATTCTATTTTGCCGCGAGCTTTGACCGTAAACGTGTGGGCCGCGCTGATGAAGATATAATGTAGGAGCGTGAGTAATTCGCTCGAGGATATCTTTATTTATTTATTTTTTTTAACGTCAATGCACCAGCGTGATTGTGAATTACCGCAATGCAAATAGTCAATCCTGGGGCGATTGCGGGCTTTTACCCTTCAGCTCGTTGGCCGAACGAACGCACGATCGATAACAACGTTGGTAATGCATGTAGATTGCCCGATTCACTCTTGTCGTCACCGGCTCGCTTATCGATCAACTTATCGAACGCCTTTCTCTCGACTTTCCAGATTTCTGTATCGGTATCTCAACGCCGATCGGGAAACTAAACGATATGTGAAGAACAACACCACCGTTATGAAGATATTTCGGGAGAGGGCGAAGCTTTATCCGAACAAGCCGTGCTTCATCTTCGAAGGACGAATATGGACGAACGCCGATGTAAGTTGTTATTAAATATTATAATTTATTATTAAATATTATAATTTATTATTAAATATTATAATTTATTATTAAATATTATAATTTATTATTAAATATTATAATTTATTATTAAATATTATAATTTATTATTAAATATTATAATTTATTATTAAATATTATAATTTATTATTAAATATTATAATTTATTATTAAATATTAGTAGTAATAATTAAAAGTAGAACACATACATACATTGCCAATTGGCCATCGACCTAAGTCCTTTAGCCACGGGTTTCATAATTCATGAATATTTTTTACATAGTGTAAGTGGGTAGTTCACATATGTTTACTTAGTTAGCTTCTTCGTTGTTCATTATTTCGAGATTCTGGTATATTGTATGTGATGGGTAATTAACTTTGCGTATTATGTTTTGTATTAAATGTCAATTATTGTTGAATATTATTTTTTATTAACAATTTTTTAACATTAGATATTAACACTTGTGTGAATATATGTTTTTATTTCGCTACATGTCACGAGTTCTCCTAAAAAAAAAAAAAAAAACATTTCTTGTACTTTAGTTTTTGTTTCAAGGTTTCTAAAAAAAAAAACGCGTATTTCAAATATATCTATTAGCATCGACGATTTAGTTGATTACCATAAAGTCATGTATTGTATTGCGCAAAGTTTTCCATGACGCTTTGTCGTCTGTGATAATATAGTGGCGGTGGTGCCGGGAAGCCTGCGAAAGCGCTGAGTTCTTATCACATTGAGGCGATGTGCGCTAAACCGCACTATGCTCTATCGTACGAGCATTTTTATTTCTCGCGTGCAACGCGCGCTTAACATTGCCTCACAAATTAGTAAACAAGATTTTGCTCTTGGACTTATGGATAATACGGGTTTTTTAAAATTTACATTTGATTTCTCTGCAGATGGACAAGTACAGCAACCGGATCGCTTCGGTGTTCCAAAAAGCCGGTTACGTCAAGGGAGACGCGGTCGCACTCATGATGCAGAACAAACCAGAGTTCGTGGCCACGTGGCTTGGACTCGGAAAACTCGGTGTTGTTACAGCCCTGATTAACACGCATCTCCGGCTTCAGCTGTTGACTCACTGTCTCACGATCGCCAAAGTTAAGGGTGTGATCTATGCCAATGAATTTTCATCCGGTAGGGCTCCACATACTACTTACCACACAAAAGTAAAACAAACAAAAAAATTAAAACATAGCAAGCGAACTTTACTATGATTAATATTTTTTTTATGTTTTACTTGTGTTTTTTGTTTAATTTTTTAATGACGAAAATTAATTATTTCAGCGATCGACGAGGTTCGCGACTCGCTCGATCGAATCGAGTGTTACAAACAGGGCGCCGGTATAGGCGACTCGCCACAAGATTCCAAGAACCTCGACAAATTGATGGCTGAGAGCAGTGACGAGCAGCCGGTCGTCCAGCAAGAGCCCGGCTACAGGGACAACTTGCTGTACATATACACGAGTGGCACGACGGGGCTCCCGAAGGCGGTTCTCATGCCGAACTCCAGGTGAGCCGTCGACATGATTTCCCCGTACGGCGGGAATCTCACGATGCATCGAAAAATCGTGGCATTGAAAAATCTCACTTCTCTGCAATCCGTATACAAAAAAAAAAAACATTTAAATATGGAGCAGCACGCGGGCTTAGCGGGCGCATTCGAAGTTCGCGTCCGCTACGTTCGGAGCATGTGTCGTTGTATATTCGATACCCCATAATCGCACGATGCGTCGTGGCATTGAAAAATCTAGGTGCTCTGCAATCCGTATACAAAAAAGAATTTAAATATGGAGTATCACGCGGGTGTAATGTAGAATTCGAAGATTGCGTCCGCGACATTTGAAGCATGTGTCGTTGCATATTCAGAACGTTTCCCATGTAAGACCGAAAGTTCTCGCTCCGCGATCGACTGGCGCATCCGATGAATGATTTAACACACCGCCTTCTTACGCACGCAGTTCCGTGCGAGGTGCGCTGGAATTACGCAAGAGCCTCGCACGAGTGTGCACGGAGAGTATACACTCAGAGCGGCGTATATACGCGGCGTAACGAACGTTCCGTAATCCTGTCAGGGAGGCCCCACAACTCTCGACGGGAATGAGATTAGCGAGACGTGGCGCTCTAGCGTCACTCTGCTAGGGGTTGGACATTATAGCGTTGCAGCGATGAACTCTACACGCACTAATAACCCTCGCTTGTGTCGGTGCGGAAATGCCATTATAGTTCCTTCCCACATAACGTTGTAAAATTTATATCGACTGCTAATATGATAATATTATGATAATATAAATATGACTGATGTATGTCAATTATCTTTTACAGATATTTGCTTGTAACGATGGCGACGTACCACATGCTGGGACTGCGATCGGACAGCGATATAATGTACAACCCAATACCCCTCTATCACATGGCGGGTGGTCTGGTGGGAACTGGCTGTGCTCTGGTCAAAGGAATACCGAGCGTTCTACGAACCAAATTTTCAGTCAGTGCTTACTGGACTGATTGTATAAAATATAATTGCACGGTGAGTGTGAACGACAACGTCGACACTTTTTGAGAACCGATTTTGTGCATGGGGCGTTCCCTATCATTTCGACCTGGATCCAACCCTTCACACCTTGCAGTGGGTCGGGGATTTTATATGTGATTCAGCTCTCAAAAGTATTCTGATTTTTTTTATTAGATTTTTAAAAATTCACTCCGGCACAAGTATTAACATTTAATCTTAACAAATGTTATCGTATCGTATCAAATCTTGACATATATGACACAAGATTTTTCAGCATGTATTCAAATTTTTTAATTGTGGCGATCAATAAGTTCAGTTTTTAATAATAAATAATTACAAACAATTTTTAACAATCTATAAAAAAAAATCAGCGTGCTTTTGAGAGTTAGTTTAGTCATATAAAAAATCCCGGGCCCAATCGAATATGTGAAGGGTTGGAGACCCAGGTCGAAATGGTAGGGAATGGCTCATACGGTTCATTGTGTCTTTAATTATCGTTTATGCGTTTGCACACAGTTGGCGGAGTACATCGGTGAGATGTGTCGTTATCTGCTCTCGGCACCTCCGCGTCCCGAGGACTCGGCACATTCGGTCAGACTCATGGTCGGTAATGGAATGAGGCCACAGATATGGCAAGAGTTCGTCGATCGTTTCAAGATCGAACAAGTCACCGAGGTTTACGGATCCAGCGAGGGAAACGCGAATATAGGTAAGAAAAAAAAAAAAAAAAAAAAAAAAAAAGAATAAAAACCGACAATATTTCAGACGACACATTTTCACTCATAATGTCTACGGTGATTCACTGTTGTATTGTAATTTATTTGCAGTAAATGTTGACAATCAAGTTGGGGCTGTAGGATTTGTACCATCGATATTGCCGAAGTCGCTTCACCCGGTCGCGATAATACGCGTCAACCCGGAGACCGGAGAGCCGGTCAGAGGGCCTGATGGTTTTTGTATAAGAGCTGAGATAAGTGAGTAAACACGTTTGTAACTAGAACCGGCAGAAAAGAAAAAAAGTAAATGATCCTTATTGTATCTACGTTACTGATCGATGTTTGTTTTTCTTGTAGACGAACCGGGCATGTTCATAGGACTGATTAAGCAGGGTAATGCTTCGAGGGAATTCAACGGCTACCTCGACAGGGAAGCTTCGAAAAAAAAGACAATCGAAAATGTTTTCGTCAAAGGGGACAAGGCCTTCCTTTCAGGTAAATTTTAACAACTCATTGGCACTCGCTGCCCAATTGTGCGGAGCTCGATTAACTTTACCGTTGCTTTTACAGGTGATATATTGGTGCAGGACGAGCTGGGCTACTTTTACTTCAAGGATAGAACCGGCGATACGTTTAGGTGGAAAGGCGAGAACGTGGCGACTGCCGAGGTCGAGGGAGTCGTCAGTAATGTTGCTGGACACCGAAATACGACCGTTTACGGTGTTCAGGTAAACGAAGCTGACAACGGCTGCTGCAATAATCAAATAAATTAATTGAAAGAAAACAACGATTAATACGATGGAATTTTGTTTAAAGGTACCGGGAATGGAGGGCAGAGCCGGAATGGCAGCGATCGTCGATCCGGAATGCCTGCTAGACTTCAAGGCACTCGCTGAAGGTTTGGACAAAGCTCTTCCATCCTATGCCAGGCCAATATTCCTGAGAATAGTGAAGGAGCTCGAGATGACTAGCACGTTCAAGTTGAAGAAGATTAATCTTCAGGAGGAGGGCTTCGACCCCAACAAGATTCAAGACAAAGTGTACTTTAGATCGGGCAACAAGGAATACGTAGAGGTCACGCCAGAACTCTACGAGGAGATAATATCCGGTTCAGCGAAATTATAAGATGCCCAAATTGTGGCGTGAGACAGAGTTTCTTCGCGATCGACAGCAAGAAAAAAAAAACCAAGTAAATTACGAATACGATGAACGAAGATCCCAATGGGCGCGATAATGACCGATTCGTTTCGTAACATTATTCTCCCGTAGAATTGTTTCCATTGTGCATCGATTCGTAGTTGATTCAACTTGCGGTAAGATTTATAACAAAACCAAAAAACCAAAATACAACAAACACGAAATGAAAAAAAAAGAACATCAGAACTTTCGACTCTGAGAAGAAAATGGAGTAATTAGAAGAGCTGCTGGCAAACATGACGCATTATACCTATGTTGCGCGTTACTTGCGCGTAGCCGCGTGTTACTTAATTTAGAGTCAGGGGAAAGACAAAAAAAAACTGCAAGTTAGGTCGTCGTTCAATGTTGGTCGACGACGATAGGACAAGGGAAGTGAAAAATCATACTATGCACAATATTCGCGGGCGGGGCGCGACGCTGACGTAAAGAAAGGAGGAAAAAAAAACCGAAATATGTCCGAATTCAGCAAAAATATGTTTCTCTTTACCTCTCCGTCTCTATCGATTTGAACGTGGCTGTCATGCGAGTAACAAGAAGCTGATCACACCTTTTCGCATAGATTTTTTTTTTCATAGGTTTTTATTATACGCACTTTACACGCGTATAACAAATGCTTGCGTAAATACCAAAGAACAAAACGTAGTAACCGAGTTGCGAGGAAAATAATTTTGGGCAAGAAAGTAGCGGACGATTCAGCGGGGAGGGAATTCTTACCGCGTTTGAGAGTTTGGACCAACCGCTGGCCGGGCGAACGTTGTGATATTATGTACACCAAAAAAAAAAAAGTAAACAAAATAACGACACGTGACTGGACAGAGACCCTCAAATATAGCAATCGAATTATTTATACTCATTTAATCGGATTACTACATTAATTTTGCGACTTTGAGGTCCCCAGTTTCTGTTCGAAAGATCCGAAGTTTTGAGAAACTCGAGAGCCATGACATGATCGCATTTTCTTTTCTTTCCCAGTGTATATAGATTGTATCGGTGTATATGAACTTATGTTCGTTTGACTAACGGAAGAGCTGTATAAAATAGAAGAAAAAAAAAAAAAGGAAAGAAGGGAAAGCATGTACAGGCAGTTATTGATGAACGAGATCGAATCACGCGAGCTTCATGTTCTTGTCAAAATATATCCGAGAGCAGCCAGTGTACTACTACTACTGACACAAGTGGCAAATTAGTTAATGGCAATTGTACTTGAACTGCTCAAAGGTCTTTATAAATACATACATAACAAAAAAAAAAAAAAAACCACGACTCCACTAATATGATGTATAACACATTATTATCGTAGACTGAGAGAACAATTTAGGAGAAGCTTTATAAATTATACAGAGAAAATTGGAAAAAGAATCTTGATAGGGCACGAAGTAGGTAAACGGAAAGCATAAAGCTCCAAAAAAAAGCTCTCTTACACGTTTCATTATGGTGATTGACGAGGCTGCGACACGAGTGCCCGAGCGGCAATGTGAAATCATCGAAACATCATTAAAAAAAATAAAAATTAGAAAATTAGAAAATCTTTCTCTGTGGGCTCTCTCGAATTCGCGTGTGCGTGTGTGTATGGTCTGCGCACCGTAGTGCAATCGTCATACTGTGAGTAATCAGGTATCTAAAAAAAAAAAAAAAAAAAAAAAAAATGAGAAGGAAATAAATAATAGGGTCTTGTGTCGTGTCGCGTGCCTTGTCGTAGACGGTCGTAATATCGACGATCAAACTAAATGCATATTTATCGAACATCGTCCCTCAATTTTTAATAATAAAAGCACCGGTAAACGTGGGAGCGAAGCTGACGGAGAAGCTGCATAGGGCTGATACGAAAACAAGCGAAAAGAAAGAAAAAAAAGTATGCAAATATTTATCTCTTTACTTTGGCGAGATCAATGGCAATATATGTATGGTGTGTGTGTGTGACTGTGAGTTAGAGCGTCGGCTAGATGCAAAAGAAATGTGAATGAATTGTTTCAAGATTTCGTTGGATGTAAATAAACACAGTTTCAACACATTTTTTAACGTCATTTTCTTTTCAGCTATTATTATTATTATTATTATTAATATTATTATTATCATTATCATTATTTTTATCGCAACGGCATTCATTCTTCACGAATTTGTGAGCAATAAATACGCTTAAAATACTGCTCATAATTCGAATGTACCAAGTGCGTTTCCTCCCCGCAAACTGTTCGATTAAACGCTCCGATGCTTAAAAAAAATAATAATAAATAAATAAATGCAGATCGCGGTAAACTTGAGCAGTTGTTTTTTTTTTTTTTATCGTCGAGATAAAAATTGGAGGATCCGCAAGAGATATCACCGACGTAGGCTCTAGAAAAATCTTGCGCCAAGATATGGAAATCACAATCGAGATTCGATAATGTCACACGGTGGCGTGCAAAAATTTGTTTACTATGAAGATTCGTGGTATTAATTTTGGCCTCGATGTAACGAAAGCGGTGCTATCAGCTAGGTGGAATGGCTTTGGCGGTCTGGCCGATTCCCAAATTCGGTCTGGTGCCGAACCACGACATCTTCCACTCGAGGGTTTCCTGAAGCAGTCTTTCCTCTTCCGGCGAGAAGTGCAGCAGCGTCGCGACAGCCCTCGTTAAATGCAGAGCCTTGGAAATTCATTCGATTAGCTTTGTATCGTAGGGTTTCCTTTAAAAAAAAAGAAGAAAATAAATTGTCAGCGTACCTCGTACTCCCTGCTTGTTAGGAACTTGATGAGAACGTGTTTCAGATATTTGAAATTAACGTCGTCATCCCGAGAATTCGAATTCTTGGCAGTGACTGTCTGGGACGAGCTTGGGTTGATAATAGCCGCTGAGGGCTCGGCGTCGCTGTCCAACGACGACGACGGTACCCGGAGCTCGCGCTGCAGCGTTTTCTTCATGTCGCCCAATCGCTGCTGAAGGATCTTTATCGTCTGAAAAAAAAAAAATTAAAAAATTTAAAAAATTGGTAAACGATAACCCGAATCGTACATATATTTCCTTACAATCATAAAGCCGAAGTAAATGAAATTATGACCCTGAAGATATCTGCACGAGACTAAATTTCATCAAGTTATAACTATTTTACAAATATTTTGCATCGGACAAACTTCGCTCGAGGATTTTTACTGAAAAAATAAAATTAAACGAGTGAACAATTTTGTTTCTTCTTCCTAAAGCAGTGCATCGATGGATACTGGCCAACGATGAAATTTGAAGTCATGCATATATCCTCAGGGTCATATAAAATAGAGTTAACAACGAGGTATACTTTATTTTTGTCGTTCAGCTGCTCTTCCAGTTCTAAGAGATTGCCACGCAGTGCCTCTTCAGCTCCCTCCCTGGTCTTTCGCTCGCCCTCGGCCTCCTCGAATTTCTCGAGCCTCACTCTGGACTCTTCGCAATTTCTCGTCGACCTCTCCAGCTCGACGTCCCTGCAACGAAGCGTCTCCTCGAGACTCTCGATCCTATTCTGCATCTCGATATTTTCCACCTCCTGGCGACTCTTCTCTTGTTTCGCTAATTCAAAGTCCTGCGAGACTTGAGCGTTTCTCAGCAGCACCGAGTCCTTCTCGGCCCTCTCGCGCTCGAGAGACACCCGCAGCGTCGCGCCGGCCTCCCTCTCGGACTCCAAGCTCTCCCTCAGTCGAGCTAATTCCAGATGCAGCGATGCGTTGTTCGATCTCTCCCCGTCGCACGACAGACGCAGCTGCGCCAGTTCGGTCGTCGCATCCGTTAGCTTCGTCGTTGTCTCTCGGAGCTCCGACTGCAGTTCCTTAATCTCTCTCGACGACGATTCCTGGGGCAGAGCAATTAAGCAAGAGAAAAGTCAAACGTTATTAAAGAAATTTTGAAAAATTTTCGTCGATTTTTTTTTTTCACAATGATGTCGCGATTGAGAAACATTTTTGATATTTTTTCGTTCCATATCGCAAAGCTCCCTCTCATTTTTATCTACGAGGAAAGTCTCGAGGCTCTCGACTGAAACATGTAGTGCCAAGTGCTCGTCGAAACGTTGTATGTATCTTACCTTCATCAAAATTATAAAAATTAAGATACAAAATAATTAATAAAAATTGTTCGTAAACACACGTATTACGTCGTACGTGGTTATAAAGTTTGATGCTTAAAAAGTAAACGCAGTCTCTGCTACATACACTATTATGTACTATGCTACTGTCGTATAATAACATTGCGCGTGTGTATTTGTATTGTCTGTGTGTAAAAAAAAAGCTGCAAAACAGGAACGAGGAAATAGAGACGGGTTTTAAAAATCAAGCGTAAAAATGAATTGCAAGATAAGATATTCATAATTTTTTTTTTTTTTTCATATCTCGCGTCCTCTCTTATCTCTCTTTATTTGCCGTAAATAAAATTTACATACTATACGGAAGTATAGTTAATACATAGGTAAAATTATTATTTCTACTGGCAATTTACTTACTTACCATGTACTATAGAAGAAAGAGAACGGCACAAATGATATGGTGTAATAGTATTATTAATTTTTGTTATACGAAAGAACCGCGCCAACGAGCTGCGAATAGATATATATATATATATATATATATATATATATATATATATATATATATAAATATGTCGGTACTCTTCGAGTCCCGCAAGATACAGCGATATAGATACAGCAATGCTATTGCCATGCTCGAACGTACCGACAATACGGTAGAGAGAAAAAAAAAGAAAAACTATTGGGAAAATATAATCGATGGACTAAAATCGTTATACGAAAATAGCGTGCGTCAAGCAAAATTAATAAAGCTGCTTTCCGACTCATGCTCTTTTAGGATTAATCCATAGAACCAAGGACATCGAATTAACGTAGTGGATATGCATTGTATAGAAAAAATGCGTCTTTAATATTATTCGGACGCAGTTTAAGTAAGAATGGAAAATACTGTGCGAGGCTTCGCCCGCGTTTGTTCACTGGATTGCAATGTAAAGAGAGTTTGAAAGGTGGAGAGTTCCGTGGTTACTTTTTCTTTTTGTTCTTTTTTTTTTATCGCGTAGCAATTAGAAGAAACAGAATCGTCTGAAGCCTCGTTAATTGGTACGGACATATGCGATGTGCAGATGTTGTATGGAGAGAATCATGCATCAGCGTCGGTAGGCATGAGCATTGTTAGATTTCGATTAGAGATCGCGGTAACTCACAATTTGTCGTTTAAATTCTTCAACCTCATCATCGACGCTGGCCCGGAGCTCTTTAAGTTCCGTGGCCATTTCGTCGATGTCCTCGGCCATGCGCAAAAGCTTGGCGTCTTTAGTTGCCATAACAACATTGTTCACCTCAATATCGGCCTCGAGCTGTTTGATCCTCTGCTTAAGCTTGTCCTTTTCCTGCTCGACCCGCCTCCTCTCGAGACCCTCCTCGCCCGCTTGTCTACTCAAACGGCCGACTTGGGTCTCGAGGCTCGATATCTTTCCCGACCAGCTTGTCTTTATGTCGGACAGATGAAGATGCGCCTCTTCCAGTTTTCTCTCGAGAAGCGTTCTTTCCCTCATCAAATCGGCTATCCTCTCGTCGACGCTCGACTGATCGTTCGACTCCAGAGCTACTCTCTGCTCGAGAACGAAGACCTTCACCATCAAGTGACGAACTTGCTCCTTCGTTTGGGCTAACTCGCCGGAAAGCTGAGCCCTCTCCCTCTGCGTTGCGTGACGAAGCGTCTCCATCTCATCCTGAAATCATTTTAACTCTGGATACACGTGAATCTCATTTGCGGGTCTACATTGTAATTTATATTGCGACGTTGTTAAATTTAACAAGCATTTGCGCTTGGATTAATTCATATTAAAAAAAAAACACATGTATCAAACTTTTGCCCGGCCCGTCACCCCCGTCCACAATTTGAATCGACTATGCCCAACATTTAACTTAGGGTAAAAAAAAAACAAAACGAGCAGCATATCCCAGTCACCACAGCTAAGCGTTAACATGGAACTCGGTTAAGGAGGTACGACTATTAAAGTCAGAAAATGAATTTGTTTTATATGAATTATAACTATATGAACTGTAACTACCCTTTTTTAGTTATTAAAGTTTTAATTTTTCTTTTAATAATCGAACAGTATGCAGTATGGAATTGAAATAAAGTTACATCTTTGCCTTTCTACTAGCCCCAATGATAATTATGTTACATGAAAATCGGAATCATGTTATATAAAAGAACACTTCGGACATATTCGGGCGTATACTAATAGTCGTACTGCCTTGAGTGTCTACATATGGCGTGGAAAATGATTAAACACGATAAAACAAACGGACAAGTGAATTGTTCAAAGACAGAATGATTAAAAGATAACAGACAGACAATAGACATTGTGCCGAACTTGACGAACGATAGTTTCTTCATTGCAAAGGTCTCGGTTAGCCATACGGATATCTCTTTAAGGGAGAAAGGTTTAATGAAAGATCGATCGAACGATTACGAGAAATGTGGAAAAACCCGACCTGGGAATAAGCGCCGAATAATTTCAACGATAGGGCTAACAATTAATAGCAGCTAAGCTTTTTTGTTTTTGGAAACGTACCTCTAGCCTCATGACAGCAGCGTAGCATCGACAAATTAGCGGCGGCAAGTGGATTACCGTCTTAATTTGTGCTCCGATGTCTGTTTGGATTCTTTCTTTCTTTTTTTTTTTTTTTGCAATCTTCATGCGCATCTTTCCCTTGACTGGCGTGTGTGTACGTGTGTGTGTGTGTGTATGAAACTTTGCATCACAATTTCATAACTTCTCCGTCACTAATTAATTTAAAAAATATTATGCCCGAACGGAACGCCGATAAAATTATTAACAGCGACCGAACACGACTTTTTCCAAAATGTGCAGAGCAAGGAAAAAGCCCGTAAGAGTTATGGTATCTTCATGGTAGATTCTTCGTCCGATTCTCCTACTCGTACGTCGTTTTCGATACGCTATTACGATAAGATCCGCGCGGCCGAAGTTTCGATAGATATGTACGAAACTGAGGCTCGCATACGATATTCAGCAGCGTGTCAGATTAACAAAAAATAAAAGTGCATTATAATTTTTTTTAAAATGGCAAACTGTAACAACATAACATAAAGCGATAATGACAAAAGGACCACCCATAAAAATAGCAAAAAGAAGGCCACTGGGCCGTGGGCGATTAATCTTGGAGAGTGTAAAGCGTGCTTTGCTCAATGGGGAACGAATCGGATTACGGGATGTCGATACAGACGGGTGGATGGGTGACAAGCGGATCGAGCAGTTGATCGTGGATTTTTAGGATAAAATTGCACTTAATTCGTTACCATCTACGTGTTACAAAAACGCGCTTTTAAACGCCGCGTCGCGCGTCCAGCATCAAAGCAAATCCGATAAATCTGTTGTTAAGAGAAGAACAGATAAACGAGCGTAAACGCAGCTAAGGCGGATACTACTCTTGCGTATAAATTATATAAGAAATAAACATTATCGGCAGAGTAACGAGGATATTTTTCGTATTAAATATCGTCGACATTGCCGAGTCCCGCCGCCTTTACTCACCTGAACGTTATTCAATTCGTCTTCGTAGCGTCTGAGACGCGATACTTCGGCCTTGAGGCTATCCACCTCGGCCATAGCTGCCTTCAAGTGATGAGATTTCTCGTCGACTTCCTGTTCCTTTGCCAGTAACTGTAATACAATCGTAAGTTTAAGAAAATAATGAAAAATCGTTCTCGATTTATTATCGAGGCGGAATAAACACTACTCCAACGCTTACAAGATGTTTGATCTTTGCCATCTCCTGAGTTTGGAAACCTTCCAGTTGCTCGGCATCTTCTTGAAAGGTGTAAAGCTTCTTTTTGTACTCTGAAAGAGAGAAAAACAGAGATAATCCAGGCGACCACATGTGGCATATGGTCGAGATGCCAACTATAGTTAATTCCCATGCGACAATAAGACTAATCGAATCGGCACGCTTCGCGCGCTCCGAAATGTTTTTTAAGGAGGTCGGAGCGCTTCATACTAGTCCAATGAGTGCTACGAATTTAAAGTCGTTTATACAAACTTTTACGCATCTATTGATTATAGTGGATGGTTATTTGTATTACAGCAGATGTCCTGTACCTAGAAAAACTTTTATTGCAATGGATTTACAATAAATGTTAACTGGTTTTTGCAAATTTTTGAAAAGGGGCATATTCGTTCAATTTTTTCAAAGAATAATCTGTAATTTTCACCATTTGGATATTCGATGTTATTTTCCGTTTATCAATAACAGCTGCTTGTTTATGAAGGAATTTTGTCGACAGATGAACAAAAGGCTCCCATTTTTAAATGGAAAATACTATCGTATATCTATATTAAGGTGGTGATTTCATAGAGCATTTTGCAAGAAAGAGGATGAGCCATTATATATCAAAATCGAGCAAAAATTGCAGATTATTCTTTGAAAAACCTGAACGAGTATGCATGTTCTCAAAAATAAGCAAAAACCAGTTAATATTTTTGCAACTCCATTGCAATTGATGTTTCTTTAGGTCAAGGTCATCTCCTGTAATACAACAAACCATCCACTGTAATCGATAGATGCGTGAAAGATTCTATAAACGACTTTAAAAACACAACACTCGTTTGACTAATGTGGAGCGTTCCAGCCTCCTTAAACGGTAAAATCCCCAGTAAATTATCCAGCGTGCCAATAAAAATTGTATACACTTTACATCAATTAATTTTTCCACAAACTTTATCTTCGGCATATAATATTACCTTCGGCGTTTCTCAAAGCAAGTTCCAGCGATCGTTTGGAATTTTCCGCTCTCTCCCTCTCCTCCTCGACTTTAGCTCTCTCTCTCTCCTGTTTCTCTACGGTCCTCTTCCACTCCTTCTCCTTCTCGACCAGCTTCGCTCGCCACTCGTCATCCTTCTTCTCAAACTTCTTCAGCAGCTCGGCTTCCTTCTTGGCCAAGCGTTTCCGCCACTCGTCCTCCCTGCTCTCCAGTCTCTTGAGATCTTTGCCGGAAAGTTGAGTGCCGTCGCTCAGCTTCAGTTCGAAGCTGTTCTCCCTCTTCAGGGGTAAAGGCGAGGACGGCGAGGCGGCGTTCTCCTCTCTGGAATCGTCGAGCGACACCTGCGAGCCTCCGACGCTGCTGTTCGAGCCGATCTGTGTTGCGGAACACGCGAAAATCATAAATACCGAAAATAACGACGGAGAATAAATAAACTGTGCACGTTCGATGTAGCGAACGACGCTTACCTGAAACGGATGTTTCGAGTTGATACCGCGCACAGTGCCGGTATTTCTGACGACGGTTGAAACATCGCTTCCAATTTCCTCGCGTATCTTGTTTTTCAGACTCGCGAACATAGTGCGCGTAATTCCTTCGGTAGAGCCGATAGCGGATGGGATGACAGGTCTCGCGCGCTCCCACCTGTCAACGTCAACGTCGACGCCGCTGCGGCCGATCGAGAGTGAGAGAGACAAAGCTGGAGGCCCACAACGAGCCGCACACGACAAAAAAAAAAAAAAAAAAAAAAAACCGATGACAAATTACGATATTAAAAATTATTATTGCAAAATAGCGACGAGTCCCGTGAACCCGTCATTTTTATCTCTCTGCTCGTTCGACGAGGCGCTTCACCCCCAGTACGTCCACTATTGCAAACGGATAATCAGCGCACGAAATTCATAAGTTGTAAATATGATAGAGTCCCGTGGCGTAGGAGCAGCCTTTCATTGCCAACTGCTCGACTTAACCGCATGCCAGCTGCCTGATAAATTGAGCATGAAGCATGTAGAACTCGCGAGACTCGACGACGGGGCCGTGTTGGACAAATTTTTTTTTTTTTTTTTTTTCAATAAAACCGAATAATTTTAATGCAACGGCGATAGTCGAGAAGCATATTTCGCAGACACGGCTTACGTGTCCGTGTAGATCGACGCCGAGTGTCAACCGAGAGACCTCGTTAGATCTTGACAGTCGTGCGATAAATTACTGACTGAACAACGGACTCGTAGGCCAGCGGCGCGGCTCTCGAAGTTCGAGTGTGCGTGCTCGCCGAGAGTCGAAATGTCGATGCGCACGCGATTCTCCCCCCAGTCCCTCCTGAGCCGTCTGTCATTGCGCACTTGGAGTACGGAATCTTGCGGGAGCGAATTTTCACACCGTCGTCACTGCTGTCGATCAACTCGGTTACTTTGATTTTTTTTCAGCATTGCCGTCGCGCGACACTTGTTACTTCGTCGACAGTGCGGCGAGAACCGAAATTCCATTGGCTCGACGACCTCGGACGATGGCAGACTCGTCGATGAATATCGGCAATCCAATCGGCATGGGAACATCGAGAAAAATGTCTTGCGCTCTGAATGGAAAGCTCAACGGCATAGAGGGAAAAACCCCTTTTCTCATCGGGGTTTCCGGTGGCACGGCCAGTGGCAAGGTAACGTCGTTAAAAATCACCGTCGCTCGTTCAACGATCTCCCGAAAAATCTTCGCCTCTAAAATCGTGTATGTCGCTTTCCAGTCCACGGTGTGCAAGCGAATAATGGAGAAACTTGGCCAGGTCGACATGGATCACATGGAGAGGCAGGTAGTATGCATATCGCAGGATAGTTTCTACAGGGATCTGACGAGCGTCGAGAAACTCAAGGCTGAGAAGGGACAGTACAATTTTGACCATCCTGACGCATTCGACAACGACCTCATATTGCAGACGCTGCAGGACATACTTGCTGGGATCAAGTGCGAAATTCCAGCCTATGACTACAGAACCAATAGTCTGTGAGCAGTAAAAGTATTTGCGCATAGGAGAGTCGGAATGTTGGAGAGGAAAAGTTTTAGAGCTAAGCAAATACACTGAGTATTTGAAGTGCGTATTGAAGTATCAAGTACTGAGTCAGTGACCAATACTCAGAAATTGTCCAGTACTCAGAACCTGTCCAGTACGTGGAACTTGCCCAGTACTCGGAGTTATTAAGTTCTGCCAGTACTCAGAGTTATCAAGTTTTGACAGTACTCCGAGTTATCCGAGAAATACCCAGTACTCGGTACTTGAAGTTCTCGCTACTTGAATACTTAATTCAAGTACTTAGGGTATTTGCCCAGCTCTGAACAGTTTCTAAGAGCTAAAATGATTACTCGATTATGGTTTCCACGATTCCATGTTTATAAACACACAAATTTACACACATTTTTTTTTTTATTAAATAATGCGGCAACATCAGTAGTCGTTGTAACGATAGTGTTGTCTTCGCGGCGAACATCGGCAGTAGTAACCGCGGCCTCGCAACTCGCGGGAATGCATGGCCTCGCTCTGCAAAGAAAAGGGACAAATTTAGGTCGAAGTTCTTTTTTTTTTTTGCTAGAAAAACTTACCCTTGGAGTGTATTCGCGGAATTCACGGCTGTGTCCGGCGCAGTACGGGCACACAGGAGCGACCGGTTGCGGCTGCATCATCGGCAACGATAGCGTGATCGGCGTCGGTTGCAGAGAACGTTCCATCTGCCAAGATCGGGGAGCCGACGACAATTGGGCTCCCCCGTCGCAAGGGCACCAGTGCCTTCCGCCGTGCTTGCAACCATCGGCCGTTCCGATAACGATGACGATGCCGACCAAGGCCAGAGTCCAGAATAATTTTTCGTCCATCACTTCGATTTATCGGTTATCGATGGCGGTTTTCACGTAGCTCTTTCCACTTGATTCGGATACCAAATTATTCTGATACAAAGACTGTCGTTCCGTACCGCTTTTATACGAACTAAACGGCGTACCGTGCCGCATACTTTGTTTTCGTGTTTCGTCATTTTTTTTTGTTGCTATTATTTTTCGCTCGCGGAAGTAAGCGACTCGGCACGTCCCATCGGCATCGGGCACATCCGCCTCGTCGCAAAATTTTTTCATGCCAATGACCAAAACATATTTGATTGACTCTGTATAAAAATCGTGAGGATTTCACAATTGTATTTCGTCGATTACGCATGTATCGAGCAGCCAGGAGGAAGATATACAATCGATTTGTGTGTTTCAGGATCAAAGATCAGATAACAACGATATACCCCGCGGATGTGGTGCTGTTCGAGGGGATTCTTGTTTTCTACTTCCCAAAGATAAGAGATCTATTCCACATGAAGCTATTCGTAGACACGGATTCGGATACGCGACTAGCCAGAAGAGGTACATGTATATCATTTTTTTTTTTCATTTTTTTTTTTCCAATGTTTTCCTTCATTTCATTTCCTTAAGTCGTCGAAAACCGATAATTACAATCGCCACTCGACAGTTCCCAGGGATATAAATGAAAGGGGCCGAGACTTGGACTATGTGCTAAACCAGTACATGAATTTCGTAAAGCCCGCTTTCGAGGAGTTTTGCTTACCGACAAAAAAGTTTGCCGACGTTATAATACCGAGGGGAGCCGATAACACAGGTAAATAAAAATCATTCTCGTCACTCTTCCTTTCTCGTTCATATATAGTTAATAAGCGCTATCACACTTGAGATTAAACGTTGAATTGGGCTTTTGCTAACATTCTCTCACTCCCATACTATATAGTAGGTATGCTCTAAGAATAACCATCCGAGTTGACTTTGGGTCACTTGATAGTTTTTTTTTTTTGTTATTTTATTAAACACAAATCGATAATTTGCATAACGTGACACACAAAGTAGGAATTTAGTACTGCCGATCGTCTCGTTCCTTTTGTACCCAGATAGAAAAATGACGGCACGGAGACGGAACGGTGGCGGTACCAATGGTAAGATACCCGTTTGACGGCACGTCTTTCTATCTGGGTAAACGATGTGAGCTTTATAGTCGAGTCGTCACTTTTATGAGCATTCTCATGCTACCTAAATCGTTGCATAATTGCAGCCTGGTAACTCTAGATACGAAATTTAAAAACATAGTCGGTTGTTGGAGAATTTACGGCAGCATAATTCCTATTGTCCGTCTTACGGTATGTCTGTGATAAAAAGCATTTACTTTCCATGAGTGCTGCCCGGAGTTCAGAGTTATTTAGTCTGTCGTGGATCGGTCGTTGCCGACAGAGGAACCGGCAATAATGAGAGTTGCAAGACGAAAAAAAAACATACATAGTTTGGTTGTTGTATGTTTGCAGTGGCGATAGACCTTATAGTGCACCACATCTGGGACATTTTGCGTTCGAAAAAGGCCGATACTGCGTCCGGGCAGCATCCATACATCTACCAGCATAGGCGCACTTCGGCTTCATCTGACATCCTCAGCAGATGACTGATTTAAACTGAAAAAACAAAAACCGAAATAAAACAAAAACCGTGCATGATTTACACATCCTTATTCAAGCGCACCGCATTTTTTTTGCCGTTATGCAACACGACGACGACTGCTATAACTGTTACAACTGCTCTGACCTACTTACCTACTTACGCATTTGATCGATTTCACCGAGATAATGACTATTCTTACATGTTTAAGTGTGCCAGATGAATTTTTCACTTTCAATATGGGTAGTAAAACAAACAAAGAAAAAGTATTATTCGTTGATTCCTTATACTGTATACGAGCCCTCGTGATATTGCGACGAGCTCATTTTTATTGTCATATATAATCGCGCCCTTGAAACTCCCCGTTAATGGTACTCTATTATGTGACTACTGCAAGATAATGTGATGCGAGAAAACGGTGTCTCTCGTTACACGATTGGTGTTTTTCGTGAATTGCTGCAATATGGAGAATAAACCAACAAATGAGCAAATAATATACCGTTTTTTTTTTATTTACATATTTGGTATTAAGCTATAGACGCAAAGTTTGAAAGACTACACTGTTAAAAAAAATGTTAATTCAATGTACCGGACTGGACGTTTTTATGCAGAAACTGGTACATTTAATCTAATGTACAGTTGTGATGAAAGATTAATGAACTTTTTTAGCGAAATATAACAGTAAAGTAAATAACTGGATTTAAAGTACAGGTATAGTAAAATTAGAGTAAAGTATTTCTAAAATTTTAAATATATTGTACATTCATTTTTCATCACAATTATACATAAAATTTAATATAACAGTTTGTGCAAAAAACCTTCCTCTACCAGTACATTAAATTTCGTAGGATTTTTTTTTACAATGTATAGTACAAATTAAAGGGATAGTTCTCCATATACCTCCTCGTGTCTAATCGCAAATTTCGGAATTAATTAACCCTATTTGGAATATAATTAACCCTAATTCGTCCAAGCTCTACCTTTATCTACACAATCCTCTTCGTCTTTGTGTTGCAGTGGCCATAGAGTTGATAGTCCAGCACATAAGAGATTTACTAAGCAACCGGGGTAGGGTAACGATGGAAGCAGCATGCGGGATTAGTCGTGCGGAAGGAGTCTTCAAGAGGCCGCATTAGATTCTTCACCAAGAGTCATTGTACAGTCTTTAATCCTAATAGTTGCCACAAGTGATGACATTCATTTTATAAATAATTCGTGCGTTTTCGCAGGCGAGAAACGGGCGCGTCGTTGCGCGACAAGGAGCGGTTTGATCTTGCTAAATTAATTTTTATGTACTCTTAGTAATTAGTCCGAAACATACGAGTCACCTCTTCCGTGAATTTCAAAGACCTGCAAAGTGTGTGTTTATTTTTCTTTTTTTTAACAGAGACTATAAGACCCCGTTGAATGCTGGATTAATTCGACCGGCAATATATCGTCGAAATATGAAGTGGGTTACAAAATATTTGTTGGATAAAACGAAAGAAAAAAAATTATATTTATCACAAGAGTCCGTAGGTTATTATATTGTTGTACTTCACTGATAATACAATTCTATATTCATACCATCGTGTATTTCATCTGAAACATCTCTGTTAAGGACAATCTATAAAAAGTCGCGACGATCGATTCGCCTAAACGTGATTCAAACGTTTATCGAGCACTTTGGATCAAAAGACGCGGCAGCGTTTCGACGCCAAATACTTATAAAGGATACAGTCCTGAAGTTTGATGTGATCCTTGTAGATGGTATACCATTTTTTCAGGACAATTTTCTCCCAATGTGTTCCAGTCTGGGCGGCTATCAACTTTTTCAAGTCTCCTATCGTGTCGTCCGGATTGCATTTGACCCTCACTTTTTTTCCGAGCCGATCGTTGCACGTTATTTCTAGCATGTTTGTTTACCTCGTTCTCTCGAGCCCTTAACGGAAAGACGCGTTAATCCTGGCAATAAGCGGGTTACAGTGTTACAGCATCGTCTTAGCAATGCCGATTTCAGTCGGGACGTTATCGAAACTAATGTTACCTTGTGTGACGACGAAATATTCGTTTTCCAGTCAGCACTTTACGACGGAAACACTGTGCGAAGTATCGTCAACAACAAACAGCATTGCTCACGGATAACGTGCGGTCGCACGGCCGGTGTTAGTGTCCTAACCTAACCGTTGGGCGCTGCGTTAGGGAGACACGCGTTACGTCACATCCGCAAAAAAAATTTGCGAAGTCAATCCACGAAGGAGATACATGTAGATATAGATATCTATATATACATACGTATATGTATTTGGGCAGCCTATTGGAAAACTATGAATATTAATAATTACATTGTCGACTATCTACTGCGGTGAGGGATAAGGGTGGGGGAGAAATTCGCGCACCGTGGTTCTCCAAATAACGGTCATTTGACCACGTATACCGGAAGTGGTGGCGTACTCGGCACAATCTCCACATCATTCGGCGCCGGAGAGCGTGTTGCGAGATCGTCCGGTAACAGTAGTTTGTAGTAGTGATCACCGCGGTGTGCTTGTTCAGCTCAGAGGAGCGCGTGTGTGCTTGCGTGTGTGCGTGTGCGTGAGAGACTGTGTATGGGTACATTTTTTTTGGTTTTTTGAATAACTCGCACGATGGTGATCCAGCAAGAGGTAATATCGAAAGCGGAGGAGATAGCCGATCAGGTAAATACATTCTTGCAAATGTCCTGTGTACGAACATTGAAAAAAAGTGTCTTCGCATTAATTTTTTAATTTAAAAAATCACGTACGATAGGTCTCATGGGATACAGGTGGGCTCCTGTCAACGTCATCATGACCAGGCTGTTGTCAACTATCACATATTTTTAACTATTACAGACTGCAAGATGCGTACACGCTCCCTCACTTGTTTGTCGCAGCAACGATACGCGCGAATTATCACCGAGCCGAGTCTGGCGAAGCCCGAAAAAACTCGGTGTTAAAAAACCGCAGGTTACGGGTCGCAAATAGTTGACCCCGCGCGTGCACTCTCTCGGCGCGACGCGTTCCGGTTATTTTCCGACGACTTTTCTTATTTACTTTTTTTTTTTCTCACGCATATGTGTGCCCTCTGATTGCAGGTTATCAGAAATGGAAAGCACGTACTACCGACTCTCGCTCGTCTGTGCCTTATCGCCACCTTCCTGGAGGATGGCCTCAGGATGTGGTTCCAGTGGAACGAACAGAGAGAGTACATGGACATGTCCTGGGGCTGCGGAAAGTTCCTCGCCACGATCTTCGTGCTCGTTAACTTGATAGGACAATTGGGAGGATGCGTCATGGTTATCGGCAGATGGCGAGTCAGCATAGCGTGCGGCATGCTCTTCTTCATCGTCGTGTTGCAGACTTTCGCCTACAGCATACTCTGGGATATGCAGTTTTTGTTCAGGAATCTCGCTCTCATCGGAGCTCTCCTTCTGGTTCTCGCCGAATCGAGGGTAGAGGGAAGGTCACTGTTCGCCGGAGTTCCCACTCTCGGCGACAACAAGCCTAAGAATTATCTCCAACTCGCCGGAAGAGTTCTATTGGCATTCATGTTCATCACTCTCATACGCTTCGAGGTCTCCGTCATGCAGATACTCCAAGACATACTGGGCAGCATCCTCATGGTCATGGTCACCATCGGATACAAGACAAAACTGAGCGCTCTGCTTCTTGTACTCCTGCTGTCCGCGCTCAACTTCTATCACAACGCCTGGTGGACCATTCCCGATCACAAGGCTCTCAGGGATTTCCTGAAATACGACTTTTTCCAAGTAATTAGCCGCTCGTTTCTCCGCTTTTCCCGCACAAATATCGCGCGAGCGTCGCCACTAACGCGAGTTTCTTTTTATTATTGCAGACTCTCTCCGTTATCGGCGGGCTTCTTATGATCGTGTCGCTCGGACCTGGCGGTGTGTCGATGGACGAGCACAAGAAAAAATGGTAAATCGTCGGGACGTCGCTCGAACGAACGATATTTTTTTTTTTTTTTTTTTTTCTTCCCACCACCACGTCTCCCATCGCGCCGAGCACCGGCAAGATTACCGGGAGGACACACAACACACAGCATTGAAGCAAGAGCTAATCCGACTTAAATCATTTATAAATAAAGTATCATAAAGGCGGGTCGGAACGACTTTTTTTTTAGTTAATCTATCCCGGACTAGGTTGAGGCATATACCGCGCATTACATTATAAATCATACAAAAGAAGAAAGACATACCGAACCTAATTTATACTATGATTAATCATTAATGGCATTGTATATAAATACTATATAGCAGGACATTTATCGTGAAAAAAAAAAGATATATATTTTATTTTGCCTTTTTTTTTTACCCCGTCCCTCAATTTTATATTCGAGAGATATTCCGTCTTGCTTGTACGCGAAAAACATATCGTCGATACATTGGTAACTAAATCTTCCGTAATTCGTTATCTGCTTAACTGTATTACCGTCGACTATTGTAATGATTACTGTTGCGCAAAGATAATGTTGCTCTGCTGTAAATAAATCGATCGATTTCTCATTTTATCGCTCGCATTGATTTTTTTTTTTTTTTTCTTTCGTTCTTTTTCCATCGCATCGTGAGACGAAGTGTAATGTGGAGCGAATCGAGAATACACCCGCGCGCCGCCAGTAGCAACGTGGTGAGCGCGGCGAAACAGCTGTTGTGCCGTGACAGCTGTCCCTTGATTCCCGATTCCCCGTGCTCGTATATCGGAATTGTCTCTCAATCGGCACAAGCAGCATCTTGCCTTCGTGTCGCCTCGCGCTCATCGGCGATTAATTTATCCTCCGGGAGCGAATTCGTCATGGAAAACGTTCGCGTTCCTCCAACGCATTTCGGATAACATGAGGTAAGAGGCGATGCGAGCCAAGAGCCCTTTTGAGCAACCGCGAGTTCCGAGAAAACTAACCATAATAAATTTTTTTTTAAATGCCCAAACCTGGAGCTCAAATAATTTTATTAATTTTTGTTTTTCCGATAAAAATAGATAATCAGTCGAGGAGGAGGGCGCATAAGACGAGCACCAAGAGTCCAGCGTAACAATGTTTTCGGCATTCAAGAGATTGGCCGGAAAGTCGGACGGGATGGGCAACGTATCTCCGAGACCTGCCCATCGCTCGATGCCGACGACGCTCCAGCGAAAATTTGCCAAAGGGGTGCAATACAACAGTAAGACCGAACCACCATTATCAAGTTCGCCTTATTTTGTTGCACAAATATAATTTTTTTTGTTTAACGTTTCAGTGAAGATCATAATCAAGGGGGACAGAAACGTCGGCAAGTCTTGTCTCTTTCACAGGCTCCAGGGGCAAAAATTTATAGAGGAATACATTCCGACGGAGGAGATAAGAGTGGCGAGCATACAGTGGAACTACAAAGCCACAGATGACGTGGTGAAGGTCGAAGTTTGGGACGTGGTGGACAGGGGAAGAAGGCGCCGCAAGTTGGAGGGTCTCAAGATGGAGAACAACAAAACGCCGTTGGACAATATTAGCATAGAGGAACCTGCGCTGGACGCGGAGTTTCTCGACGTTTACAAAGGCACAAACGGCGTCATAATAATGATGGACATAACGAAAACGTGGACGTTCGATTACGTGCAGAGAGAATTGCCGAAGATTCCCGGTCACATACCGGTGATCGTTCTCGGCAATCATTGCGACATGTCTCACCACCGGAGCGTAACGTCCGATCACGTAACGTATTTTATCGATTCGCTGAGCGATAGAAGCGCCCAAGTAAGATACGCCGAATCGTCGATGAGAAACGGTTTCGGTCTAAAGCTTTTGCACAAATTCTTCAATCTTCCGTTCTTGCAACTGCAACGAGAAACGTTGCTGAAGCAATTGGACACCAACGAGGAGGAGACTCAACTGACGGTCCAGGAGCTCGATCTGTTTCAGGAGAGCGACGAGGCCGATTACGACAAATTTCTCGATAATCTCGTTAACAGAAGAAGGGCCATCGCGGATTCGAGTTCGACCGCGACTGTTTTGGTTCCTAACGTAACGTCTTCGCTAAGTGGCGGTCGTCACGTTGGCGGAAGCTCCTCGAGCGGCTTGCCGCACGTCAACGCGGAGATGAGAAGATCGGTGTCGATGCCGACTCCCATCGGCGGTGGAACGCCAATACCGGCGATGAAGAATCTCGATGTTAAGCCGAGGAAAGAAAACACTACCATTCCGTATACCAAACAGCCGGTGAATTCGCAGAGTAGCACACCGGCCAGCCTGCCGGCAATCAAGGTTCCAAAAGTGGAGCTCACCAGAGCGGCGGAATCATCCGAGGATTCGGAGCGAAAGAACAGCGGTACAACCCAGTCGTTCATGTCGAAGATATTCGGGAACAAGAGGGACGATGAGGTCGGGACAAATTACAATAGCAATTACAGCTCGCCGATAACGAGCGTCGAAGACTTTGTCCCCGACGATGGCATGTTGGACAGATCGTTCCTGGACGACAGTCAACCGTCTCCGCAGCGGACGCAGAATCAAGCTCGCGACTCGGACAGGTAAAACAGACGCCAAAAAAATTGTATCCCAAATATGTTTGGGAATACCGTGTTTGGGAACCATAGAGCTAAAGTTTAATAATTTCCCTAGCAAGTGAAGCGACCACCATACGACCAAAAAAACGACCGGTCGTTTTATGCCGTTTTGACGACCACAAAACAACCAATAAAACGACCATTTTGTCGGTTTAGATTTGGTCGTCTTTTGCTCTAACGACCTAAAAACAACCGAGGTAACGTCTGCTCAAACACGCTGGTAGTTTTTGGGGTCGTTAAAGGAAATACGACCAAGCCTAAACTTAAAAACTGGTCGTTGTTTTGGTCGCACGGCGGTCACCAAAACCGTACAAAACGACCAGTCGTTTCGCGGTCGGTTTCAAGGGTCGTTTGACCTGATAGGGTTGCGAAAACTTCGCTTGATCGATATAGTAGTTCACGCATTTAACATCTGGTTTCTCAAGAGCACTGACTCCGACCAGTGCTCTTAGGTACAGTTAGGTACCGATTAATCGATACCTAAATTGTACTCTAACTATTTTTTTTTGTTTCAGCGATACGGAGACTGCGAATCCTCTCGTCGCCGGATACGAGGACGATTTGTCGTCGGCGGACGAGCTCTCCATTACCCCGGTGCAGTCCAAGCCCGATCTACTGATGGAGAATCCTCTTAGCAAACAGAAAAATAAATCGTTTACCGGCCTCGTCGGTGCGGACCGGAACAACGATCGGACTAGCGCAAAACGGGATTCGGTTTCCTCGACCGAGCAGGAACTGCGTGTGAGCGGGCAGCAGCTGGACGACAGTTGGCTCGGTCGTGACTCCAAGTGGCGACAGAGTCCCGAAGGCGGCGAGGACGTTAGCAGCAGTACCAGCACGAGGAAAGACCGGCTCGAGCTCAGCGACAAGAGTTTGGACGTCAGCATGACGAGCTCGAACGTCCATCTCGAGCTGCTCGACAGCACGAGTATGCGACAAGTGAGCTCGAACGGGAGTAGTCCGATAATGAAGGATAAGAAGAAACACAAAGAAAAGGTAACGTATAATCTCAATCTCCGTTTCTCCCTATTCGATCGATAAATCTACGATATTTATACGAAGAAGGTAACATTGCAGAGCGAAGACAAGGAGAAACGAAAGAAGAAGAAATCAAAGGACAAGGAGAAGTCCGAAAAGACTGAGAGAAAGAAGAAGCGCTCGGTGAATCGAGCCCGGGACGATAATAAAAGAGAACGGGACGAGTTCGAGGAATTTTTGAACGGCTCGACCACGAGGGTCGCCGGTCTGGACGTCGCTTACGAGGCAATATAATTAACTTAATAAACGCCGTTATACACGAATAAAAAAAGCATGTTATTTTTACGTTAAAAAATAACCGTTATACTACGTTACCTCGATAATCATTGCAATCCATAATCGTGTATCATCGTTCCAGCTTAATAATGTTAATAAATGTATATTTATTAAGAAATTTTTATTGGCGTGTGACGATTACGCGTCGACGCTACCAGCTCGAAAGATCTAGACGAATCGCGCGTTCGCTGGTCGCGCACAGCTCGCGGCGCCCCGTGTGCCGCTCTGCAGCCGAGAGAGAGCCAACCAAGATCATGGTGGTTCGCGCAAACGAGTGGAGCACGAGTGCGTCAAGCTCCGATTGATTGAATAAAAAAAAAACTACGGTTAAGGTAAATTTAACGTTAAACAACGAGAGATTTGTCGCGAGGACGTTAAACATGTCGGTGTGCATACGAACGATATCGAACAAATTGTCGTTGCCCTTCGTTGGCACGGTGAAAACAGTATCGCCAGTCGATCGACAGCTGACAAAGAACGTAAAGAAGACCACGGCGTTTCTGGAAGAGGTAACACGCACCCACTTCGCCACAGTATGAAAATTCATTTATCGAACGATTTGTCAAACATCCTCCGGCAAACGATGCGGCACGTTTGTAAAACGTTCGATCAGAATATCACCTGATCACTCGTACATCGCCGACGTTACGTACTTTCCGGTCGGCTTACTTGCCGATATCACTTAACCTCCTGTTTGCTTACATAAGACATAACATAAGAGTAGCGATTCCATTTAATAATTATTTATTGACAAAACATCGAGAAAAAATATCGTACAATCTTCTCACGACGAATCATTTTAGACGTCGTGTACGTAAAAACGTGAGACGCCTCTATTTTGTCACGTTTTTGTACAAACTTCGTCCGTACGTGTCTGTAATTTAACTATCTGTTATTGTAGTTTTTCGGCGCTGGCTCGACACTAAAAAGTGAAAGACGAGAACCAGCCACAGCTGCGAGTCACTACCGGGTTAAACCTTTGGAGACAACGTCGGACAATGTCGTCGTGTGGAACTACAGGCTCGGGACGTCGAGGAATTGGTCCATCGGTAACGAAAAGGAGCGCTTCGAGGATATCACCAGAAGGCCGCTCCACGAGGCTAGTAAGATTGCTGGATCTAGGACAATTCTGTCGGTTCCTAATAATGAGCCAGCCGTGAGCTCCCGAGAGAAACCAGGACTGGAGCCCGGCGAAAACAATGCGCTTGGCAAACCGACGCAAGATCAGTTGAATCATGTTTACGAAGTACTTCGCACAGACGTGAGTTCATCCTATATTGTTGGTATGGAAAAACATAGAATGCAGTAAGAAAAAATATATATATACATATGTATATAAATATTTTCAGCTACCTGCATTTTTCATCAAATCTGTCGACTATTCCATCTATCATCCCAACATAGTGTTTGAAAACAATATCAGGGGTACTGTGACAAAGTAGGTCGAACAAACGTTAAATTGTTATCAATCGTTTTCCCGAGAATCGAGAGACTAACGGAAATGGGCGCATTATTTTGTGTTTCAGAGGCATGTACGACTACGCGAAGCAGACGGCGATGCTGAGGATCATAGGCCATTTAAAGTTTGCGTACGTGAAATTTGAAGTACTGAAAATGACTGTTCACCCTGAGGATGACTCTGTGAAAGTTCGATGGCGTATTCGGGGTATATCGGGAATTAAAGTTTTAGTTTTCTTTTGGAAATTCAAACTGTGGAAAATCAAAGCGACGCTTGATACTCTCGATTGGTCAGTTTCTTTATTGTTATCTTGTTTCCTTGTCAATTTTTTTTTCTTCAATAACAACCCGCTCCTATAATTTACTTGTTTCAGCTGGCACGATGGTTTCTCTACGTTCTACGTAGCCGACGAAGGCAAAGTAATAAAGCACGTGGCCGACAGAATGATGCCCGATCAGGACACCGAAGTAACGAAGGATAAAACGGCCATGGCTGCTAAACTGGCGCTGTTCTTGGGTCTCGTAACGCCTCGGGAATTTCTCACGGACATCTCGCCTCTAATGTTTTGCGGTATCGAACTCGAACGGAGCGACGATGCAGCCCGTCGAAAAACGGCCGACTCGTCACTAGAACCGCATTAAATAACGCTTCGTCGATTATTTTTCTACGTGTTACAAAGTTTGTTTTCATGCAGTCCTTCCCCGACACTACCAACAACTTGCGATCTGTTTGAAATTGAGGACGAAACGAAAAAAAAAAAACCAAAACCTTGCTTGAAACTCGATATTGGAGAAATTTATCTGAATTGAGAGCTTTTTTTTTTTTGCTATCAAAAAATTCGATCAGTAGTTTTCGAGTGAAAATGTAACGAGATAGTAATAAAAATTAGTAATACATACACTATAACATTTACTCCCATCAACTAAGATTCGAGCGAGCACGAGACACGGAAATAGAGAGATGCATACGAGGATAAGGAACAAAATTTACGACACCATTGGATGAAAATGTATCAATTAATGTTATACACCAGTTTGTACAACGCAAGGCAAGTCCTGTTGTAAATAGTAGATAATTGTTGAATATAAACGTATTGTTACGCAAGTATCAAATATACTTCAGTTGTGTTCCATTCGGTCATTGGCATATCAGTCCCAAGTAGTCGTCCATTAACGTACCGATCGCGAACTGCAATCAACATAACATCTATAGAGAAATGTTAAATGCTAGATAGCTCCATTTCAGATCAGGACTTACGATTCCTGTGGCATCTACCCTGGTGCCCACGATCTTCAGTCTTATCTCATCATCGGCTTGTATCACAACGTCCTGAAGGATCAATTAAAGTATTGATGAACAAACATTTTTTTTATTGAAAATAAATAATAAATAATGAAAATATATAAGATCACCTCCTCTTTCGATTTGTAGCAGGGTGGATTTATATTTGGACAGAATTGCATTTCAGCAGGAATAGACTGTAAAGAAAAGCTATCAATAAGTTATCCATATTCGAAAAAAAAAAAAATCAGAAATGGGATAAGGTTGCGAACATACGTGATGCGATATAAAACAGGACAGAGGTCCTATCTCGGCGAACATTCCAACCTGAAAAATCGTGTTTTATAGATAAACAACAATTGGAGTGCTAGATACAATAATGGACGGACGCGTATTCTATTACCTTGTTAACCTGCGTGACAACCGCATCTAAAACTTCTCCCTTGAACGGTCTAAAGACTATTGCTTTGTACTTGACAGGATAAACGACGAAACCTTGGCCAGGCTGAATTATACCGGCACCGATGTTATCGATTGTCGTGACCGCGACGACGAAGCCGTACCTGCGTTCGTTGAATAATTTTAAAGAAAAATCGTTTCAATATAACGAATCTATCGGTGGCGTAACGATAATCGACTTACTTGCCGGTACAAGTGCCCTCCACTTCGGTGTACAATTTTTGTTTAACTGTGTCGAGTAATTGTGGCCCGAAGTATCTTGGATGTAACAGAATTTCGTGCTCCAGCGATATCTACAAGGTATTCAGGTTTTTATAAATAACAATTATAGTTTCGTTCTTTCGAGTATGCTTTGGAGGCGCACGTACGTGATAAAACATGTTTTCTCAAGGGTTTTTTTGCCCGAGGGTCACAGTTTTCGTTATGTTTTCTCTACACTATATACAAACATACGCGTTTCAATATTAGCGGCAAGTTTATAGCAGCTTGGAGGTTATAAATCGCATACGGTACTTCCGAAGTTGAGAACTAACATGTGGCGACCTCGAACACATTATCTCCCAACTTCCAGCAAAATACCTCCGACCGGCAGCGTGTAGTTTTCCAACCTCACAGTACGTCAGTGGCGTTCAGTAGTGTTTATCGCTTCGATTTGAACGGAACTCTGTTGCTCACGAATTTCGTTGGACGAGATTTACTCCACGATAAACGAAGTACAAAAGAGCAGCGAACAAAGAGATCCGTTTCGCAAAAAGAATCAAACCGGAAATGTCGACGAGTAAGAATAGTCCTGGCGAGGAGATAATTCTCAGTTATCACGACTGTTTGCTGCGACGCGACGACGTTGATTTGTTGCGTGGCCCGCACTGGCTCAACGACGCTATAATAGGATTTTACTTCGAGTATCTCGAGCACACGCTCGACGACACGGAGGACAAAACCGGCGACGATGTTCTCTTCGTGAGTCCGGAAATGACGCAGCTCTTGAAGCTTGCGAGCTCTTCCGAGTATCCTGCTCTGATGGATTCATTGAACGCCAAAGAGAGGAACTACATTTTCTTCCCTCTGAACAACTGCGACAGTCGAGTGGCCGCCGGCGGTTCTCACTGGAGCCTGCTCGTTGTCTCGAGAAAGGAGACCAACGTCTTTCATCTGGATTCCTGCAGAGTAACGAATAGATCCGTGGCTGTAAAATTTGCCCACAGACTAATGGACTATCTCTGGGGTTATGGAAAGCAGGACTTGGTAGAGCTAAGGTGTCCGCAGCAGGAAAATGGATACGACTGCGGTTTGTTTACTCTCTGTTTCGCGGATGCGTTAGTCCAACATATACGAAGGAAGCCTGAAATAGTAGAATGCAATTTCGACGGCGTCAAGAGCATTGTTGGAATCAAGAGGAAGGAACTGTTGCACTTGATAGAACAGCTTAAAAGTGATGGTGAAAAGGGCCGATAATAATGTACGATAATAATAATGATAATAATAATGTACTTGCCTATAAATAAATTGGACAAAATAACGGAAAGATCCTTTTTCCAATGATACGTAGAATTCTCTACGGGATTTAAGGATATCCGAGATTCGTCAGATCGCTTGAAAAAAATGTGACTGTCGATAACCCGTGAATTGTAATGCCAGATGACTCTGCCCGTCTGTTACGCGATGCTACGGTAACGTAAGCGTTCTGCAGTGATCTCTCGCCAATGTGAATATTATTAAAATCGTCGGTCGTACATGTTTTCGTCGTCGTTCGCCAGATATCGCGGAAGGCTCGAGTTTTCCCACCGGACAAACCACCAGACTCCCCGCACTCGTATCAGGCGTTACGAAACTACGGGTCGGATTTTTTTTGTGTTGCCAGTTACGCCGTTCGCCCGACGCCGAGTGGCCAAGCTCTGGCAGCACAACGGATTATCTCGATTTTCCATTTTTTGTCGACGCCGCTGACGTCCGTGCGCCAGCTTCGCTCGCTGGTTTTCATGTGTCGTTCGGTTTACTGCGCGAAGCGGCCGTGACGCCGCTCGAAAGTTTTGTTATCTAGCGACATAAGGAAGCGGTCTTCGCGAGGAATCCAGATGATTGTTGACTAGTGTGCCGGAAATTTCGGCGTCACGTGCCGCACTTGGTAAGCGAGCTTGGCCCTTCAACCCTTTCACTCGAGCCGCAATCAAATTACACAGACACATGTATATTCATTGGTGTCCACAGTTCGTGAAGCGCTTGCTGTTCCCACTCGGCGCTTTAAAGCCCGCGTGGCAACTCGCTTGACAGACAGTTGCATTATCCCTCCCGTTCTATCGAGCTGTCTGTTGTTCCTCGACAACGTAAATCGTACTACGTGTATATACATATAGCGCGCGTACATCAGTTGTCGAGCGGACACAATATTGTTCGTTACTTCTAAGACGCGGAGACGACGGATGATACGCTCCAGGATATATAATAAATATAGAATTTCTCCTGCAGGGAATTGCAGGGGTCTGCAAATAGAACGCTGTATACGTTGCGGCCGATCGATTTTTCTTTATTCCCGATAAAAGAGTTTGTCCACGCGAGAATGCTGCATCGCAACGGGGGGCGGCGGGGGCAGTGAAGCGGCACGATTAATCGGGTTCTAAGCGAAGTACGATTGTAGCCACGTACGCGCTCTCAAATTATTGCACAAATACATAAATTTACTTTCACTCCCCAGTCGTGTCGCGGAAGTGAAAGAGAAGAACAATTGTTCGCTTAATGGGCATTCCACTGAAGTATCTTTTTCTTGTGGTCTTTACAATCTTACTTTGATGTTTTCTTTCTTTTTGTTAACAAATATTCGCACTTGGAGTCATTGAGTCGTGACATAAAAATATTATAAAAATAAACGATCTTAACGATTATCTAGTAAATAACGAAAGCGCGTGACGGATTTGCCACGCTTACAGACTTTCCTCCGACAGAAAGATAACTTTGGCGATTATTTTTCGTACTACCAGCTCGTGCCGAGAGAACGTCATTGGCGTGTCGTCGTCACCGGCACTTTCAAAAAAGCATGGTACGAGCGGTCTGCAAGTAAAAGTGACGCCGAGAGGCGCTCAGAGGACTGACCTACGTTTAGCCATGCGCCCACTGCCAATCAATATGTCCTCGACCCTATATCTCCGTTATTCGTTGCGCGCTTTCTTTGCGGAAATTGGACTGTCGCGCTGCAAGAAAAATCGATCCCCCGACGCTCGGCGGGTATTGAGCCTTGAAAAGCGTTACCCGCTCGATAATCTATCCACGCTTCGTAATCTATCCATCATGCTTTATCTATCGCGTGCGGTAGATGTTCGGATAGTGCCGCGCCAAGATATAACAATAATCTTAATCGATCGACCAGTCGCTGTCTCCATCTTGTTTTTCACAGGAATCCGAAAGATGCGTGTTAAGAGGAGTCTAAACCCAGACAACGGTTACTTGGGTATGAGAGAAACAGCGCCATGAGGATTCTGTGAGAGCGAGAGAGAGGAGTTTGGACTCCCCTTAAGGGAAGGCTGAACGCGTATAAGTGCGGGACAGACAGAGGCAAAATTTTGAATCCATTTTTCTCCGAGATAATTCTATATTGTGAAAAACCGTTTCGGGGATAAATGGATCTTAAATATTTTGAGGTTATGATGATATTTGACCCAACTTAAGGGGATGTGAAACAGAATAAGTCGGCAACAAAAACTGTAATGAATGGCATTCGGAGATGGTAGACGTTTAACGCAAAAGTATTAGCTGATGTAGAATTCAATACCGCGTCCGATTATAGTTCGCTGTTACTCCATATGTCAACCATTTTTACATGGCATTCATTCGAAAAATGCAAGTATCTTGCACTCATATGTCACGTGGTACATGTTTCCACTCACCTTAAGATATTCCTTGCGGTACAGTAAAGTCAATCGAGTACCAAGATCTCAAAAATGGTGTGTGCCTATTTTAAAGGGATAATTAGTGCGAACTGAGGTGAATTTAGATGAAAGAGTTTCTTCTTTATGTAGGAAAACGTGTACGATAATGAATTTGCGGAAAAATGTCTCAGTTTATGTAAATAAATCCACGGGCACATTTTTACGCAGACTTTGTGAAGTCAAATTTGTAATTTTCGTTCGGTTTTAACAAGTGAAAGCTTATTTTGTTTCCCCGTAGATTCTCTACGAATTAACCGCAAAACGTGAATGATAATATTCATCGTTTAAAAATCATTTGTTTACGAAAAAAATGCAGAGCTACGGCGTTAACTAAACTTTTATTCTGATTGAGAATCTAAACGAAGCAACTTACTCGGTGGAGAACAAACAAAATAAGTTGCCGCTCGTTAAGATGCGACTAAAATTACAAATTTGACTTCACAAGAATTGCGTAAAAATATGTCCGAAATTTATTGTCGTAAACTGAGTTATTTTTCTGTAAATTGATTGCTGTACATTGTTGCTACACAAAGTAGGAACTCTTTGATCGCAAAAGTGTTTCCTTCGAAACGTGTACAAACAATTTTATAAGCCCGGGTAATCGATTGCCTCAATCGCACGGACTATCTTAAGAAAAAATTTCGAAAAAGTCGAAGAGTTTTGTCGGCGATTAATTGGTAACGCCGATTAGCTGTCGGCTCAATGTTCGATGTGTAAAATCGAGATAAAACTTTTTAAAAAAATCATGTTGTCTGTTCCTTACTTCAAAGTATGTATCGCCGATCGCCAAGCGGGGCGTTGATGTAGCCAGTGCGTGTAACTGGACCGTGCGAGAGCCGGAAAGACTTCCGTTACGTTTCGACGATTAGTCGAGGGAAGCGTAGATCCAGGTACATACATCCGTTGAACGCGTACACCAATACTTGCACGCTGCATGTAGGTTACAAGTTTATAACAGTACGCTTTTTTTTCTGCTCTACGAGCGTGCATGCCTGGCGTACGGGGTTTCGTACTTGCTTTACTTCTGACGTTAAATTATCTATCCGTGAGAATTATGGACGCCGTTGACCTGATGTATCGATTATATATTTATGAAAATTACTTATACATTCCGGAGAAGCCCCGGAGTGCGATATTGCGAGAGCGAGGTGCGTTGATATTCGCTCGGAATATCAGTTATACCGAGGATAGCGTACGGCGCGGTAACGGCTGATAATCGACGCTCGTTTGATAGAAACTAAGTACCCGACCTTGGGCACCGTTTCGAGTTTCATGATGAAAGGATACAGACGGGCAGATCCGTTTTAGAGTCCGCCGCAGTCGGCTGCACTGTTCAACCACTCTCGATAGTGTAGAGTAGCAGATTTTTAACATTCCTCGCATGGGAGGGTTTAAACGTTTGTCCAGAGTACTCATTAAAGGTCGGTCCGTTTATACCGGTTACGTAAGCAGTGTCTAATTGTGTCAATTGGAACTGTGCGAAACGCGTTTTTCTGCTCACTTGAACCGTCAGCTCGGTCATTATATCGCAACGAATACATACCGTGTGTTCCTTAATATAAACGTTTCTGTCGCTGGCGACATTCGAGATGATTTCCAAATACATTTGAGACGTATCACATACATACTTTCAGCCACTTTTCTGCATTTCTTAATTTAAACGTTCCCGTTACAGATTGCGGTCGAAATACATGCTAGAAAACAAAATTAAAAAGTGTCTCTGTTGATGTCGATTACGGTTTGAAAATCTGTTTTTTCGACCGGAAGTTAAGTCATGCACGTAACTTCTGGTGGCAAATAAGGATTTTCAAACAGGATGTGACGTCGTACCTGAAATACGTCATTGCCGCTTTTCTCATTTTTCGACCGAAAGTGATGTCACATAGGAAATGCGTCGCTTCCAATTTGGACATTTCATTTTTCGACGGAAGTGACGTATTTGCGGTATGACGTCAATTTCCGTCGAAAAATGAGATTTCGAAACCGGAAGTGACGGATTGTCGATCGTGAAATGCAATTTTGGAACCGGATATTAGATTAGTCGTAATATTAGATTTTCAAACCGGAAATGACGGATTGACGATCGAAAAATAAGATTCTTAAACCGGAAGTGGCGTATTTCCAGTATGATGTCACTTCCGCTCGAAAAATTAAATTTTCAAACCGAACGTGACGTATTTACGGTACGGTAATCAAAAAAAAAAAAAATTCCATCGAATAAAATATGGATCCTGTTTGTTTCAGGAAGAGGTATGAGCTGGACGAATCGCATGGCCCGCCACGGTAGCGAGAGAAGTCTTCACACGATGACGCCCCATCCTGGACAGGGTAGCAGGGCGCCGACCACCTCGCCGACGAGCGCCGGCTCCCCGAGGCCGTTCCCCGGAACGCCACTGGTCTCCCCGAGTACAAACGGAAGCAGCCACGATACGCCGACGGGGGTAACATCACCACCGGCGGGAGATTCGCGCATCCCTAGGCCGTCACCTACGGCTCTGCGTCGTTCGGCGAGCATGCGCGTACGCGGCGAACGGATCGTTCCCCATCTACGGCACAGCTCGGCCTCGACGACCTTACACCAACACCATCAACAGCGTCACGGTCATCTCCTCAAGCAGCACCAGCAGCAGTCCCAGCATCATCATCAACAGATCGTCGAGCCATTTCCAGTCATCACGGAGAATGGAGTCGACTCACATCGTCATCGCTCCTTCGTGAGTCGAAATTTAAAAAAAATATATATTATCACCTACTAAAAAATCTTTTTATTTCCTTCATTTTAAACGAGGAAACGCACAATGACGCATTTTTGTTTTTCACTGAAAACTTTGACTTTCCAGAAATCGGTTATTTCGGTATTGTATTATTTAAACAAAAACAAAGTGTATGGCGTTCGATTTTAAGAAATTTAGCAGAACAACCGACTTCTAGCATCCCTTAAATTACCGCGATGCCTGCAAAGCCTTGAAACACACAACGACGCATTTTTTTCACTCAGAACTCGGGTTTGTCAGAAATCGGTTATTTCGGTATTATATTATTTTTTTTTTTAAAGTGTGTAGTTCGATTCTAAGAAATTTAGCAGAACAACCGACTTCCAGCATCCCTTAAATCACTGCATTCTCTATTTAATATAAAATCATAATCCGTTTCAGAATTCCTTGGCGAATCGTTGTGCATTTTGTTTTTTTTTTTCAACTTAACGCTTAGAGAATTTAACGCAATTACACGTGCCAGTTTCTACAGGCATTTTTTTTTTTTTTTACCTAATCTCCGATACGCTCGCCTTCGAAACACAGAAATAAATGGAACAACCGACTTCCAGCATTGCTTAAGTCACAGCATTGTCCATTTAATATAAACTCACAATACGTTAAAGAATATCTTGGATAAATCGTCGTGCTTTTTTATTTTCCTCATATCAATGCCTACAAAATTTAACGCAATTACACGTGCCAGTTTTTCCAGACATTTTTTTGTTTCGCAATCGCCGATACGCTCGCCTTCGAAACACACAAATAATCGTATCCACGCCGCCCGGGATATCCTGTGTAGCTCGTTATCTCCGAAGTTCGTCGTGACACGAAGAGGGATCGTCGTTCCGGCACAACTCCGAGGGAGCTAATTATGATTTGCGTGGTCGCCGGCACGCGGTGGGCCGTTCGCGTGACGAGCGCACGTTCGGGCTGTCGAGTGTACGAGAATGAAGTACACGCGAAGGCGTACACCATTTTATCATGGTAACTTTACTACGGCTCACGAAGGCTGAGAATAAAAGAGAAGAAGAGAAAGATGAGAAGACGATCGATAGGAGAGAATAGAGAACGCGCTTACCTGTTGCGGATTAAAAGACCCCGTTTCGACGTCGCGTCCACATCGGCTGGGAGAAAAACTTATTTGCCTCAAGTGGCAAATAATCGCTGCGCTGTTAGCGCGATTGTATTTGTTCGCCAGGGTCCCACACGGAATTTCACCGGCGGAAGTTTTCGAACGACGCTGCGATTCCTCAGGCGCGGCCTCGCAGTCTTGCTCCAGTTTTTGGCCGTTAGATTTTCGCGGCTCCGGATCCTGCGGGAAGAAACGAGAGGGAGTTGCAGGGCTCTCGCCGAAAGGGTCGAACGAAGGGAGAAAGAGCGAACGAGGCGGCCGCGCCGCGCGAGGCGGGGGAGAGGAAGCTCCCTGACCTTTCGCAAGCTCGTGCGTCGGCGCAGATTCGTTCCTCCCGTGCGATTTTCATCGTTTCGCTGCCGCGGCCGAGGCTCCGTCGCGTTCGTCTTCCTTCGGGGGTACATGAACCGTTTCGCCACCACTACTACCACCAGCTACGCGAAACCGTCAGTGTTTACGCAAGGCCCGTAGCCTCCGGTGGTTTACTCCGCACACGGTTCCGTTTCTCGAGGCCTATCGAAAACTGCTCGTCGTTCACGTCCGGCGTTCAAAGATACAATTGCTCGGCATTTTTTTCTTTTTTTTTTTTTTCGTCGCAGAAGCGTCCTACGAAAGTCGCTCGAATACCAGCTTTGATGGAATCGCGCTCGCCGATAGTCGGTCGTTCAAATGTCGAGTCCACGTCGCTTCGTCGATCCTCCAAGCGGAAGAAACTCACGGAGTTGTCCGTCGGTGAGTCGCTCAATCGTGCCTCAGAGAAGATTGTGAGCGTCGCGGTATCTCAACAACTCGACGCCCGGTCTATCGTATCAGACACGTTGCTGGAACAGACGTTTTCATATCTTTCTCAATTTTTATCTACGACGTTGTGAGAATTCTCGGGGAATTCATCGGGAAGATAGTTTTTCTCTACATAATTTCGTCATAACATTTTTTTTTTTTTTAAAGTATTTTTGTATGTAAAAATTGTCTAATTGAAATGTTTGAAAGTGTTGTTTTTTTTTTTCATCGTGCTCCAGACACGATGATAAATGTCGCGGTATCTCCGTAACTCGGTGCCCGGTGTACCGTATCAGCCACGTTGCTGAAACAGTTTTTTTTCATACCTTTCGCAATTTTAATCTACAGCATTCTGAGAATTGTCGTGGAGTAAGAAAATTCATCCCGAAGAAAGTTTTTCGTTACATAATTTCGTCATAACATTTTTTTTAAACTATTTATATGTAAACATTTTTTTTGTTGAAATTTTCAAAAGTGTTATTCGTTTATCTCAATTATTTTGATTCACGAAAGTAGCGAAGCTGCAAAGGAACATTATTATTGTTCTTAGCAGGGAAGAAGCTTTACTTTTTTTTTTCGTTGTGATTACGAAACGATATCGATCGTTTTCACAGAACACTCAGGCACTCCCTCGTGCGATTGCATAGAGGGAGAAATTTTACACATATGATCAACTTTTTTTTTTAATTCAATTTTTATTATTGCAGCAACAAAACGTAAACGAGTGGGATTTCACCCGGTATGTGAAGGTGTGATCAGTTGCGTGCGCGCTCCGGACTTTGTCGGACTTCGCACAGTCGGCAATATGCAACGAATTGACTGGTGGTGCAGAAGCTCATTTAGATCCGTGCATACGACATGCTAATTGGATTTATTCTCGTTACTGTTTCAGAGCTTATCACTGACGCCGGCGAGGCCGCGACCGGGACACGCGGCCTCAGGTACGAGCTACTCGGGCTCGATGCAGCAGGTGGACGACAGTGATGCGGAGAGCGTCAAAAGCTACGGTAGCGCGTGCAGCACGGCCAGCGCGTGCGATCACGCACACTTCGCCCTCAATGGGACAACGTGGTCGGGCAGATCTCGAAAGTACGTCGTACACTGCTCGAATCACAACGAGGATAGCGAACAGTATCTCACGCCGACCCAGCGAGCGGCCAGACAAGTCAGGAAGTTTCAGGTAAAATACGGAGCAGTTAGCAAAATCACATCGAAAGAAGTAAGAAGTAAGATTCTTAGCGATACATTATATTTAAAAAAATGATGTTTTACTAATTATTATCTTTTTTTATAATAACCGCTTCCACGTAAAAACAGACATTCTTATATAATAATTATTACATTTTTATAATAATTGTTTTCGCTTAAAAGCAGATATTTACTGTTGTGATATAATTATTCTTGCACAATAATAATTATTGGAAGAGTTTTATTTCCACTGTACGGCTTTCGTCTTTTATGCTCCCAACGTCTCCTCGTCTTACACGCGGATACTTAAACATAAACTCTGTCAGCGTCAATTACCAATAACAAGTACCCACGGTTTTACCACGCAAACGATACCGTGTCTTTACATCTTTGGCTTTCCCTCATTGACGCGACTCGCATCTTACAAACCAACAGTACTGTTGCGTGCATTATGCCACTATAATAACTTGTGATTTACTTGATGTACAAACTCCTTTACATAGAAAATACACGTGGTGAATTGAATACCCGAGGCACGGAATATTTGAACCCATAATACATTTAAAAAAATTTCGAGCAAAATATACAATCAAATAAAATAAATATATACTTTACATATCATATATAGAATAAAGAAAAACCAACAGACAAATACATATGTGTAAACGATTTCAAATAACTGTTATAATAATTATTACCGTCGATAATTATAGGCCACTATAAATTTCGTTACTTAATTTTCCCATGCTATCTTGTTTCGTAGAATCTGCTGAGCGAGGCGCGAAAGGAGATCGAGGAGAAGGACCGTGAGATATTCAGACTGACGAAGGAAGTTGTGGAATTGAGGCTGTACAAAGCTTCGCTGAACAGTCCGGACGACAGGACCGACAGCAGCGACGCCCTGACCGTGCGGGAGAACAATCAGTTCTCGCCGGATTCCCCGTGCAAAGAATTGCCCGAGGAGTCCGGTTGCGATTCGTCGACCGTCGCGAGTCCGGGCACGCCGGAGAAACGCGCGACCGGTGAACTGCCGGCCTCGCTCGCCGACTCGGGTCACTTCGACGACGAGTCAGTGCACTCGAAAGACTCCGGTGGTCCTGCGAGTGACCGGGCTGCCGTCGACGGTGCCAGCGTAGTTTCACCAGCCAGCGCCACGCTTCGTGACAACGACGATGGAGCAGTCGCATGCGCGACAACGATCGCACAGACTCGCGAGAGTCTCGAGGATCGAAGAAGAATCGTCGAAAACTACGAGAGCAGGATCGAGGAGTTGCACAGGAGGCACGTCGACGAGCTTCAGGAACTCAAGCAGAAGCACAATGACAAAGTCGAGAGTCTGCTGAATCAGCTTTCGGAGGTCAACACTCGCTACTGCGAGGTACGTCCGTCCATGGATGCGGCCGAGGCCAGAGCTCGTGATCTCGAGACCGAGCTCGAGAGCGTGAGGAGTCAGCTGGCCGAGCAGAAGGCGATATTCGACGAGCAGGAGGAGAGGAACAAGCAGATGTATCTGAAAATGTATGCCAAGGGTCAGGAGGCCGCACGTATCGAGCAAGCCGACAAGGTGAGCCTTAAACGCCGCAGTCTCTTGACACTTTTCGCCTCCACCGAATAACGAGCCTCTTCGTTCGCACCATTTATCCAATGTGTCTCACGCTAATATTCTCTCTTCCCTTTGGCCCTCTTCAGATCTACGAGCAAGCCAATCAAACGCCGCCCAGAGTCACCATGGCCGAGGTTCTCCAGCAGCTCAACGTTACGCAGGCGGAGCTTGAGAACGTGAAGGTGAGCTTCGAAAATTCATCGACGACAAATCATACGAGAGTACATTTTTTTTTACACACATGGAATTGTTCTTCTTTCTACTAGCAATAGGTAAATGCGATCGCGAGAAACACGCTCGAAACGCATAACGGATCCGTTTCTTTTTTTTTTTTTGTCTTTATTTTATTCCGTCGAGAATAAAACGTAAACGATTCCCATAGATCCCGATTGTTCTCGCAATCGATAGAGCCGCATCTAGCACTCACACGCAGCGCGAAACAATTGAGAACGAATAATCGCTGCGCAAATCTTCCACCACCAAGCCAGTCGTCCGGTTTTTAATAACGTTGTGAATTCTCGCTTCTCGCACCACGATTAACGCAATCTCCAGTTCTACCATTATACGATCTTCTCTCGTACCGCTGCTGTTTTGTTCGTCCTCTCGCCAGCTTACTTAGTACTCTCGCAAGGCCTTATTTATTCGGTCATCTCTCTACAACAGTGTTATCCACCGGTAATCCGAATTGACTAACGATGTGCCACTTTTTTTTTTGTTTTGTCGCCGGCTCACATTTCAGGGTACAAGCTACTTGTCCGAACTTCACATTTCAGCCGATCGTAGCCACTGTTTATTAAGCGCTCAGGAGGCTGTTTCTCTCTGGGTCCTTGCCACACGTAAGGTCTGTATCCCCAGCTCAGTTGACGCGCGAAGTTTTTATCGTCATCGTCGTCGTAACTCAATTTTTTTACTCCCGCTCTGCGTTAAACGTTTATTTTTCTTTTTTTCTTATGTGCCCTCTGTATTCGTCGCGCCGCAACGACTACCCTGCATCATTAGAACGCGTGCACCGCACGCAGACCACGATTGACTCTCTCGAATTCGCACACATTATATTATCTCGTCAGCTTTCGATATTCGAGATAATCCGCCTTGAACTGTGCACAAAAAAAAAAAAAAAACTGCGTCGACTGGCAAAATTCGTCTCTCTCCTTTTCTTTGCCACGTCTCCACGAGACTCGCATGCCTTTCAATCTCTCATTTATTATTATTTCGATCACGCACACGATAATATCTTTCGTAGATGATTCATCTTACGAGACTATGTTGTTGTTTGTTACTATACTCGTAGACGGGCAGTGTTTGGAGCACTTGGAAGAAACAGCCTCTTTGTTCATGTTTTTTACGTAAGTTTGTCATTTGCACGAGCTTTTTTTCAGCGAAGCACCGCTTATTGCTGTTATACGTTTGTCAATGAAATCCATATTAATCGTTCGCATATTATCCCGTTCCATGAAAGTAGATGTGAGAATTGCACTGTACCCTGATCGATGTCGTGACCAGACATGAAATGTATAATATTTATCGATATGTTTTTACTGTATATTTATTTTCTTTTTTTTTTTAACATATTTAATCCGTTTGATTTCCCACCGGGTAACAGGCGATGTACCGAAGAATCGTCGAGTCACGCAACAGACAAGGCGCTCTCGATCCGGAGATCACACTTCAGTTCCTCAAGTCCGCTATCTACTACTTCCTCACCGACAAGGAGAATCATCAAGGTCACCTGAACGCCATCGAGAGCATCCTCGGTTTCACTGACAACGAGAAACTGATTATCGACAAAATCTACGGTTCGACGAGAAAATAACTGAACCCTCGGGAGTTTCTGCGTTCTGACCGATTCCATGATTTTTGAGAGATTCAACTTGCCACTCGTTCGCCGAGCAGTGCTGAGTTTGTGTAACAAAGATATATCATACTGTACATTTTATTTTACAGGCCACAATGCACTCCCGTCAAGTTTATCCCGAAACTCTACTCGTTCTCAATGTTGTTTTTTTTTTTAAACATAACATGACCAAAGCGGTCAGTAATTTCACACCGTTTCTGATCAAGCTACAGTTCTTTCATCGATGCTCCTTCCATTGTTTTTTCGGTTCTACTTTCACGAGCATATCATTGGGTGCACAAAAACGTATTGTTCCAAAAAATCAAAACTCAGCACCGTGAGCGTCAAAATTTTTGTCCCGCCACTAACGGCTATCTAGCAATTTTATCGATATTATTAAGAGTTTCACCCGGAGCAATTATTTGCGGTTTTGGGATTCAAGATCGTTCGCGAGATTCGCGATCTACTTGAGAAAGAATTGTTCGGACGGTTCTTTTGCTCCCGCTATCTCGTCCCTGATAAATAAGGTGTATGTCTATTCGTTACCGTTTTAGTTCCTATTATAGTATTGATTGCGAGAAGCATCGAGCATCATCGTGCTGGTTATTCTGCAACTCCGTCACGCGATAGTCTCGCAGGATATTCAGGGGGTATATCTCGGATTCCCGAGAGTTCACGGTCATGAAATGACCCAATCCTCTCCAACAGCCCCGCTAAGACAGACTTATTAATATATATAATTTATATATTGTACATTGTTATATAATGCTGTATGTATCTGGCTAATGTGTATAAACTTTATCAAAGCCTGGTGATACGTCGTCTGGATAGGGTACAAGAATATGGAGACTGAGGAAAATATCTTGCCTTTATATTTAAAAAAAAAGAAAAAAAATAGAACAATTGCTCGTTACGTCCATGAGAAAGAAATCGCTGCTCCATTGTACAACGTGTTTGTCCGTCGCTCTATTAAAATTGTTAATAATGCACCTGGCACCTAAACGAGCGGATCGTACTTGCGATTGTCATTCAATTCATAGAATATAATACTAGAAGTACAGATTTTTGTTTTCGTTTTTTTTTTGGCGTAAACACAAAGTTCCTTTTCTCGCAACGAGTCTTCTAGCGTGCACAGATTATTATCGCTCCTAAAAAGAAATCTCTATGTGAGCTAAACAACTCGATGACGTCGAGGCGCCACGAGACTTAGAGAACCGCGGCTGAAGATCTTGCGAAGAGCCGCATCTTTTGAAGAGTGCAACGAGAATAAATTTCATGACGGCCTGCGCATACTCGGTATCAGCCGGTGTGCAGTTAAGCTCATTGAGTCTTTTTTAAATAAAATTAATCGAGGCTCGTTCTCGGGGCACGCGCTGAGGCTGCTAAAACGCTATCGTAACGGCAATGTACCACCATTGTAAATCTTGTGAAATAAATAAAAACAATAAGAGTAAGTCATTGAGATGTTGTAGGAATTTTTTTTTTTTTTTTGTAATTTATTGTGTGAGTCAACGGTAAAATACAGAGCGCGTAAATTACTTCTTGCCAGCTAGGATAATACCGTCGTATTTCTGTTGGAACCACTTCATGGCGTCTTCTTTGGTAAGCCGGTGTTGGAAGCCAACCTTACCCGTTTTTCTCCTTCTGTGGGCTACGTTGAAACCTGAATCGAGAATAAACAAAAAAAAAAGGAAACTTTTAGAACGTCCGTCGGATCGTTAGCGTCTCTAGTGCTTTTAATTGTCGGTAAATTGTCGCTTCCATTAAGTAACACACCCAGTAATAATAAGTGGGCATGGGTTGCAAATAAGAAGCTCTTTATGTGGCACATGTGTTCCAAGCGGAACTCTAGATATCGTCTATGCCAACGAAATCTATGATACCAGTTTATGTGCCAATTTCAAAGTTAACCATTTATAGTTATTTTCATTTTTTTTATACAACATTTTTAAAAATTAAAACATAAAAAAAAATTGTCTTTTCTCACCAGGTCGCCCAAGTACAACGTAAAAGTCCAGACCGTAGATACCAATGCTGGGGTCGTACTTGATTCCCAAGTCAATGTGTTCTTGGATGCCGAATCCAAAGTTTCCGGTGCCGGAGAAGTTCTCCTTTCTCAACTCGTATTCCCGCACCTAAGATACAAACAAACAAAATTATTATTTTTACTGATCAAAGCATCGGCAGGCTTCCTATGAAGTCTTCGATGTCCCATTTTTCAGTTCTTACCTTGAGACCACGCTCGAGGATTTCCTCAGCCTTGGCTCCACGAACGGTGCAGTGGACGGCGATCTTTTCATTACGACGGATACCGAACGAGCGCACGGTGTATCGAGCCTTCGAGAACACGGGCTGTTGTCCGGTCAATTGTTCGAGTACCTTGGCGGCACGGGTCAGCCTATCTCCGGACTCTCCGACGCAAATGTTGAGGCACAGTTTGCGAATGCGAACTTCGCGCATAACATTTTTGGCCGCATCCTTGGGCTCCTTCCTCACCTTCTCCACCTTCTTCACGGACTTCTTCACAGGGGCCGGCTTTGCGTCCTGCAAACGAGAAAGCACACGCGCACGATTATTCAATGTACAAGAATGCTCTAATTCCGCGGCGGGTCAGGTTATAGCCGGAGCACTGTGCACGCCGATGGGAAAAACAAGCGTGTAAACGTGAACGGCTCGACCTGTCATTCGAGTGAAAAATTACAAGTTCGCCGAGCGAAAGAATCCGTAACGACTATGACGACAATGTTCGTGAGAATCTTCTCTTTCCTAATTCAACGAGGATTTTTCGTTTTCACTTCGGATTCGTGCGATATCGACGGATTAAGTTAACAATCTTGCGAGCAACAGACGTACACTCACCGCCATCATGGAAGGAAAAGGAAAAATTCTCGCGCGCAACCTGGTGAAGACGGGGAGAAGCGAAGAGAAAAAAAATGTCCGTCGAAGTGAACGCGACGTTTTGTGACGTCATCGACGTCGTCCGAGACCGACAGCTTGCTCCCTCTGTCGACCGAGTTCACATAGATAGATCATGGTAAGCGCTTCACGGATTCTCAGTGGTCAATCGGGGACACTCAACGGATAAGTCGGTGTGTAGTCTAGCGTTTGGTCTCTTCACTGCCGATTCTCCGCATCGGCACGCTCGAACGGTGTACCAACGATACTTTTGCACAGCTCTTATTGTTCATAACTCACAGCGAACGGACTGAACGCCGTGGCTACTATTTTATTATCTTTATAAACCGTAACACTAATAGCTCGTAGCTCTGTTACCGAGTCGCCGGGGACCTTGGCAAATCGGCCGAATTGTCTCGACGATAATAACCCGGAAACACAGTTAAAACTGCCAACGTAAAGCAATGGCAAACTCCGACATTCTATTCGCCAAAAAGCTGTAAACATTTGCGCTTCCCTGTCGAAAGTATCGTGCATTGCGATAACGAGATAACGCGTGTAGTCAATCTAAAAATCGTCAAGGTGACTCGCAGTTCCTGAGACGATGCACGTGTCGCACCGTTTTTATTTAGCTTTGCGCAGAGGGGAAGGGGGGGGGGGAGGGGAAGGAAGCCATGTCGCGTGAAGAGCTTTCGTACACCCGAGAACCCTGAAAATGTTTGTAAGACATTTGCACATCGAACTGACTGAGCTTCGAAGATCCGTCGATCAGTCGATGTTGCGGATCCGCCGACATCCCCGACAATTCTGCTATGATCGGCGTTCGATCGCCTAATGCCAACGCCTTTCGCTCCCGCAGCCATAAACAATCGAGTCGGTTGTGTTGGTAGTGTTTATAAGCCGTCTTCGCGTCGATGCGAGCGGAACGGGTCGCGACCGGCGAGTGAGCGGGATTCGGTAGGGATCCCGTGGACTCGGGAAGAGACGGAGGAGTGGGACAGCGAGCAAAAACGTGTATATAATGCACCGAGTGAAAGGGTAAGGTTGAAGAAACGACGGGACAGAGAAAGAGAGAGGAGTAAATTTGCGTGGAAAGGACACGTATAACGGAGGGCGAGTCGGTGGGACCGAGACGGAGAGAAACGGTAGAAACGAAGGGAGCGCTGTCGAGTGAAAGGGTAAAAACCACTGCGCATAGAGAAGGCTGACGGCGATATTACAGTATACGGTAATCCTAATAGCGAAGTAAGTATAAGAAACTACGGGAGCGCGCTAGGCGCAGGGAGGCAACGAATTCGAAGTCGGGGGCAGCGAAGCTGGCGGTCTCGACTTCGCGAGCGAGAGAGCTCGGTTAAGAGCGCGCGGGGGAGTCGCGCGGAAGGTGGACGAGAGGAGGCGAGCGGATAAACGGACGACGGAAGAAGGAGTCGAAGAGGACTAGACGTAGGAGTAGGAGAAATAAGAATAAGAATAAGAATAACAAGTGGAATGAGGGGGACGGGGCAGGAAGAGGAGGAATAAGAGAAAGATGAGAGAGCTCGAGATACGGTGAGGCGAGTGAGGGAAGAGAACGCCGGCCGAACACGCCGGTACCTACGGTAGTGGGAGAGAAGAGGTAGGATAAGGCCGGGAGACCTCTGCCGCGCACAGTATCCACGTGTTCAGTGTAGTAGCGCGTTATGACCCGGATGTTAGATTGCAGCTGCAGTTTCGCGAGAACCTGCCGACCCGGATGTACGACTACAGCGCGACGTCGTTCAGCCATCGACCACTAATGTCCCCGGTTCCGTCAAAATATGTTCAATCGGTAAGTGTACCCCACCCGTGAAGCCCCCGAACGACGACGACGACTTCCCGACGAAAAATTCTGCCACGGATACGAGATGCCCGGGATTAACGTCCTCGTTGTCGTTGCGCGTTGCACAGTCTGAACTATCGGGCTCCTTAACGCGGGCAATCGGCACCGAGTTATTCATATATGTCCCGAGGATTTGTCGATACGATCAGTTCGATTATTTATTCGCGACAGTGCTGCAGTGCGCGAGAATACCAATAATAATATAATAATAATAATAGTAACAAGAACGGATAGATATGATAATGAGAAACGATGCTATAACCCGAGTGATAATGTACACCTGTGCTTCAAGGATAGATGCGAGCAAATCAACGAAAGGTGCGAGCAAATTACGAAGGGACCTGATAAACGCGGAAATCGCCAATCTACGTGATCTATTGCCATTGCCGCCGTCTACGAGGCAGAGACTCTCGCAGCTGCAGCTTATGGCCTTGGTCTGCGTATTCCTGAGGAAAGCCAACTACTTTCAGCAAGGTAAGAGAAACGCACCTTTTGCCATAAACGAAAAAATAAAAAAATATTAATGATAAAAAAAAAATGAATATAATTGTGTAACGTTCGTTTCTCAGATTCCTCTGGAAGTACATCAAGTCTAAATACAATAATAATCGCGGAAGGGATTGCCGTCGGGGCTATCCCAGCGGGCACTTTGCACCCTTCCTCGCGCAGTTAGCGCGACCACTGTCGCCACCTCTCCGGCTCTCGTCTTTTTTTTTTTTCTTTGTTTATTTCCTCTTTCTTTTATTCCTTTCTTTTACTTCTTTTCCTCAATCAGCGCGGGCCGCGCTCGGTGGCAAAGACGAGACCGCCGAGCGTCCTCCACTTTTCACTCGAGCGGCGGGCATCAGCGCGAGTGGGCGGATGCCCCGGACTCCTGTGATGCTCGCTGGAGATCCTCGTTCCGTCCTTCATTCGCTCGTCTCCGCTCATCTCGACACCTCTCTTTTACCACCCGCGAACACACGAGAGTCGGGCAATTACACGACAGATCGGTGTACGCCAGATATGGCAGTTTCGAGCGAGCCACGAGTGTCACTCGCGCTTCGTGATTGTAGAGGGCGCTCATTAGTCATGTAACGCTTTGCCTCAACAGTTCACTCCGTGCGCCGAGCCGAGTGGTCCTTCAGCGAGAGTTTCTTTTCATTTTCTTTTTCTCTCGAGCCATTCTCACTCGGTAGAATTTTCACCGGACCGACGTTTTGCGGTCCACTTCGTCTCTCGGATTTCGCTCGATTCAGTTAATCCAATATGTACGATTCTTTCCGTAGGGAATAATCCTCCGGCTATCCGTGCAATCCACGGAAATTCCTCCATTAAGTTTTCGCAGCGTAGGATGGAATTTGTTCCAAACGTACGTTTTTTCGTTCACTTAGTCTCTCGGGTTTCGTTCGACTCGATTCATCCGAGATGTACGATTCTTCTCATCCGAAACAACCGACTGGTTGATCCGTGCAGTCCACGGATATTTCTCGGTTAAGTTTCCGCAGCGCAGGATGGATTTTTTCTTAAACGACCGTTTTTTTCGTTCGCTTCATCTATCGGCTTTCGTTCGACTCAATTCATCCGACATGTACGATTCGTCTCGTACGAATCAACCGTCCGGCTGATCCGTGCAGTCCGCGAATATTCCTCGCTTAAGTTTCCGCAGCGTAGGATGAATAATCCTCGTGCCTAGGCTCTCCCGAGCGGTCCTAAGAGAATCAGAGGGAACGGAGATAGGAACCGTGGTATGAGCTGCAGCAGTACTGTCTGTTCTCTCTCGGGTTGTACTTTGAAATTACAGGCATTCCACTGCTGGTCTTGCCGGAGAGGAGAGAGAGATAGAGCGAGATAGAGAGGGAGGAGGGGGAGGGGGAGGACGAGAGATTCGAAGCTCGGTGGACCTCCCGGTAACCGTGGACCGCCTCTGTCGAGTTCACCAAGTTCAACGTCTAGTACACGCCACCGATGATGTATAATATATATAGCGCACTATCTACACTATAGATCAACGCTATCGTTACAATTATTATCGTTATTTGTTTTTTTCCACGACGCTTTTAATTCCAATTTTTTATATTTTTTTTAATCATAAAAATAATCGATAAAAAAAAAATTCATCGCAGTCGCCGACTTCTCTTCGAGATTTATCGATGCAGAGGAGCGTACACGCTGCTTCCGTGGGTCTCGAAGTTCGGCTTCGGCGTATAACTCCGTATTGTAATTGAGGTTATAGCGTATAGAGAATATACGGAGAGGCGAAGGTACCGAGAAAAGCGCAATGTGTATACACCGTACTGTATACATTTATATATATGTATATATATACACGTAAAGCGAAACGTTGTGTACGGAGGAGTCGAGGGAGAGCGAGGAAGGATCTCGGGGAACCGTTCGGTCGGTTGCAGCAGCCGCAACGGAGCCAGCCAAAGCGTTCCAAACCTCGCTCGCGAGCAGAGTCTAAGCGCGAGTTCCGGGTGATCCGCTGACCTCTCGGCCTCTGCAACAACACTCTCACGCTCCTGTAACCCATACTCTCCCCCTACGCGATGATCGCCCCCTCTACGCCGCGAGACGCGCGGGAGGCGCTGCGCGCCGGTGCTGCTGGCCCATCTCGCCCGTGTGTCCGAGGGGGACTCGCTCGGTGTACCAACGGTCCCCCCCCCTCCTGCTTCCCCCCCGCTCTTCCGAGACCCTTTCTTTCTTTCTTCCTCTTCTTCTTTTCTCTCGTCCGCCCCCGTGTGCGGTAACCCTCTCGTATAAACGCTATGTACCGTCCTTCCAGGACCCAGAGCTTGAATCCAGCTCCTCTTCTTCTTCTTCTTCTTCAACGTTGCGGGGCCACGGTGCCGCGCATTCTTTGAGAAAATCCCGAGAACCCCACGAGCGCCACGGCTGCATGTTCGGTGCAACGAGTACGGGGGTTAAAAAAAAAAAAACGGAATGATCCCTCACTCCCTCCACTCCGGTGTCTTCTCTCTCGAACTCCCCCTGACCGCTTCTGGTTCAACCACCAACGTCGAGTTCGCGAGTCCCAAAAGGAGAATGGACAAAAAAATGTTGACCCTTATATTTCATTTTTTTTTTTTTTTTTTTTTTGCATGGATCTACATACTTGTCGAATTTTAATGTCTGTGTGATTGGATCGTTGCGGATTATTATATACGTGCGTTTGTTCTGTTTCAGCGCTGAAGAGCAGCCCGTTGGATACGACTAATATACCGACTCCGAATATAGGATTCTCCAAAGTAAACTATTTAATCTTTAACCGTAAATAGTTCGGTCTTTAACCGGCGTGCCGATCGTTAACAGTTTATAGAATGTGACGTGTATCGTTTGCAGGCCATGTCCGGTTTTATTATGATGATGACGCAACAGGGAAAACTTTTGTACATATCGGAGAACGCCGCCGAATACCTTGGACACTCTATGGTAAACGAAAAACAATATATGTGGACGACCGTGTGAAAAGGGACGTTCGTTTTGTCGGTTCTAGCTTTGTAGAAATGAACCCTTCGCGTACGGGATCCAATTTGCCAAGGCGCAAGCTTCGAACGATTCGAATAACAAGTTGATGTGCTAAAAAAAATTTGCAAGAATTTACGGACGTACCTTGAAGTTCTGTTTGTTTAAAGAAAATTTATTACGAACATCCGTATCGTCTTTGTGCTTAAAAGAAGGCTCTCGGCTGATCGTTTCCTCTCGGTAAAAAGTCCCGAGTACTAGAAGGGTAAAATTTTTCAATCAAGGGTCAAGATTAATCATGTTTCTTTTGAATTTTGTACTGCGCCGTACTCGATTAGCATTTTATCGAAAACTCGATTAGATGCTCGTTATTTGATACTCTCACTCATGCATGACTCCATACCATTGTAATGCGGACGGCCACATGCAAAGTGAAAAGACTTGAAAAAAAAACACCGCGTCCTTTAAGGATGATCGGGAAGCCTGTAATAATATTTGCCAAATTGTTTCAGGAGGATCTGCTGATCCACGGTGACAGCGTTTACGATGTGATAGACAAACAGGATCACATGGTGGTGCAAAATGAATTGGCGCGCAACAGCCCGATGCCGAACGAGAGGCGATTGTTTCTTTGTCGTATAAACGTATCGAGGAATTCTCGACGACAACTGCGCTTCGGCGATCAAAAGGTATATTTTCGCGAAAGAGTGATTATTTTCGTTTACTTCTTTATTGAAAATCTCGTTTCGATTTAATTAATCTCCGGTAAACGAAATGGGATCGACATTGGTTTTTTTTTTTTTTTCTATAAAGGTCGTTCTCGTCGAGGGACACTACTTGCCTTTCGTACCGCTCTGCAATCGCAACGAATCCGTTTTCCTGGCCTCCTGCACACCGGTCGTACTTCCGGAAACTCGGGAGAGCGTCGTACAAGGAGCGACGAATATATTCACGACGATACACTCGATGGACATGAAGTATCTCCACATCGACAAAACGTAAGAGCTTCGAGAGTTTGCGAATTTTCTTTTTCACAAAGATATTATTTTGATCGCTACTTTTTTTTGAGTTTTACTTTTTTTTTTAAACCGCAACTGTGGGAAAATTTTTTTACCCAGAGCCGAGAGTCACTTGGAGTACACGAGGTCGGAGCTCGTCGGGGTATCCTGGTACAATCTTTTGCACTGGGAGTGCATAAGAACGGCGTACTGCAAGCACCAGACGGTGATACAATCCGATCAAGAGCGTACGAGTACGGCTCTGCTGAGGCTGCAGAATCGATCCGGTAGATGGTTTTGGATTCACTGCGTTCTCCAAGTGAAGGAAACTTCCGAGGAGTGTCAACACCCGATTATCGTCTGTACCAATCAAGTATTGAGGTAAAAGAAAAACAGGCGAATGTAAATGTAACGTAACTATCAGGTTTTTATGGTTCGGTATGGAGTTTGGAATTTAGAGACCGGAAATTGAGATTTCCGAATATTTACCGGAACTGACGTATTTCCGGTATGACGTCACTTCCGGCAAAAAAAAAATGAGATTTTCAAACCGGAGGTGGCGTAATTCTAGTCGAAAAATTAGTTTTATTAATGCACATGACGATAATGCACGGCGCTGTTGTGCACAGCATTATTGTGCACAACTCACCGATACGCTCGGAATAAAACCGGATTAGTATCGAAGGTTCAGGCCCTGGGATCAAAGGAACAAACAAACCCCTTTCCAAAATATATATGAGAAATATATATATATGAGAATATATATATATTTTTATTATATATATATATATATATAATAAAAAATAGTTGTAAATTATCAAACGTTTCGATCGCTTCGTTTCAGTGACAAGGAGGCCGAGGTGATGCGCTCGAGTTCGTGGCTCTACCAGTACACCGCCCAATCGAAGTTCAGTTACGGTCTCTGTCCCTCGGCGCAGAGTCAACAGTTGCCGATCGGCAACAACCCTTACGGCAATCAGGATTACGGTGCTCGTTCGGTAGGGCTGATACCTCACGAGACCGACGAGTCGTCGCCGTCTTACAGCAGCCACGATGATCCGCTGCAGCGTCACCATCACCACAATCCCCAGGCCACCCAGCAGCATCGTCACTGCAGCGACGCCAGAAGCGAATCGGGCGACTACACCGGCGGTCCGGCCGGTAACGGTGGAAAAACCGGCCACAGACAGAGTTACGAGGAAATTGAGCCGGTCGATATGTCGATAAACAGCACGGAACACGAGAACACGCGAACGCTGTATCAGATGACGCATCCGATGACTTACAGTCCGAAGCATCATCACGAGCAACATCAGCATCAACAGCAGCAGAGCAAAGGAGGCATCTCGCCGATCCCAAATTATCGCGGAAAATCGAGTATAATTCATTACAGTCACGGAGGCCATTACAGCGCGAGCGAATCACCCGCGCAAAAGTACAATATAATTGACCTTGATTGCGGATACGGCGGGGCAGGCGAGTCCTGCGCGGAATCAAGGATAATGACGACGGTGCACGCGGCGCAGAAGAGGAATCATCATCATCATCATCATCACCATCACCACCATCAGCAGCAACAAATGAATGTAAAACAGCAGAGCTCGAGCATAAGTCTGATGGAAGGTAACGAGACGAGTATCGAGCATCACTGGAGTTCCTCGAGTCCGCCGATTTGGTCGGACACGTTGCAGCGGGTCCCGGACGTTGTCCATCAGGATCTGAGCCCGTACATAACGACTCCCACGACACCCGTCGATACACCCGACTCGGAGCTTCATTCGGAGGTTCCGGTGTTTAACTTCGAGTGGCCGAGCGGCGAACAGCACGTGCCGATCTCGAAGGTCATCGTTTGCCGGAACAACACGTCGGGCGCTCATCAGGAGGCACGAAAAATCGGACAGGGCCAGGACGACAACTCGGCAGCACCGATGACCCTTCAGTTGCCCAAGAGAAAGAACCATGCCGATGCGACGAAGGATTACGAGAAGTAGACGAAAAAAAAAAAAAAACTTCAGGAGCGGGAACTCTTTCTGCCCGTGAATAGCCTTCTTTACGTTAGTTAGATAAATCATTAGGACAAAAGAAGTATTTGTCTACGTATATAGTTGAATTAAAAGAAAAAAACACCCGTGTGCCTTAACGTCATCGAGTCTCCGTTTTATCATTTGTCGTCGATAGTTAACCGAGGAGAAGAGACGTAATCTTTATGCATTAATATTAGAAAGAAAGTTAGGCTCGTTAGAGATGAAACAATAATGCTCTCGTCCCTCCCGAGGCGACTCGTCAAAAAGCATTTATTATCATCATCTTCGTAACTTGGCATTAATTACAGTAGAGTAAAAAACAGTGTGTGTTGGTGTCTGTATCATGTGTGTGTGTGTGTGTGGTTGCATGTACCGTTGGTTTATCTGTCGTGTCGTGGCAATCGCATCGAATGTCCCGCGTCCTGAAGGGAGAACAGAAAAAAATCGACGTAATCTGGTCGAGGTACCGTTCGCGTCGTTACGATGCCGGAGGAGCCGCGAACTTCGCTCGGTCAACACCGACAGGTATGCATGTCAATGTTATGCACTGTGAAAAATTTTATCAAAATGATTGCACAAAATTATTAAGTTTTTATGCATAAACGAAACTGATATCCTAAAATTTGATGTACAAAGAAAATTGAGATACAATTAATTGATCGGTATATTTAAAAAACGTTTAAAATTTTTGAATCGACATACCCGCATTGATTTTAACTTGTACTTGTACATGAAATTCAATCTCTCGGTCTATGCATAAGAACTTCGTATACTGTATATACATTTTTTTTTTTTTTATTATTTTTTTAATCAAAATTAATGCACAAAATTACGAAGTTTTTATGCATAAACGAAACTGATATCTGTAAAATTTGATGTACAAACAAAATTGAGATAAAAGTTATTGGTCGGTATATTGGACAAATATTTGAAATGCTCGATTCAGCATACCGCGCATTAATTTTGACTCGTATTTGTACACGAAATTCAATCTCTGAGCCTATGCATAAAAACTTCATATATTGTATATAAATTTTCATACAGAGGTTTTTTTTTTTTTTTTACAGTGTTCATGCCGTACGACAGCCGGACGTGTCTAAATGACCATCGAAGACGGTCGTTCGGACACGACCACGAAAAATTGTGTACGCGATGGAGCGACTGATTGCGAGACGTTAATCTGCTCGATTGCAGAATATTGCTCGGAAAAATCATGAAGCTCTCTCCGTACCCATGTAGCATGAAATATTTTGAAATCATTTAAAAAATATTTTCAATCTTTCAAATCTTACGAAATAATTCGAAAATATATGAAAATAATATTTTGAAATATTTTGTCAAAATATTCCAACGAAACTTTTCATAAATATTTCAGAAACATTCTTAATTTTTCGACACATCTGAAATATTTCTGAAATACAGCGATAAAATATTTCGGAATATTTTCAATGTCATGTTTCACCGAAATATTTCTACCAATGTTCCGCGTTTATGCGGGTGTATATATGCAATCTGAATCGGTGATGCGATCTCTCACGTTTCGCTGAAATGTAAAAAAAAAAAAAACATTTAAGCGTAAGATTTCTGAAACATTTCAATGTAAAATTTATGAGCGGACAAAAAAATATCTTTAAAATGTTTTAAAAACATTTCACAAATATTTTTTAATATTGAGAAGATATTGTCAATGCTTCCAAAAAAAAAAATATTATTGAAATCTTTCAAAGATATTTCCGTGCTATGTGGGTAGCGCAACGTCTTTTGAAACTTCCGGTACTCTTTACAGATATGCCAATGACGTAGTTCGCCATCGTCGAAAGAACACCTATCGTTCATCTCCGCGTCTGGTTTCGCCCCCCCTGCGTCTCACATCCAACGACCGTCATCTTCATCGTCCAAGTTTGTTTTTTTTCTTCTTTTTTTTGTCTCGTTTTTCATTAATATAAAACACGTATATAAACATAGACTGAGTACATCGGTGTTTACAATATATTAACTACGTTTAAAAAAAGTCGCACGTCATACGAGGTGTGTGTGTTTGTTTTTTTTGTGCGCTCGCTGTCTCGCGCCGCGCACGCAACCGCGTACTTTCTCACAAAATATTATCGAGAAAGGTAAAAACGGTAAAACCGAGTGACGGAGAGCGGCGACGATGGCAGCGGCGTGCGAATTCGACACGTCGTATGCGCGTCTTTTTTGTGCGTGGAATGTTTGGCGGGTAGAGCGCTCACGTGCTAGGGCACGTTCCCCTCTTCCTCCTCATTTTTCTTCTTTTTTTTTCTTGTTTTGTTATTATAATAATTTTTTTCATACGTTCGCCGCGCGCGTTATAACACGTGCACGCATGTATAATCCTAAAAAAAAAAAAAAAAAGAAAAACCATAAACGGTCGTCAGCGTGTTGCGCCAGTTTTCCCGCGCTAAAAAAGTTCTCCATTTACTGTTCAGTTCTGAGTCATCTTCTTGCGCGTCGGAGGACACGCGCGCACTCCGCCCCGAGGAAGAACGTGTTTAGCCCGAGGCCAGGTCGCAAAACGCCTCGCCGTCGAGAATCCGTCAAGGGGAATTGAAAAGACACCCCAAGCCCGAGGGAGAGTTTACACTCGAGTAATAAATCGGTCGGGCTCGTGGCTCGTGCAAGGAACCGAGACACGAGCGCCGTAAAATCGTTTGGGCGATCCTGTCGCTCGCGTTTAGTTCAATCCCCCTCCCCCAATCTCCCCGAAAACGGACGATCACTAAAAATACCGCACAACCTTCGAACGATCGCGAGTTAATCGTTTCTTCGTTCTGGATTGGGCATAAAATCCTTAAAGCATTCTCCTCCTCCACAAACGGGCTCTGACCGATCTGCTCGGTCACCGATTTCTTCTTTACCTCTAAACAATCCGTTCGCTCATTCGCCGCCTCGATCTCCCTCCGATATCTCTCGCCCTCTATCTCTTCACGACTTTTTTTTTATCTTCTTCTTTTAAAGCTTTGTTTGGCACGTATTATTAGAATGTCATTCAGTACGGAAGCAATCGATTTTGTTTGTAGTTTTGTCATTCATCAAAACATCTCATCCTCGTGCTCTAAATATCCTCCCTCGCTCGTCACGCTCGACTCGCGTATTCTCTTAGAATTCTCCTAATTAAATAACTACGACTCCTCGAACCTCCCACCCGAGCCTCATCTCCCGACAACTGTTTACATTTAGAACATTCATTTACAATTTTATATCACTCGCTACGGTCTTACAATGTACATTAAGTTTTCGACGTCTGAAACTTTTTAGTCAACTTACACAAACAGTCATACTCCCTCCCCGTCCCGACTTCGTTCGCCTCACGAAATCCCGCCTCGCCCCTCCTCTAACTACTAGGATTTTTCATCTCTGTCAGCATGACGATTGGTTTCAAATAGCTTCTTTGTGCGAATCTCCGACAACCACCTCGCGTGGTTCTTCTCTTTTGGTTTCGTTTTTTTCTTTATATTTTATCTTTTAAAATCTTTGGCATAAAACTCTCGACACACCCTAGCCGGGCGAGATATTCCGATGTTCCCCGCGATCAACCCACGGATTCATCAAGCCATCCCCATCGGTTTGTTTTGTAATTTTTTTTTTATGGCAGTAATCTCATCTCACGCCTTCGACATTGAGTTGGCAAGGACGTTGTACCCTGTGAGCACTCGGAAGTGCTACAGCGAAGTAATTCGCAATCGCGAATCACCTCGACAATCCCCACTCCTTTCGGTTCTCCAATCGGGGAACGACTAGTCCCCCCTTGCCTCTCCGTCGTACAGTAAAGTGGGGGCAACGGAGTGATCGTAGAAAAAAGAGCACGACATTGGATCGAAGGGTCCCTCTCCGAAAAAAAATTTCTTTCGCAGAGACGCAACATCGGTTTGATGGAGAAAAATATGAACAACGACAAGTTTTTCTCTCTCCCCGGTATACCTCATCGGTGGGCCAAAGTCCTCTCGGCGAGGCACTCGCACTTCGGCCCGACAATTTTTTTTTTTTTTTTTTTTTTTTTTCTTCTTAATTACCCGTACACTCTCAGGTGCGTACGTTTTACTGTTTCGCCATTCTTTCACGGCGGGCAGTAACCCCTGTTCGCGCTTCTGTTTCTACTGTGCCACTTGCACTTGAGGATCCTAACGTATGTTCTCCTGAACGTCGCGTTGCACAGGGCGTAACACACCGGATTAACGGTGCTGTTTATGTAGCAAAGATAGTAGAAAAATGACCAGAGTTCCTGCGGTATCGTTACGACGCACGCCTTCGTAAGCGGTTTGAGGAGAACGAGGATGTTGTAAGGTGTCCATGTTATGACGAAAGCCGCCAGTATAGCCGACAGTGTTTTGGCTGCTTTCTTCTCCTGCGTGCGTTTCTTCTTCTTAGCGGGCGGCGCCTTGTTGAGCATACCCTTGTTAGCAGCGACCGGGGTCTTCGTTTGAATCGCCTTCGCGTTAAGCGGTATTCTTATGTCGGGCATCTGAGATGGTCGTCTCTTCATTATCAACTGCTTGTCGTCGTCCGGTCCGCTCGTCTCGATGATCGTCGATTGCTGCTGGCCCGGCACTTGGAACATCATCAGATCGTCGTGGTACTCCGTTATACGGGGCGCCTCGCTAGCCTTCACTCTTATCACGATCGTGTACACCTGCGCGATAACGATACAGAGACGGTGCATAATTAATCAATTGGACAGAAATTTATGTAGATTTTTTTTTTTTTTTTTTTTTTTTTTTGTGCGAATGAAATTTACCGAATCGGCGGGAACGTTCTTTATCGCCAATTCGCCACTGGTCTGACTCCTGCTCGTGTAGTCCTGCTGCTGATCGCCGCCTATGCTGGAAACCCTGTCGAGGTTGCTGGCGCTCGTCTGAATTACACCGCTCAGAGATGGGCACTTGGACACCGTGCTCGTGAACGGGGTCTCGGCGGACTGCGGCGTCAGAGTCTCGTCGCAACCGGGCACCGTTCTGCTGCTGGCTTCCGGTCCCCCCACCTCGTCGTCGTCGTCCTCGTCGTCGCGCCCGCTGTGCCACCACGCTATGCACCACATCTTCAACGAGGTCCACGACATGGGTCTGTGCTTCTGTTTGTAACAAACAAAATATATCTGTGTCTCTCTATACAGTAGGACCGCGGTTTTCCGAAGCACCCAAACTCATCCGAGCCATCCGTGTTAACCGAGGTGTGGGCTCGGATAATACGAAAAACTCGGATAAAACGGATACAGCGGCATGTCCGCGCAAGGATTAGTCGGTAACCGATACATTGTTGCATACGTGCTTAAACTTTTACAAGTTTGCTGCGTCTTTATATTGCGAGCCGTAAATACATCAGTTCCGATTCTAGAGTCAATGGTAGAACATTGTGATATCTCAAAAAAGGAAAAAAGTCGTAAATTAACTGATAAAGTTAATGTTTATATCGCACCCCTGGAACAACAGTGTAACATCTCTTATGGGATTACCATATAAGATGTTACACTGTTGTTCTGAGGGTGCGATATGAAGTGGTGTGTTATTTTTTAAATATATAATAGTAGTTCAAGTTTTTATTGAGTATGTTATCCGCGTTATCCGAGTTTTCGCTTATACGACGTACGCTCTCCCCACATTACCTCGGATAAACGGGGTTCTACTGTAATGTATCGAAATTTCGCTGCCGTCTCAAGAATGGAGGGCATGTCAGCTTCACCATATGGAGAGGAAAGTCTGTTTTTATTCAGGTGACCTTTTTTTTGCTTTATCGTAAGGGGAGAAAGGTCAGGTTCATGATACATTGAGTCCCCCCTCCACAGGCTGAAATACTCTAAGTCCCCTGCCCAGGCTTTGATTATTTTAAGTTTTTGGAAACACTCAACGGGAACGACTCACCAATAACACTGGTATACATCTTATCTTCTTACTATATATTTTGGAAAACTGTGGATTTGTTTGTTTGTGGATTTGGATGTTTGTCCCACCTCTCCCCCCCCCCCCATCTTTTAGTGAAGCTGACCTCCCGCGAAAATTCCATTTTCATAGCACATCAAATGGAATTCGGAAGTGTGAATTCCATCCCATATGCTATATTTTCGAAAATTCGGAATTTCATCTATGAACTATCCATGCGAGCGCGCGAAGCATGCGAGCCAACATAACCGCTAGTATACATATATGTTTTGAAAAACTGTGAATTTGTTTGTTGGTTTGGATGCCCCCCTCACCCCAGATAAACTCCCTTTTGGAGAATTTTCGAATTCTGAAAATCCATTCTATGTACGATAATTTCGGAACTGTATACGGATTATATGGATAATTTCGAAGTTTCGAAATTCCTAAATGCCATTCTACATGGTATAATTTCAGAACTTCTGTTTTTATAGCATAACGAATGGATCTCCACATGCTATGAACCGTGCGATCTATAACCGTTACTATATATATTAATATATATATATATATATATATATATATATATATATATATATATATATATATATATATATATATATTTCAATTTTTTGTTACATGGATTATTTTTTGTTTTTCAGGGAAAGTAGAATATCACTCACGTTCCTGTAATCTGGATAATGCCTGTCGATGTAGGATAACGCAAGATGAGTGGAGTTGGCATCGTCGGCACCGGTGCTGGATTCGCTTCGGCCTCGCTTCGGGCCCTCCAAGTCGAGGGCCTCGTCGCTTCGACAGTAGAACGGAATATTTCATCAGGTAATCGCCGGATGACTTTTTTTAATAAATCACCTTAAAATACGTCTATATAGCGTTGGTGCATTGTTGAGGATACCTTGAATTGCTGCGTTTGCTCGCGTCCTGTTTGGTCGCCTGTAGATTCGAAAGGTCCTTCTTGCGTTTCTCAGTCTCCCGCCATATCCGCCAGTAGAGGAAGCACATTACCGATACCGGCACGTAGAAGGCAGCAATAGCTGTGCCGAACGTGATGTAATGATTCGTCTCGATGAATTGAATGTAACACTGGTCGTCGGGCACAGTTCTCTCACCCTCGATGTAGGGCCAAGCGTAGATCCACGGTGGCCATAGCAGTATCGATATGCCCCACGCGCAAGCTGTTCGTGGTCGAATCCATTAGTTAATTCACGATACTTATACACGTACGATAATAATAATAATAACGATGATTGTAATACTGTAGCAGGATGTCATTGCCATGCGAAGCGATTTGTAATGTCTTTATGGAGTTGCTCGTGCATACGGTGAGGGAGAGCGGGGTAAAATGGAGCAGCCAAACGATACAGGGTGTTTCATCGACTCGCAGAATGAATCGACGTATTTTTCATAACACGATATAAATCGGTTAAAGTTAATTGGCGCGACCGGACGAAAAGAACATATGAAACTACGGGGCAAAACGGACTTTCCTGCGATTGCGGAGAATATTAATCCTGTTGCAGAATGTCATTGCCATGCGAAGCGATTTGTAATGGTTTCTCGGCGTTTCTCGTACACACGATGGGGGAGAGCGGGGTAAAATGGAGCAGCCAAACGATACAGGATGTTGCATCGATTCACAGAAAGTATCGAAAGTTTTTTTTTTTTTTTTTTTTGAAACACTAAATAAATCGGTTAAATTTATTTTGCGCGTACGGATAAGAATAATAAAAAAAGTGCGGGCCAAAACGGACTATCCTGCAATTGCAGCGAAAAATTGATGATTTCGAATTCTGAAATTTTCATTCCTCAAAGGTTGATCTTCATAATCTCTCCCAAAAACCCTGAATTCTTCAACTGTACGGAAAATAATACGAAAAACGAAAATCAATTCGAGAAACTCCTTTTCATAAGAAATATCAGATTTATTCAGGAACGGTATTGTGTCAATTCACAGCGAGACCATTTTGCCCCGCGCTCCCCGTCCGCCGCGCCGATCGTAGCCAACACGTACTGTTACGTCCGGTGACCTTGACCCGACGAAAGAGACTCCACCCCGACCCTCTCGCTCGCTTTACTTAACGCTCGCAAACTTTCATTCGCACTATCCGCTGTGCCTCGGGGAATAATAGAGGAAGATGAGTTCGGGCGTACGAGAGACTCGCGGAGTGATGCCGCGAGGCTCGGCTTTGGCAAAGTAGCACGCGCCTCATTGTCATCCACTCTCGTGTATGTCGATAATTCGATAGCCATAGAGAGAGGCGAAGAGTACCGGAGAAGTAACGCGGAGGTAGCGTGCAGAGAGCCGCTGATACATGCATGTTCCCGAACCACCCTTTTGTATCGCAACAGGTGTCACGGTATGCATGCCACTTGTATTTAAAGTCAAGATAAACAGACGCGCCCGTCGAGGCATTGGCTCACGCCGCGCGCTACCGCCTCCCTCCCCCCCCCCCCCCTCCCCCTCCCTCTCCCTGTACACGTTATACCATTACTGCGTGCTTCCCGGCCGCAGTAGTTCATCCCAGTTTCAGTCAGACGTCGGAAGCCTTTTCCGTTTACTCGTCGGAGCGAAACAGCCTCCGTATAGATAAACGCAACCTCACCGACGCCGTGTATCCCCGACAACGACGGCCGCGATGAGCTTCCTCTCCATCCCGTCAAGCTACTCTGTTTACCGGGGCTTTTCCTTCTTTTTTTTTTTCCCTATTTTTCTTTTATTTTTTATTTCTTTTTTTTTACCTTTGACTTTTATACACCGCGAATGTGGGCCAACGGATATACAAACTGGTACATCTTGCTAGCACGGTCTATTACTCGGTACGTTGCATGGTTGTGGGTTTTTATTTGTTGTGTTCTTTTTTTTTTTTTTTTTTTTGCTTTTTTTTTTTGTCGGTACGATACGAGCTAATATCAGACGACGAGGCTTGTGTAGCATGTTTGTAGTGCACTTTGGAGTTTGTAGGACGCGAATATGAGAGCTGGGCGTGATTATGATTTATGGCGCAAAGTGCCGGTCACGGGCTCGTTGTGTGTCACAGCAGTGACGAGACACTCGACGGAGTTTAGCGACTGGCGTTTGAACATCGCGGAAGATTGCAGCGGGACCGGAGCACGCCGCTTCTGGTGTCCTTGGCTGCGACCGGAAGTTACGCGACGATACTGCGATAGGCGCGGATGTATATATGTATATATAAAGCGTGTGAAAAAATAGCGTGCGGGTGAAGCGGAGAGATGGCAAACGTTGAAACGGTAGTCATAATGATGTCGGTGTAAACGTTCGAGTGCACTGATTTAAAAAATGCGGTTGAATCGACTAATGATTCGGGCAGGGACTGAAGATTTAATCAAATTTAGTCAAATGAATATTCAGTCGATAGAAGAAAATATATGAATGCTTAGACAAAATATTTCGGTGAAATCATTTTTAAAAAATAATTGTTGAATTAACCAATCTTTTAGATGTAAGGTAAAAAAACCAACAAAATATTTATTTGAACGTCCGTGCCCGAATCTTCAGTTGATTCAACCGTATTTTTTTATGAGTGTAGACTACTCATAAAAAGTGTTTCGATACAGGGGATACACGGAAAATCAAAGGTTTCTACATTTGTACATTTTTACCTCCACAACGATTCACAATTTGATGTCTCAATTTTAATATTTTATTAAAGATAGAAGTAAGGTTATTTGATTTAGAAAAAAAAAGGTAAAATCGGTAAGAAAAAAAAATCCCGAACCATTTGTGGGCAAGAAATCTATATTAAGTTGCACAAATTTTCTTGGAACTTCGTAAATTAACGCACACGTGTTGAACAGTGCTTGATTCTGATAAACGTGGATGTGTAGATGTATATATAAAGCGTTTGAGAAATAGCGTGCGCGTAAATCAGATAGGAGGGAGCGTTGAAACAGTCGTCACAATAATGTCAGAATAAGAGTACGAAAAAAATAGTTCTGATACAGGAACTGTTATAACACGATAAAAAAAGGTTTCTACATTCATGTTTTTTTTTTCTCCCCAAACAGTCACAATTTGCTTTCTCAATTTTAATATTCCATTAAAGATAAAAATAAGGTTCATTGATAAAAAAAGGTAAAATCGTGAATCACTCGTGCGCAAGAAATGCTTGTTAAATTGCACAAAACTTCCCGCAACTCCGCAAATCTGCACACACGTGTTGTACGGTATAGATCTATATCAGTATAGATGTATATATAAAGTGTGTGAAAAATAGCGTGCAAGTAAAGCAGATGATGTCCGTATAAGAGTTCAACTGCACTACTAAAAATAAATAGTTCCGATACAGGAACTATTATTAACCCGTTAAAAAAAAAAGGTTTCCACAGTAATCAATTTTTCTCTCCACAAAGATCCACAATTGGCTGTCTCAATTTTGATATTCTATCAAAGATAAAAGAAACACGGTTCTTTGATAAATTTAAAAAAAAATTGGTAAAATCGGCAATAAAAAAAATCGTGAACCATTCGTGGGCAAGAAATATTTGTTAAATTGAATAAATATCCATGCAACTCCGTAAATCAACACACACGTGTTAAACACTGCTCACCAATCATGATGCCGGCCTTGTTGGGACTCCTCTTGGCCCTGTAGGTGAGCGGCCTCGTGACGGAGAAGTAACGATCGAAGCTGATGATCAGCAGATTAAGTACCGAGGCGTTGCTCGCGAGGTAGTCGAGGGCGAGCCAAGTGTCGCAGACGTGAGCCCCGAGTGGCCAGTAGCCGAGGACCGTGTAAACCGTGAAGAGGGGCATCGAAATGAGACCAATTGCGAAATCGGCGACGGCGAGACTGAACAGGAAATGATTGGATATAGTCTGAAGCTGCTTGTCGATTTTGAACGATATCATGACCATGCTGTTCCCGATGACCGTTGCAAGGCTCAGGCCGATCGCCAATGTGCATATCAAAATTTTTTCCCATATGTCGTAGTTTCCGGCGGTCGCTGAGCCGTCCGATCCGTTGCAGTTATCCACGGCCGACGACACCGGTGTTACGTTCATTTCTGCCCCGGTAGATCCCTCACCACCCTCGGCGCTTGTCTCTCGCTCCTTCGCTTTTTTTTTCGATAATTTCGGACCAACAGCGACGGTGTCTCTCCCGGCTCACCCTTCCCTCGCCCAACTGGCTCGCATTCCTCGATCCCTGTCCTCGATCCCTCGGACGCGCTCCCTTCTCGAGCACTCACGAGCTCTCGCCCCTTTCTCGATCCTCTCGAGCCTTCGAGCCCCTCGCTCGGCCACCCTTCGCGCTTCCGGTGCGCTTCCTCTCTTCGCTCTCGCGCTTTCTCACGAACCTCGAGCAACGTCAACTACATCCCACGACGTTTGCTTCTGTTGTCGCAAGCATCGAATCTGTAAAAAAAAAAAAAATGTTTAATTAATAATTGCATTGATCGAACTTTGTAATATATTTTGGGTTACTTAATATTTTGGAATATTTTGGGTAACTTAATGTTTTGGAATATGTTGGGTCATTTAATATTTTGGAACATTTTGGGTCATTTAATATTTTGGATAATTTTGGGTTACTTAATATTTTGGAATATTTTGGGTCATTTAATCGAATGTATCGTTTCTGTTTTTTAGGGTCAATTAATTTGAAGATTGGCATGCATAGTCGATGGCGCTGCGACGAAGACCGTGGGACAAACAACGACCGAGTCGAAGATAATGGAGGTAGCGAGAGCCGGCTCGATCGCCGTTCCGGGGCTTTGAATAAGAGAGATCCAAGACCCGAGTGTAAATCTTGTTTGGAGAGAGGAGGAGTGGCAGTGACGGCCCCAGCGGATGATCAGCCAATGATCAGCAAGCCGCGGCGTTAAGTCCGAGCTCGTAGCATCCGTGGGTTTATATATTATACATATATATATATATATATATATTATCCCACCTGCTGCTGCCGGCACGGCTGTTCCTCGCGAACCGCTCTCACGAAAGCCCCGACCGCGAAAGAGATAACGAATGAATACGCGTGTGCGTGCCAGTCAGGCCACTGTGCGTAGGATTGGCTTTTTAAAATGGAGGATCGAACCGCTCCGGACGCCTGGAACGCACGGAGCTTCTCCAATGGCTGGTTTCAATAAATACATATAATCTTTTTTTTTTTTTTTTCTTGGCGGATTCTCCAGACATAAGCCACCGTCTCGAACCCGGGGCTCAAAGTTACAAATCGCTTTCCGGGGTCCCACCAACTTTTCATTTCTTGGCGCCGCGCCAGAAGAAAAGATTCGGCCTCCGGCAGGAATATCCCGGTAAATAGGAAATATGCTTCGCGGTATTTACTCTACATGAAATAACTATTATTTTTCTCTCTCGGTCGGACTCTCGCGAAAATAAAGTCTCATTTTTTTTATTTTTTTTTTATTTCTTCTTTGGGTATTCTTTTATTTTATATATATTGGAGAGTAACGGCACGAGTGGAGAGGCAAAGGAGGTTGAGGGCAAAGACGCGGACTGTGGACGAACGACCCCGGGGTCAATTTTCACTATTGCATGTGCCAAGTGTCGATAGACTGTCCCCGAGTAACCGAGGGAGATATAAAATTGAAGAGTCGTCTCCCGGCTGCATCGAATCCCCTCCGGCCGTGTCTCGGCACACCCCGCGCCCCGAAAGTGCGCTTTCGCTCCGGAGGAATATTCGTCCCACTTTTTTTTTTTCTCTCTCTCGACCAACTGAAACGACGAAATTAGATTAAATGGTTTTTCTTTTATCTACGTTTAACCGAGATGAGTTTAAAATCAGCCCGGATCATTTTTTTTCCCGCTGGTCCGTTCTACCCCCTCCCCTATAGGCGGCTAGATAAATTACAAATTGCAGAGAAAGAGAATATACAAATTGTACATTCATCGAGAATCTTTCCCTCGGGAGATTGAATCGATGAAGATTCTCCACCGAGACGGGGTGAGGAACTTGAAATAGCTACTGGAATACCCTCGCAGTGCAATCAAGCGAATTTGCCACCTCTCTGGATTTTCATTGGCCACGGGGAAGCCGAGCCACTGAGCTCCCGAGGTGCTAAACGAATCCTGTTAAGTCTAATTGGAGCGAGTATGCCTTCGAGCCCTCACCCCGTCTTCCTCTGTCTCCGGCTTCGGAGTTTCTCGCCGCGCTCTCTCGATCCCCGCGACCCGGCTCGTCCGGCGGCTCCTCCGGGAGGTCCGTCATTGGTAACGTCCGTTATTTATTATCGGAGGTCCGATAGATTTTTCTTTCCCTTCGATCATCATACCACTTACTCTCGTTCAGGAACGACCGAGAGAGAGAGAAATCCGGAACTTTGCAATCGGTCATCGATCTGGGTGATAATGCAGTTTTATCTTCTTTTCATTCCTCCCGACTCTCACCCTCTCCGCCCCTCCTCCCACACCGGGCATTATTCTTCCGTACCGTCGCTATTCTGCATCCTCCTCCTTTATCGAACAAACCGTCGAGTCACAGCGGCGAGGATATTAATATCGCAAGAAGCTCGGGCATGCGCTATAATTGAGAAAATAAGACATGCGACTAGGGCGGATGCGTCTAATGGATGGGTTGTGTATAAACGATCTGCGACCAGCGCCGTACGTAAATTTGACGATTTGTTACTGATAAACAGTAAACGAAACAAAAAATACTTTTAAAAAATGAGTTTTGGAAATTTAACAAATGTTTCTTCTCCGCAGAGTTCCACAACTTCTTTCTTTTCAATTTTATCATTTTTTTTTTTTTTTTTTAATCAATGGAACTTATTTTTACGTTAAGAAAAATTGTATCAATATTAAAAAATATTTTTCTGTCCGGTCATGAATCTTACATTGAAACGTTTTAGAAATACTTCGCCGAAAGTTTTTTTTTTTTTAATTTTAGCGAAATGCCAAAGATTGCACAACCAATCCATATTGCATACCCGCATAAATACGGAAACACACGTAGAAATATTTCGGTGAAGGAAGAAATGAAAAATATTTCAAAATATTTTATCACTATGTTTCAGAAATATTTCAGATATGTTGAAAGATTAAGTATCTTCCCGAAACACTTAAGAAACTTTTCGTTGGAATATTTTGATAGAATATTTCGAAATATTATTTTCATATATTTTAGAAGTTTTTTTTTTTGAGATTTTAAAGATTTCAAACATTTCTAAAACGATTTCAAAATATTTCGTGCTATATGAGAATATATTATTTAAAAAACAAAACAAATTGGGGAAACTTGCGGAGAAGAAAAATCTTGTTAAATGTACCATGCCATTCATTATCGCCACTACGATCCGAGTAAGTCCGCGATGGGAGAACCGCCAGGAATTAACGAAGGGCAAAAATTTAAAAATTAGTTTTTTTTACTTTAGAGCAATGTAGAAACGAATAAGTGCGGAGCCTCGACGTACTCAGTAATGGCGTAGCCCCGTTATTGAACATCGCAAGGCTCGACACTGATGATGAAGCTGACGATGAAGCTTGTTCCGCGATAAAGTTGAAGCGGCTGATGCCGACGATACGGGTAACGATGCTCGCGTTGTCGCCCTTGCGTTTGCGGTCGCTTTTGCCTTTGCCGTTGACGATTCGGGCGGACAATGCATGCTGTTGCGTGGCCGCCGATCGTTGTACCCGCCGTACAACACGTGTGCTGCTGTCCCTCCGTTAACCGTGCATTGCATCCTCGCTGCCTGCAAAGATTAATAGAAAAAAAAAAAAACATAAATAGTAAAAATTATATTCGCGTTCCGACGAACTTCGCATAGACACAGAGCGTTTTGGAGAGAGAAAGAGTTTACGGGCGAGATCGGGAAAGGGAATTCGGGGGAGGGGGGGGGGGGGGGGGGGGGAGAAAGAGAGAAAAGAGAGACGATAGAGGACATATACATATAGCGTACGTACACAAAAAATTCGAAGCGACGTACATATACGATACATCTCCGCAACGATATATTTCACACACGATTACTACTTCACCTAATTAGCGTCATTCTTTTTTTTTCTTTAATTTCTTCGGATTTTAACGGACTCGGAATTATGGAATGATTTAATTGGGTTTCGTTTGAATTTTTTGCTATTATCATTTTTTCTTTTAGATTTTAATCGTAACAGGTAATACATTTATCGGATCATATATATATATATATAATTTTTTTTCTAATACACATTTAGTAACGATAACGATTAAATAAATGTCAAATGCCACTGAACTAAAAAGTATAAAGTTTGACAGTTCGAGAGTTCGTGTGTGTGTGTGTGTGTGTGTGTGTGAAGCGACAATTGAGATGACTGAACATGTCTTCACCTAATTAGCGTCATTATTTTTTTTTTTTTATTTCTTCGGTTTTTAACGGACTCGGAATTGTGAACTGATTTAGTTGGGTTTTATTTGAATTTCTTGCTATTATCATATTTCCTTTTAGATTTTAATCGGAACATGGAATAGATACATTTATCGGTTCAATATTTATATAGTGTATATAAATATATAATAAAAAAAGTGTAATATACATTTAGTAACGATAACGATTAAATAAATTTCGAATACCACTGAACTAAAAACTATAAAGTTTGCGAGAGTTTGTCTGTGTGTGTGTCTGGTGTGTACGAAGCGGCAATTGAGATGACCGAAGATATCTGCATAACATAAAAATTCATCTGTGGCGAGTCTCTATCGATGTACGGCTTTGGGAAGACCAAAAAAAAAATTGTTCACTCGTAGAATTTCATTCTCTAGGTCAACTTTCCCGAGCAGAGTTTGTGCCATGCAAAAAACACAGCCGTTAGATCTTGATAAAATTTAGTCTCATGCAGATATCTTCAGGGTCATTAATTGAATAGGTCACATCGTAACAAAATCCATACACTATGTATAGTTCTATACAGCAGATACATATATATGTATATGTATATATATATATATATACATAAAATGGTATGTGTGATAAAAGATCGCAAAAAAAAAAAAAAATGGAGAGGCTAACGAGGAAGGTCTATAAGAGTTTCTGTTCGTACAGTCGCCGCGCGAGAGCCATGACGGGATGCTCTTATGGCGTGTATCATTGTGGTGCATACGCAAAGAAACTTGTACAGCGAATCGCCTGTGCTTCGCTGCGTTGCTGCTTAACACGGTGAAAAAAGTATCTCGTGCATGAAGTAATTAAAAAAAAAAAAAAAAATAGACCGCACGAAGATTATTATTATATCGCAACGATATAATACAAAATAATAATTACGGTCCGGCTCGGGAGCCGGGGCACGTCATGCCTTACATTGCACAACTAAAAATAAACCCGGGCAGCGTGAAAGAAGAATAAACAGAAGAGAAAAGAAAATAACAGGTGAGAAAGCGAGAGAACGTGTCTGTGACGGGGAGAAAAAGGTGGAGAGCTCGAGGAAGACACAAGAGAATTTCCAATACAGCCTTTATGCCTCGCCTGTCTATGGAAATAGTAACTTTGAAATAGATAATGCAGATAATAATGCAAACACACAATGTATGCTATGTTTATACTCGTGTATGTCCTGTGCTCGGGCGCTTTCTACGATAATCTTCTCCTGCGTGACGAAAGTTATATGCTTTTTAATCGAATATATTCCACTAATAGGAAGAGAAAAAAATTTAAATAAAATAAAAAATCGAGGGAAACGTGAAAATGGGACGGTATTGCGTATAGTTCGAAACAAGCAAAATAGGGGCCTCGTGATAACCGAGTGCGCTGTGCCACCGAACCGATTTCCGGATGATGGCTGAAGAAAATAACCAAAAAAATATTGATAAAAAAAAGGGAAAGTGAAAATAGAACAGTATTCCGTACAACCCGAAAACAGTGAAATGGGGTGCCGTACGATAACCGAATGAGCTGTGCTGCCGAACCGATCGTCGGATAATGGCTTGCATAAAATAGTTTTAAAAAATATAGATTAAAAAAAAATATCAACTTAAAAGTGGAAATGGGACGGTATTCCGTATAGCCCGAAAACAGTGAAATGGGGTGCCTTGTGATAACCGAACCGATCGCCGTATAATGGCTTGCAGAGAAGGAAAAAAATACATTAAAAAAAAAATATTAAACGAGAGAATATCTCGCTGGTATCGAGCGTGCTTCACGGAATGTCCCCTCAATGACAAAACTTAACAAAGTATGATAAAAAAAAAAGAAATAACAGAAAAGTTAAAGCACAAAGAAGAAGGGACGAAAGGGTCGACTCTCAAAAGCTCCTTACTGCGTTAATCGATGGATTAAAACTCAACGAAAGTGCAGCTGAGGTTCCGCTCAAAGGCGATTCTCGGTAGCTCAGTTACAGCAGTAGCGGCCGTCCATCCTGGATATATCCGTGGGCGCTGGACTAAGGGAGGGAGGGCTGCATCCCATTGTATTATCGGGCTTATCGGGGGGTTCGTGGCGAGATCTCCCTCGGTCGAGGATACCCACAGGATATGCTACGTTACAGCGATGATACAGACGATGGTATGCGCGCAGTGTGAATACTGTGAGCGTATTTTACACTTATGCATTTACACGAATAAATATATATACGTATATATAAAATGAAAAAAATAAATAAAAAAAAAATGAAGAAAAACTAATATAGTCACTCTCGCAGAGTCTAACAATTAAGCAACAATAATAACAACAACAAAATCTCAATATTCAATAACAATAATAAAGAGAGACTAGACGTGACAAAGAGGTCGGGACGAACGAAAATTAACAATAATAATAAACACGCCACACGTAAAACACTCAACGGCTATCTACGTTACATCTCTCGCTAAACAGTTCTTCTCTCGAACCGAACGAATCCCTGCCGATGTCCCTAGCGGCTGAGGCGACGTCGTTCCCGCGAGTAACCCTCTTGTTCTCCAGCGATAGCGTGTAAACGGTCGCGCAGTGACCGTCGGTGCGGCGTAACATTGTTGTCCCGTCCTCGCCTCTCTTTCGTGTATCGTCAGGACATACAATACTTCTAAATATTACTCCTGAGTTAATTCTCTCTCCATTGTTTTGTTCCAGATGAAAAAAAAAGAAACCAAAAATAGCAAAAAAGAAAAAAAAAAACCAAAACTACCGGGCGTTTACCCGAACACTGCGTGTTCGATGCCCGAAAGACAGTCCCGTCAGAGACGCTGCTCGTCAACGAGCATTCCGGATCTCCGCGGCACCCGCGTAGAGAGCAACACACCTACGCGAACTGTACGTACAAATTGCAACGCACGGAACGACGGTGCGCGCTCGAGTGCCCTCCCAGTGGACGCAAAGGGCGCGATCCTTTACCAACGAGGATATAACTCTGGCTTCCGAGCTACTTTTATTTCCCCCACCCCGCCACCCTTTCCTATCTCTCCCCGCCTTCGGAAAACCGGGTCAATCGTCACAATGCACGCACGTACACACCCACACGCTTCGTAAACAGATTTATTTTATTATCTCTCCTCTCGTTTCTCTCTGGCGCGTATAACATCGTCGAATGTAGCACCCCGGCACTTTTACAACCGTAGTACGACCGTTCCGGCGGACAGTTAAAGAGTTGTACTACTTGCGTACCCACGGATCGCTCGTATCTCTTTCTCTCTCATTTGTATGTATATGTATATATAAGTATATAGTACGACGCTATTCTATGTGCAATCCCCCCCCTCCCCTCCCTCGCTCTTACAAGTTCCCACCCGTTTTGGCTCCGACCGAGAGTTCGCTCTCCGAAGGACACTGGACTAGACTTGTTGTGTGTGTGTCGACGACGAGCCACTGCCTCCTAGATTCTCTCGGACCTTCGCTGGATGAACGACGCACGGATCCACCCCTTTTTTGCCTCCGATCTACGGTACTATCTGTCTCTCCGTCTATCTCGTCTGTAGGACGCACCACCTGAACTTGTAAACCAGACACACCCGGTTCGTCGAGACGCGAGCTTCGACGTTGTCCTCCTTTGTTCGCTTTCTTTCTTTTATAATGAATTATCTTGTTTTTTTTTTCTTTCTCTTCTTTCGGATGCTGTTTTTTCGTCGTCTGTGAAGGATTCTCGTTGGCACGGTAATTCCCGGTAATTCCGCTCGCCTCGTGGACGGTCGCAGAGCCTCACACTCGCAGTAGTACACCCGTCCGGCTCGAGTGGGTTAAAACGCCGTCGCGACGAGGGAGATGCGAAGAGAGTGGTGAGAAGCGTCCAAACACGAGGGCCGTAGCTCGTGCCGCGGATCCAGCCAGGATTATCGGACTCGACGGAGATTACGGAAAAGAAGGGAACGAAAAAACTATATGCGTCTCGGCCCGTTGGGAAGACAAGCGATGAGAGCGAGTTCGCTCGAACTCTCTACCGGTGCGCGCGATCAGCGACCGAGTCCAGCGGCTACGGGACACGCGACGGTGTGTGTCCCGAGAGATCGCTCTGCCAGAGAGTTATATTTTTCCCGGAGAGCGCGCGGACGACGCGCGGGTTCGAGGGACAGTGTAGCACGAGTGGCCGAGCAAGACCGCGGTGGACTACTAGGGCGTGGGCAATCGCGGAGCGAACCGCGCGAGCCAGCGCGCGAGGAGAACGACGAGCGAGAGGAGCGAGCCGACTACATTGATTTTGATTTTCGAAGGCGCGCGCACTCGTGCAACTCCTGCCTCGACTGCCTCGTCGCCGACTTTCCTCGGATGTGCTCCGAGCGCGAGCGACCGACCGAGCGAGCCCCCCCCCCCCCCCCCTTCCCTCCGCCGGTCACTACCCATTCATGCGCCCGTCGATCTCTCCCTCCTTTCGATGATGCTTCTTCTTCTTATTCCTCTTGCGCTTGTGCTTCGCTACCCTCCGGTTCTCGACGCTCTTCGTCCTGCTCGGCCGGTACGACGAGCCACGCAGCGCGGTGGTCGGCACTCGACAACGTGCAGACGGGAGCCAACTGTTTTTATCGATAATTATATTATCGCTAACCGCTGTTTATCCTCGCCGCGATATAGTGGACTGGTAATTGGTTAACGTAGCGCAACGGAGCTCAACGAGCTCGCCGGTGGGTTACGCATTTTTTATTTACCGGATTTTGAGGGTACTTTGGACTCTCGCAGTATCGATACATATCTCGAAGTGGTTACGATTTATATGTATATAACGCTCTCAAAATACTGAGCGGTAGCCAAGAAACGAGGGCGAGACAAACATCACCCACCCGCTGCCACTCCTGCCAGACGACTCCTGACCCCGGAAATTCACGCACTACTGGCTGCTCTTTCATCGATTTTCTGCTCCTTTTATTTTTCTCTCCACCCCCGCGTTTCTTCCACTGTGTCTCGATTTAGAGCGCGATTGGTTTTTTTTTTACTTTATCGCAAAATTGTTATTGTCGCTTACTCGACCGGTGCTACGGTTTGCCCAAACTTTACGCGAAGATAACCGAGAGGCGTAAGTCTTTTTTTTTTTTGTTTATGTGGTCCAGTTGTCTATGGGACGAGCAGTCCCGGGAGGATTTGCTCGTTCGTTGCCGATGGCCATAGTGGGGATCTGCACCGTACGCGTAATATCGTTATGTGGTAAATCTGGAGATTCGAAGATGGGAAGAGTCTCCTTATCGCTGGCACTTGACGACGAGCAACAGTATTAGGAAGTAGGTCGATCTTCGATTATTGAGGCTCTAGCTAAGTCTCATCCGGTGCACAATAGTCGTGTGTAAAAAAAAAACTCGCTTTTCGATCGGAAATACGTAACTTCTGAGCCAGAAAACTTATTTTTTTACCGGAAATGACGTTACACCGAAAATACGTTACTTCCGGTTTGAAAATCTCATTTGTCTACCGGAAGTAACGTCATACTGGAAATACGTCACTTCCGGTTCGAAAATCTCACTTTTCTACCGGAAGTTGCGTTATACTGGAAATATGTCACTTCCGTTTGGAAAATCTCACTTTTCGACTGAAAGTTACGTATTTCCGGGACGGCGTCACTTCCGGTCAAAAAATTAGATTTTCAAACCGGAAGTGACGTATTTCTAGCATATCTCCGGAAATCTAAATTTCCGGTTTCGAAATTCCGTAGTCCACAGCGAGGGCGCGAAGCACCCGAGCCACAACAACATGCTAGTACTATATAGATCTATCGGAGGCACCGACAGTGCATGCGCTCTACGGCGGAAAGTCGTCGAATTCGGTCGAATAGATAACCATCGAAAGTATCGTCAATAACTCAAACACGAATGGAATTGTGCAAGAGATTGCAATGATAAAGCGATTTATTGATCGTTACATTGTGATCGATGCTTATTACAGTATATATGTAAGAGACGATCGCGTCGCTGCATGTGTATTTGGATTCGTTACGTTGACGTTACGATGTTCATCGCGATGCCGGGGTGTATTGGAAAAATGTCCGAGTCGAATTTAAAAAAAATACACACGAGGCTCAACGATTGTCATTTGTTTCCAGTTTTATTTCCAGAAATAATGCTCGAGCTCTTCCACGCTCCCTCCACGTTCATGAATATGCCGCGATTGTTCTACTTATCAATAAATAAATACACAATAACCACCGAGTCTTAGATCACATGAAGTAACCGAAGCCGAAGGTGCGTTTTATAGCGTCCCAGTAGTATCTGTCCCAGTTTTCTTTCGTCGATTCTTCCTCGCTGCGTATGAAAAGAAAATATTACACAAAGCCTCGATGAATTCCATCGATCATTGACATCAACTAACGTATCGAAATAATCGACAACGAGTCTTGTACACACCTCGTCGGTACGCCCGTCTGCGTAACCGTTACCTCCGTGTGATCGTTCTTTTCGCTAATGTCCATTGTAACTTCACTGAAATGTCCGGCCGGCCATTGTTTACATCGCCACCTCTGCACTATCTTCGTTGGCGATAGCTCGACGAATTCACCGTGTATGTTGCCCCCGAACAGCTCGAACTTTCCCTCCTTCTTGGGCTCCAATTTAACCGGACCTCTCGTGAAAGCTTGCACCATCTAGTGATTTTTCACATAGCTATACAGTTATACCGTGATACCTTGCACGATCCGATAAATATCATCGCTGAGACTCAGAGATTATACAGAATTAAAGATCACCTCGACAGTCGTAAATACGTTGTAAAATTCCTGCGACCTGCACTGAAACTTCTGCTGCTGCTTAACGGTCGTAGTCGCGATCTTGTATCCAGTTTCGACGTTGTTCGTCGGGGCTACGGCGGTGTTCATTATGTCCTTAACTTTCAGCCCAGATTTTGTATTCGTCATGTTTTCCGTTACGTTATCCTTCTTCGGCAGTATCATGCCTTTCGAGAATTCTGTCGTGAAAAAAAAAGGAGCGTTTTTGAACGTCGTGAGATATGAAAAACCAATAGTGGAAGAGAAACTGTTGAGTTCACTCTTAGCTCACCTTCCTTCAAAGCTGCTACGTACATCGCTAGTCTATCCCTGATTAAATCTTTACCCTTCGTGTGTAAAAAGTGTTTTGTGTCCTCTCCATCGTTTGTACTACTCTTCAAAGTAATCTCTATCTGCAATAAATAAATTTTCATTGTATCGGGCACTCTTGTCTTCGCACGTATAAAAAGATCAATGCTTTTTCGGACTCCCGGATATTCAAGCACAGAAACAAACTCACATCCACTTCCGAGATATCGTTTTCCTCCGAAAGATTTGGAATGTTTATCTTTCCCTCTATTTGCTTATCCTTGTCGGAGACCCATTTCAGTATGATCGACCATTCATAGAAGAATATTAATTTTCCTTTCCTATTATTAACTACCGCCTCACCTTCGCATTTCTCCACTTCCATTACTTCGCAGGAAGCTGGAAAAATAGAATTAATCGTTATATAATGGGTGTTGTATATCATTCGATATATCTCATCGAAAAGCTTGGCCAAAAACTCACATCCATCTTTCTCTATTTTGAAATTCTTGAAGAGCTCCTTGAGCTTCTCTTGCGACCAGGCACAGGCGTTTTTTTCAGTCCTGCAAAAAGGATAGCAATTTTTTTTTAGTAACCACAGAAGGCTGCATTTTTTATCGTCTAAAAAAATCAACGTACCAGTGCCAATTATTGACATTGGTAGCGTCGGGACGCTCCTCCACGATCCACCGCGGATCACCTTCTCCCCACTTGGCCATTTTACGGTCAAGATTACGAGGTAAGAATGAAGTGCGAAATTAGCACGTGCAGTCTGTAACAGAAAGTTAACGATAAATCGATGCGCCGATGTGTATTCTCGGCCGAATACTTGTTAAACCTTTTAACGATCGATGACAATGTGCAGATAAACATTTTTTTTCGGGAAGGAGCAGCACATTTTTGAACTCGCGACGCCTAACCTATCGGTGCGGCGTTCCGAAATGGATTATTCTCGAAGAATATACGGATGGCGTGCAAATGATGACTGGAGAATGATTATCGACGATCGGTTTCTCGGGGAAAACTTACCCGTGAGATCTGTCAGGTGTAAAAAGGCGAGTGGAACTTGTTTTATTGCCGAACAAAATTACACTTAGCGCCGAAGAGGATTCGGTAATCGAGACCGTCCACGAGAATTCGCGATTTCGTTGAGGTTAATAATAGTGTTGACTCAAAGTCAAAGTATGACCGTATCGTGTGTGAACCGTCGCGTTCACGAGAGCTCTACCTGAGGCACCGAGGCCGACTGAATCGGAGAGTGTCCTCCGCGGAACGGAGAGACTTTCTGGAAACTTCGGGAAAAATCTGCGCTCAGACGACGGAACGCGGTACAACCGTTTCTCGTCGACGGAGAGAGGCGAAGTAACTTCCGCGACATCTGGTTGCAGATACAGCCAATTTCTGAAACCTCGACACGATGCGCTATCAAGAAATGCAAAAAGAAAAGAACAACCTTGAGAAATTTGCCTACAAAAGTCAAACCAATTCGTCGATCTAAATTTCACTAGTGATAACTTATAAGCTGTCTCATCCGTATGTTTGTGGGATGATCTTTTGATTCTATTTCTTGACCGTCATTTGTCACGTCGATATCATATTATCAACATAAATTATGTTGACTGACGGTAAATTTATTAAAGGAGAGGAGAGCGGCGAGGTATAAATTGTAGAAACGTTGACAATGTTATGCAGCTTTATTGATATTCCATCGAGGGGATTTAAAAAAAATTGGTTCTTACAAAGGTCTTGTAGAAATGTTTACGTAACAAATATGAGCTGAGTAGAAAAAAAAGGACGAAGCTAGATAATGTCGATGGTGCGGAACGGGCAATGTTTCGCTTAATATTCTTCGGCGCCCTCGCCCTCGCCGTCGGCGGAGTCGGTGCCGACCTCCTCGTAGTCCTTCTCGAGGGCAGCGAGATCCTCGCGGGCCTCGGAAAATTCTCCCTCCTCCATACCCTCGCCGACGTACCAGTGGACGAAAGCGCGCTTGGCGTACATGAGATCGAACTTGTGATCGAGACGAGCCCAGGCTTCGGCGATGGCGGTGGTGTTGGACAACATGCATACAGCGCGTTGTACCTTTGCGAGATCGCCGCCAGGAACGACGGTCGGTGGCTGGTAGTTGATACCGACTTTGAATCCGGTCGGGCACCAGTCGACGAACTGGATCGTGCGCTTGGTCTTGATGGTCGCAATGGCCGCGTTGACGTCCTTAGGCACGACATCGCCTCTGTACAACATGCAGCAGGCCATGTACTTTCCGTGACGGGGATCGCATTTAACCATCTGATTGGCCGGCTCGAAACAGGCGTTCGTGATCTCGCCGACGGAGAGCTGCTCGTGGTAGGCCTTCTCGGCGGAGATCACCGGAGCGTAAGTTACCAGCGGGAAATGGATACGCGGGTAGGGAACGAGATTGGTCTGGAACTCGGTGAGATCGACGTTGAGGGCGCCGTCGAAACGAAGGGAGGCCGTGATCGACGAGACAATCTGTCCGATGAGTCTGTTGAGATTCGTGTAAGTCGGTCTCTCGATGTCCAAGTTACGGCGGCAGATATCGTAGATAGCCTCGTTGTCGACCATGAAAGCGCAATCGGAATGTTCGAGGGTGGTGTGGGTCGTGAGGATCGAGTTGTAAGGCTCGACGACGGCAGTGGAAACTTGGGGAGCTGGGTAGATGGCGAATTCCAATTTTGATTTCTTTCCGTAATCGACGGACAGGCGTTCCATGAGGAGGGAGGTGAAGCCCGAGCCGGTGCCTCCGCCGAACGAGTGGAAGATCAGGAAACCCTGAAGTCCAGTGCATTGATCGGCGAGCTTGCGGATGCGGTCGAGTACAACGTCGACGATTTCCTTGCCGATGGTGTAGTGGCCTCTGGCGTAGTTGTTGGCCGCGTCCTCCTTGCCGGTGATGAGCTGCTCGGGATGGAAGAGCTGGCGGTAAGTTCCGGTACGGACCTCGTCTGAAATCACATGTTTTTTTTTTTTTTAATTAAATTTTGTAGATCGCGGTGATTGGTGGAGATGAGTGAAAAAAAAATTATGTCTTACCGACTACGGTGGGTTCAAGATCGATGAAGACCGCACGCGGGACGTGCTTTCCGGCGCCAGTCTCGCTGAAGAAGGTGTTGAAGCTGTCGTCGCCACCGCCCATGGTCTTGTCTGACGGCATTTGACCGTCCGGCTGGATGCCATGCTCCAAGCAGTAAAGCTCCCAGCAAGCATTTCCAATCTGGACTCCAGCTTGGCCAACGTGGATAGAGATACACTCACGCTGAAAAAAAAAAAAAATCGTATGTTTGTAAATATATCGCAACGAAGACGTGGATAGTTTGCGTCCATATCAGCGTATGGTGCAGTGATTGGCCGCTTAAGCGCCGCTCGCCAGTGATTGGCATGGCATCTCTGCACGGTGAGTCATCAATGGTATGCCAATGACTGAACAGCTCACCCTAATACCATCTTAAACATCGACTCGTCTGAATTCAGTTCGAAAGAATTTAAGTTACACTAATGGCAAAATTTCCTTTACTAACTTTTACTAACAAACGTCTTAATCGGTATCCAAATTCGTAAATCTATTTTGGCAAATAATGAATTAAATTCAATGTACGTTACAGGCATTCGAATGGCCGACCAAAAGTAACAAAGGACCAGACGACGATCGTGTACCTATATACATCGCCTGATTCGATCTCGTACGAAATGAGATTCTCAGCGCGTCGCGTGTTCGTGAAGAAAAAAAAAAAAAAAGAAAGGGCGTCGACGCCCAGGAGTCAAGTCTCCCAGATCGATATGGTCGGAACGGTACATATGTCCTTGTATGGAGTAGACGATGAGTCAATCCGGGGACTCATTACGAAAAAGGGTGCGACCGGCGTCAACCCGGCACGATGAACCGTTACAAAGATGGCCGCAAAGAACGCCGAGTCCTACCTCGGCCGAGAGAGAATCGCTGTTAAATTGTAAAAAAAACCGACGCGTACTCGAAAATAAAAGTGGATAAATCCCGGTACAGCCTCTCGTGTGGGGAAAATCGACGACTTTTTCGTTGAACTTACCATTTTTGGATAGTGTTGGGTTTACGAGTAGCACTGAATCGAGAAGAGAACGTCGAGATTGGTCGTCAGCAGAAGCCGGTGATGTAGCGTCTACGAACCAGAGTTGATGTACGTCTGCTGTCTCTCGTACAACTGCTACGACTGCTACGCCGCTCCCGGTCCGCCCGTCTTTATACCCTCGGTGACCATCGTCACGGGGTCGCCTTGATTCGTCGAGCATATCCGAGGCGCCTTTTCTCATTGGTTATTATTGACCGCGGCGCGCACCGGCAGCCGCTCTCCGCAAGAACGATTCTTGCGCCGAGAAAATAGTTCCCATTATGGAAGCGACGTCCTGCATCCGTTAAAAAGCAAAATTCATCGTCGCCACAGGCCACAGGCCATGCATGCCTTCTTGCCATGCGAGCGACAAACGTGGGTGAATGCCTCTGTAAGGATTAACGCCGCCCTCTCGTAATTACTTGACTAATGTCTCGAGCGACTTTATTCGTGTCCATGATACATATTTCGAGTTTTCAGTGAAGCTGCCCCGACTGCTCTATAGTCTCTGCTAGGTTCCCAACCGAGATTCTCCAGCAGCGATTGTAGCGGATCGATCGTCTTCACCGAGCGTACGCCGCTCCCTCCCAGGTACGTAAAAAAAATGGCCTGCGTGCAGACTCTGCGATTCCGAGTTCGCGCTGAGCCCTGCTTCATTCCATTTATGCCCCATCTACTCTAGTTACTTCCTACGCAACGCTACCTACCAATTGCATTAAAGTTCAGCGCTGCCGCAGGCACTCGAGCACGATATGTAAATTAAGATTTGTCTTTTAATATCCATTACGAGTATACCGGACAGCCGAGAGCCCGTGATTGTTGCACAGTACATGCTACGTGGCCATAATAAAGGATGATTGTCGGAGGGTGAGGTACAATAATCGAGAAAAAAGTACGCAGTAGATTTGCCGTGAAATTCGTGTTTTTTTTTTATTCCATCGTTAGACTTTCGTTTGATCGTGGTTTCTCTTATCAGATCGTGCAAAGCTGCTCAAGTAAAAATATCTAAAAGAGAAAAAAAAACACAAAGATGTACAAGCATGATCACAATGTGGTTATCGATGGACGGTGACGAATTCATTCGGTTTTAATATTCTTCGGCGCCTTCGCCCTCTCCCTCGGCCGAGTCCATGCCGACCTCCTCGTAGTCCTTTTCGAGAGCCGCGAGATCCTCGCGGGCCTCGGAGAACTCGCCCTCCTCCATACCCTCGCCCACGTACCAGTGAACGAAAGCGCGCTTGGCGTACATGAGATCGAACTTGTGATCGAGACGAGCCCACGCCTCGGCGATCGCGGTGGTGTTGGACAACATGCAGACTGCGCGCTGGACCTTGGCGAGATCGCCGCCCGGCACGACGGTCGGTGGCTGATAATTGATACCGACTTTGAATCCGGTAGGGCACCAGTCGACGAATTGAATCGTTCGCTTGGTCTTGATCGTAGCGATGGCGGCGTTCACGTCCTTAGGCACGACGTCGCCTCTGTAGAGCATGCAGCAGGCCATGTACTTTCCGTGACGAGGATCGCATTTCACCATCTGGTTCGCCGGCTCGAAGCATGCGTTGGTGATCTCGGCGACGGAGAGCTGCTCGTGGTAGGCTTTCTCGGCCGAGATTACTGGAGCGTAAGTGACTAGCGGGAAGTGAATACGCGGATAGGGTACGAGATTGGTCTGGAACTCGGTGAGATCGACGTTGAGGGCGCCGTCGAAACGCAGCGAGGCGGTGATCGACGAGACGATCTGCCCGATGAGCCTGTTCAGATTAGTGTAGGTGGGTCTCTCGATGTCCAAATTACGACGGCAGATATCGTAGATCGCTTCGTTATCGACCATGAAAGCGCAGTCGGAGTGTTCCAGAGTAGTGTGGGTCGTGAGAATAGAGTTGTAGGGTTCGACGACGGCGGTCGATACTTGGGGGGCGGGGTAGATGGCGAATTCCAGTTTAGATTTCTTTCCGTAATCGACAGAGAGCCGTTCCATGAGGAGGGAAGTGAAGCCGGAGCCGGTGCCGCCGCCGAAAGAGTGGAAAATCAGGAAACCCTGGAGTCCCGTGCATTGGTCGGCGAGCTTGCGAATACGGTCGAGTACCAAGTCGACGATCTCCTTGCCAATCGTGTAGTGTCCGCGGGCGTAGTTATTGGCCGCGTCCTCCTTTCCGGTGATGAGCTGCTCGGGGTGGAACAACTGGCGGTACGTGCCGGTACGAACCTCGTCTGAAATATCGAAATTAAGGAAACATGTATTTTAGCTCCAAACTAAACATTTCAATGTACTATGTTGATAGTGGTAAAAAAAGGACGTTCATGGAACGTACCGACTACGGTGGGCTCGAGATCGATAAAGACCGCTCGGGGAACGTGCTTGCCGGCGCCAGTCTCGCTGAAGAATGTGTTGAAGCTGTCGTCGCCTCCACCGATAGTTTTGTCGGACGGCATCTGACCGTCCGGCTGGATGCCATGCTCCAGGCAGTAAAGCTCCCAGCAGGCATTTCCGATCTGGACTCCAGCTTGTCCAACGTGGATAGAGATACACTCACGCTGAAAGAAAAATAAGCGAAATGGTTTTACGATATCTGTTTAGTTTGCGTGAAAGGTTCGATTAAATGTCTAGCGTAGCCGGCTTCGAATCTCCCGCTCTCGAGCCTAACAAACATGGTCACCTTCGGCGCCTCTCCCTTCAGATTCTTATGACTTTACATTCAATCGGACATATTCCCGATGAAGGAAAAAAAAAAAGCACGGCCAAGCTCTACGAACGAACGGATCGATTCGATGACTCACCATTTTTATATAGTGTAGTAGGTTTCGTTAAACGTTACTGCAAGAAGCCGAGAATCGATAGTCAGCTGAAGCTAGTAATGCAGCTTCTGCGAACAATGAGAAAGACGTCTCTCGTACGACTACTCCGCGTCGAACGCAACCAGCTCTTTTATACCCTCGGCTACCACTTTTTTTCACGGGGTTCCGTCGATTCGCCGAGCGTGTCATCGGCTGGCTCTCCGATTGGCCGAGAAAAGACCGCAGTACCCACCAACGCTCCGCGCAGCAGTTATCCCACGCGCCCGCAATGTAGTCCCCGATATTCCGATGTCCTGGCGTTCCGCCTCGTTGATATTTCCTCAATTGTTCATAAAGTAGAAACAGGAAGTGCCCGAGTTAATCGTCGGCATATCGGCGAGATTAATTCGGCTAATTATTGGCAATCGACGATCGAAGGATAGTCTGCGTAGCGATCCACCGTAAATACGGGCTATGGAACGACCCCGTGGGTTGTTCATGGCAATTACATTCAGCCCATATTAACTCTGCGTCGATAATCTATTAAAAAAAAACAAAAAACGACACCCATTGTAGAGCCAAGTTCTGGGTGTCGAAATTTATGGCTAGAAGCTGCTGCTTCTCCCTGGAGGTTCGTACAAATAAATCGATGAAGCGAAACACTTTCCAATCTGCCGCATCAACAGTGCGTGTATTCCCAATCCGGCCTTTTATGGAAATCGCGTGTAGGTATGACGTTATTGCCAACACGCGGACAGTTCGTACGCCAGGAGAGAACAGTCTCGCGAATATATTTTTTTTTCTACATGAATGGGCGTAGCGGGTACGGATATGGAGAGGCAGCATTCGATGATCGTACGATGTTATAACATCGTCGTATAGCATGTATCAGTTATTTCATTCCGAACGATAGTATTAGAATATATATCGACGGTTTTCGGTCAGTCTAACAGGCTTGCCGCAGCTGCTACTGTATACAGGCGGTGACAAAGCGTAGACAGCCGGGCGGCTTCGCTGAAAACGTAGTAAGGGAGCATCCCCAGACTCGGGCAGTTATTAATTGGTCAGGAACACATTTTTTTGCGAAAATAATTGGAATCAATATTAAGCTGATAGTTTCTAGTTTTCAAAACACATCGATTAATTACAAGAAGATAAATATTTTTTTAATTACAAAAGAAAATAACAAGAGATTCGAAAGGTACCAGTCCACGGATGCGGTTTTCCAGCACGTCCCTACATTCGGACACTGTATGTCGCAATGTTTCGGTCAATCGATTTCGAGAATTCTGATGTACGAATTCAACTAGTTCATATTAACTAAAAGAATTTCTTTGTAATTTATCAATTACATGAATAAAAAAAATTATACTTAATCGAATCAATACTGAAGATAAGCTACGTGGAAAGTTGGCTAACCGACTTTCTTCGAACTGTCCGATTATTGGGTCGCGTGTGTGATAACGCTTGTACTAATTTCAGATCACTATCGCCTGACTTTTAACAAAAATGCAACAATAGAAAATAATTTAGGTTTAAGCCTAAATTATTTTCTGTGCATCAAGTAATGTTTGCAGATACGATTACAAGTTGTTAATTGGATTTCTAATACTTAAATTCGGAATAAATTCAATATACATAGGAGTGTCCGACGACCGGAACGTATCCGACCATTGCTACTGTTACTTTATTGAATATTCTTCATAACGATTTTATACAGCGTATACAGTGAGAAAAAAATAATCTACAGTAAAAAATATAAGTATCTAACGGTTCTGCCCGAAAGCAATCGACCAAAATGCACGCAAGAGTGCACTCACTGGAACAAAGACGATCGTTGCTTCGGTAAATCATCTACCACTACCGTTTCGACTACCTACCTAAAACTACCTACACAGAATTTGTGGAAGCAGCTGTGGAGCGTTGCTACGGAGCCGAGACCGCACGGCGAGTTCTATACTCGTCCATGTCGTTTATGCGGCATCTCCTATATATAGTCAGCAATATAGCTCCTCTATATAAGGCGCACGTTGCTTTCGGCGAAAGGCCCTAAAAAAAGGAGCAAAGGGGAGCAAGACTCTGAGAGTTTTGTGTCACTCGGTGCCGGCCGGATGTCATACGACGTACTGGCAAAGGATTCGATGACACGACGATATTTGTCTCTGTGTGGACGTTCACGTTTTGTCTCAACAGCATAGTAACAATTAACAAGTAACAATTAACATGTTTCGAGGTAAACAATCTCATATCGAAGAGCATGTTTATCGCTTCGATAAACATGCGACGTAGCTCTTGCGCATCGGCGCGCGCAACTACAGAACACGAGAGTCTTCTCTCGATATCGCGCGTACGACGAATTGAGGTTAGGCATTATAACGAGACTTGCATACTCCGAACTGCACAGCGTTAACTTTTCAGTAAAAATTTCATTATATATTCCTTGTCGCATACGTAAAAAAGAATTGACAATTTTTTTGTTATTTACAGATTCATCACGATAACTTCGATCGTAAGGTTGTCCCTATAATTCTCAAGCCTAACAGTACAAGAAAACAAACATGCGTCAATCTCGTATCGGAGAGCTCTCGCTTTGATGAACATGCGACGCAGCTCGTGCGCATCGGTACGCGCAGCTACAGCACACGAGAGTTGTCTCCCGACATCGCACGTACGACGAATTGAGGTTAGGCGTTAGCCAACAAGACTCGTATACTCCGAAACAGTCTCAATTCTGCAGTAAAAATTACATTGAGTATTCCTCGTCGCATACTCGTGAGTGTACGTCGATATTAATGCACGATTGTCTTGATACGTGAAAAAGGATTGACAATTTTTATTTTATTCATAGATTCACTATAACTTAGATCGGAAGGTCGTCTCTGTTATTCGCGAGCGGGACGAGCGATCCCGCAACCCGCAAGCGGAATGGCCAGTATAGGAGGTAATGTAGCCAAAAATTTCCGCCAAAAGTTTTCCGCGGTGCACAGAGAGGCGGTTCACTGGTTCCCTGGACACATGCGAAAGGGTTTGAAACAGATGGAGCAGCGTTTGAAGAACGTCGATTGCGTTATAGAGGTGCACGACGCGAGGGTTCCGCTGTCGGGCCGCTTCACCGAATATCGTAGCACGGTCAGCGGTCTGAAGCCGCACATATTCGTGCTGAACAAGAAGGATCTAGCCGATCGTAGCCGCGAGAACACGATACGCGCGAAGCTCGCCAACGACGGTCTGGAAAATGTTTTGTACACCGATTTTCGGGATCAACGGTGCAGCGGTCTGAAGCAGCTACTTCCGATGGCGACGAGACTGATGAACGAATCGAATCGTTACAACAGAACGAACAACGACGAGTTCGCCATAATGGTGATCGGAGTGCCGAACGTCGGTAAATCGTCGCTGATCAATCGACTGAGGAACAAACATCTCGGAAAGGGAAACGCGACGCCGGTCGGCGGCGTGGCCGGAATAACGAGATCGGTCCTCACGCGCATAAAGATAAACGAGAATCCGTCGATATTTCTGCTGGACACGCCGGGAATTCTGGAGCCGCAGGTGCGGGACATCCATACGGGCTTCAAGCTCGCCGCTGTGGGCTGCCTTCAGGACCACTTGGTCGGCCCGGAAATGATCGCCGATTTTATTCTCTTCTGGCTCAACAAGCAGGGGCGCTTCGAGTACGTGCAGAAGCTCAACCTACCCGATGCGAACGACAATATCCTCGAGGTTCTCACGCTGGTAGCGGCGAATTTAGGAAAAACTAGGAGACTCAAAAATTACGAGGGTCGAATAGAGATAAAGCCCGATTACCAGTCGGCGGCGGAACACTTCGTCAGGATCTTCAGGACCGGAGAACTGGGCCGCGTGTGCCTCGACGACGATCTCATGGAACGCAAATTTAAAACGCGTATAGAGTGAATACTCTTGTAAACTAATGATTGTAGAAAAGAAACAAAAAATGTTCTACTCTGTAACTATAAAGATATCGCGTGGATGAGGAATAAATGACGGAGTGTTTGTATATAAAAAAAAGAATCACACGTCCGGGCATTTGTTCAGGGAATCATTGGCGGTCGCTCTGGATAGGATGTAATTAGCGCTGATTGAGGAATCATTATTTTGTCGATGAGTTGAGGAAGCGGCGAGACTGGAGCGGGGCAATTTATCGGAGCGCGGAGCACCGGCACGAAGTTTAAAGTCGGTCTTCGATGGCAACCCCACTCGGAACATCCTCGAGCACTCCCCACCGCGTGCATCTTAACTCCACCTCATTCGTTCAGCCTCTAACGGGATATCTCACCTGGACTCTGTGACACTCATTCCGGCGCACTTTCTCCCATTAGACACGCCGTGCCTTCCCTCGCGTACTACGTCGTACTCGTCGCTTCGCGAGCTCGTCTACCTGCCGAAATCCCGCGATATATTGCATGCCGTCGGTTATAACTTGTCGACGATAAAATACATATTACAGTTAAACTGTTGCGTGAAACTACTATCCTCCTTTTTATTCTCTCGTTGTAGCGAGCATGTTCGCGAGAGTGACCTTTTATCCGACTCTCCTCTATAACGTGGCGATGGAGAGGATAACGTCGAGAAGATGGTACGATCGAATCGACGAGACCGTCATACTGGGCGCCCTGCCGTTCCGTGGAATGACCAGACAGGTAGATTTGAAGAAAGAACAAAAAAAAATTCTCTCCAGTACGAAAGTATAAATTTTCTGATTATTCATTGATTGCGTCTAATCTACTGTCCGTTCGTCCGCAGTTGATAGAGGAAGAAAACGTGGCCGGTGTCGTTTCGATGAACGAGGATTACGAATTAAAAATCTTCTCCAACACCGGTGAGGTATTGTACAGTCGGTTTTTCATCTCGAGGCTCATACAAAGTATGGGATAAAAAATGTTGCGTGTTGCGTAATTCTTCTCGGTTAAATTCATTATTCAAATTGCGTCAGGAGTGGGCAAAGCATAACGTGCAGTTCCTTCAACTATCGACCACGGATATATTCGAGTCGCCGTGTCAGGAAAAACTTCAGAAGGGCGTAAGTTTCATAAACAAATTCGATGGAAGATCGAGTAATGATTTGCCGAGCGACAAGCGATCCGGCACGGTCTACGTTCACTGCAAAGCCGGACGAACGCGGAGCGCTACTCTGGTCGGCTGCTACCTCATGAAGGTAAATCAAAAGATTTTTTTTTTTTTGTTCTCACTCTCCCGTTAACGAAATTAATCGACGGGATTTTTGCAGAAACACGGATGGACACCCTCGGAAGCTGTCGATTTCATGCGAGGCAAACGTGAACATATACTTTTGCACACGGCGCAGTGGCACGCTATGAGACAATTTTATGAAACGCACGTTGCGAATCAACGAGTGCAGAACAATTAGTCGAGTGTCATCCCGCTAGATGATCTGTACATTGTTTTTTTAGATAATTTATACATATCGTTTGCTCTTTCGAAGAAAAAACAAATGAAACATCAATGTGTGTTATTCACGAGAGATGCGAGTCACAAAATGCACTGACGCGATAATTTTGAACGCGATTTTAGTAAGATGATATAGAAAAATATAAAACGAGGTTTTCTACCGAGTGGCACACTATGAGACAATTTTATCAAACGCCCGTTGAGAATCCACGAGAGCAGTACGATGGGTGCGTTCTTGAATGCAGATCTGATCGACTATCCGTTCTTTTATTTATGATTGTCCACTGCTAGTGGATTTTTTTAATTGCCAATGGTACATCTGATTTTTTCGACGGGATGCATATCGTCCGTTTTGATAAGAAAAGGTCGCGTGTCAGACCAGATTGGTATCAAAACTGAACCCTGAACTAAGAGCAAACGGCAATATAAGAACGCCCATTTCATCTGCGTATACATGTGGACACATCTCAAGTTTTTCTGGATTTAACCGACCAGAGCAGAACCGTATTCAAGAACGCACCCGATTAATCAATTATCGTCGCGTTAGATGATCTGTTCATTGCTTTATAGATAATCTACGCAAATCGTTTGCTCTTCCGAAAAAAAAAAAAAACAAATGAACCTTCAATATGTGTTATTCACGAAAGTTGCGAGTCGCGAATTGCGGCGCCGCGATAATTTGAGGCTCGTTTTCGGTAAGATAATATTGGCGGAATATAAAACGGGGTTTTCTACCGGGACTCGTATTTGTCTTCGAAACGGTCGCATCAGCTTTATTGAGTCCGAGAGCGGGAAGATGAAGTTTTCAATTGTTCTCGTGCTTCGATTTATCTATGTGCATCGAAGCGAACTTAGTTGCTTCCGTAATTGCATTCTCCACCAAAGCCGGAAGATTCTTCTTCTGGATTCTCTTCACATTCATGTGACAAACGAGCGAGGGGTCGTGACCCGTCGGCGGTTCACATTGGGCTCTGAAGATCGGTAAGATAGTCTGCATCCATGAATGAGCATTGAACGAAATCGAGGCCATCTCCTGCGCAGTAGATCAAGATATTCAAAGAATAGCGCTATTGGGCTTGAAAAATAACGACAAAAGAATAATTCACCTTTGGTACGCAGCAGCGAGCCTTGACCTTGCCACTGGAGTGCGCTATGACGAGAACCGGTGTCTTGGAGCACAATCTCGTGACTCGCTGCAATGAGACTTGTTCGAGCGGTGTGTTTATCGGCTGGAGGCAATGAACAACGAACGGCATTGTCGACGCGTGGATAACGCTCTTCATCTCAGCTTCGATCGAAGTCCTGCGAATTATGGTAAAAATCATTCAGTCATTCGCGAAGAATACAATTTACATGCTTAAGGATGCTTCACACGTACATTCCCAACCAAAAGTTTAATTCGATCAAAATTTCAGTACTTCGTGATATGCCAAAAATCTGAAATAATCAGCTGTATTAAATAATTATTTTTTTTTCGAAAATTTGGGAAATCGATGTAAAGGCACGAATTTCGGATATATTTCCGTAACACGATTCCGAAAATTGGAAAAAAGGTTTACTGATTACTTGTCGAACAATTTTTGTTAGTAATTTGTTAATGAGTTTTTGACATTATTATTATCCAAAATTAACGTTCTTGGCGCCTTTAATACAGTTGATTTTTTCAGATTGTTATACCATTAAGAAGTGTCGAAATTCCCACTGAATCTCACTTTTAACTGGAAATGTACCTGTGATGCATTCTTAATTTACACGCTCGCTTACTTAATGTTTTCGGTCTCGCGAATGCGCAATGTCCTGAGTAACTCGTCCAATCTATCAAGACACTCCTGAGTGTCAATATAAGCGGCGAGTTGTCTCTCTGATCGATCGTTCAACTGGCGCTTCATCTCCTCTATCTTTGCAACGATCAAACTCGATTGCACGTTCCCTTTGCGAAAATCTTCCTCGATTTCCGAAACTTGTTCCTTCGCATTTTCACCGGCGAGTCTCGCCAATCGAGCCAATGGTCCGGCAACGGCTTTTATCGTCCGCGTTACCGTACCCTGAGACTTTACGTTCAGAATTGTAAAATGCTCGAGTACGCCGGTTTTGGGCACGTGTGTTCCGCAACAGGCTTCCCTGTCGAACGGAAACGTAACGGGTAAAATTATATTTCTTCACTTTTTTTTTTTGCAATGCTCTAATTGTTTACTGACTTCGATTTCAAGTGTTCGCTATCGATCTCGACGATTCGGACTTGCGTGTCGGGATAAACTTCGCCGGGAATCAGAGTTAGATCTTGTTCGGCCAGAAGTCCCGGCATGTCAACGATCTTCGTATCGACCAACGCATCGCTGGCTATACAATCGTTCACCAATCGTTCGATTCTCGATACGTGCTCCGTATCCACCTTTTCCCCAAACACGCTGAATTGAAAGATCAAGTTTTCCTTGGCAACGACGCTTCCTCGTTGAGAGATCACTGGGAAAACTTTTCTCAGAGCGGCGTTCAACAAATGAGTCGAAGTGTGATTTCTCATCAGGGCGGTACGATGCGTTACGTCTATGGAAACGACGCACTCGTCTCCGGCTCTCAATTCGGCTTCGAAGTTTCTAAAAGAAAATAAAGATTTCATTAAATATTTCGCACATTCGGACTGAAATATTTTTGAGGAATCCTCACTGTCTACTTTGTACAAACTTTGTATCCCAGCTGACAAAGTGGCCAACGTGAATCACGTAGCCACGAATTTTGTGCACTTGCACGATGTCGAAAACGAGATCTCCGATCTTTATCCGACCCTTGTCGGCGAGTTGACCGCCTTCGGGGGAGTAGCAAGGACTCTTGTCGAGAATTATACCGATCTCAGTAGCAGCATCGACGATCGAATCCGCTCCCACGATATTCCCGCTCTGGGCTACCGTTGCTTTCAGGATCATTTGATCTTCGTCGAAGGCGAACGGCTGCGTCTCGGTCACTAGCTTCCCTGTAAATTTAAGTTCAGAGGGTTATTTTTTTAATCATTATCGCGACCATCGTGTCTGCGTCGATTGTGCGCCGCAGCCGTCGGATACACTTGCCGTTCACGACGAATCCCAAGAGTTTTGCGTTTACCGGTGAAAATTTGAAGCCGCCCTCGTCGAGCGTGTAAATATATTTGTGAGAGTCATCGGTTTTGGGAACTCCATTTTTCTCCAGAAAATCCAGCGATGTTTGCGAGACGAGATCCTTCCTTGATTGGCTGCTGCCGAGTTTCGATCTTATTTTCGCTTCCTCCAGCGATTTTGCGAAATCGTTTCTGTCGAAGGACAACATCTCGATTGCGGCGAGCTCCGCTATCGTATCCGGTCCGAGACCGTAAGTGTCGTAAAGTTTGAAGGCATAATCTCCTGTAAGGCTACCGGTTTTCCGACTGCGACATAAAAAAAAAAAAAAACACGTCCACGAGTCCCGAATCGAGAGTGATCGGAGACTAATCGACATCGGATTCGCCACCACTCACAGATCTCCCAGGACGTTCTGCAGATCGTTGTAGGCGGGAATCAAGCCCGGTACAGTCCAATCGCCGATCGCCTCCAGTGCAGGCCGCATCTCGACCAACTTTTGCCACTTCACTGCGACCGAACTCTTCAGGGACTTTCTCAGTTCTTCCTCGTAGTGTATTATCGTTTGAACCTGGAGTCACGGAAGCTTCCGATTTATCGTCGTAAAATCGCACCTCGACTTTCACGGAAAACTCGCAGGGAATCTCCACATAAAATGATGCATGAGCCTCTCACCTGCTTGAGATTCTTCTGTATCTCGGGATAAACGTCACCGAGTGTTTCGGCCACGTGGTAGGTCAATTCCTGAAGGATTCCGTTCTTCCGAAATACTTGCTCGCCGACCGTTATCGCCTTGCGGAGAACTCTTCTGAGCTTGTAGCTAAAACGAGATTGAAAAAATAGTAATTGTATCGACAATCCAGATTGATGTATCAACCGATTTCGATGTAGTTACAAACTTCTGTTCGGGAATCATGCCATCGGCGAGTGCGACGGTTATCATTCTCGCGTGATCGGCGAGTATTCTGTATCCGGCATCGATGGAATCGTTATCGGCATCGCCGAACCTTCCCTGGTACGGCGGCGAGTTTGTGCCAGTTTCGATCGCCCGAAAGAGCGGCTGAAATAGATCCGTGTCGTAGTTCGAACGTTTGCCTTGGAGAATCGCTACCAGTCTCTCGAATCCCATTCCCGTATCGACGTGTTGCTTGCTCAGCGGTACGATCGGACCGCCGGCGAGTCTCTGATACTGGATGAAAACTATGTTCCAGAGTTCCGTGAGGTCGGAGTAACCCTTGTTGACGCGAGCGGCTTGATTGCTCGACTGCATCGTGTGATCCACGTGGATCTCGGTGCAAGGGCCGCACGGCCCGCTCAGGCCCATTTCCCAGAAATTATCCTCCACTCCGAAAGGCAGCAGTCTGCTCTCGGGCACGCCGAGCCCGATCCATATATCTCTGCACTCCAAATCGGGCTTCAATCCGAGCCTCTCGTCACCCGCGAAATATGTGACGTACAGATGTTCCTTCTTCATTGCGTAAGGGCCGGTGAGCAATTCCCAAGCGTATCGACAAGCCTCTGCCTGCAAAAGTTCCGCCTGTTATTCACAGCCTCAGGAAGCGAATGGATATCATGAGAGACATCAATAGGTGATTTTTTTTTTTTTCGCTCACGTAGGAAACTGTTTTCGTAAAAAAAAAAAATATATTGAGATTTTAATGATACACTATTTTAAATGTTGAAAACATTGACAAATGCGATGATTAGCTGGTGTTTACAACTTTTTGGAAATTGTCTGTTGTAGTTCTACTTTGCATAAATTTTGAGCTATCATCCTTAAACTGCACACAAATATAATATTCTTATTGAAGACCTTTGGTGCTGCATTTGGTTAAAATTTATCCAAGCATTCCACATTTTATGGGATCTTGGGTTTTTCAGTGCAAAGTATTTTGCACATGGCTTCCTTATTCCTACAATTTTGCATGCAGCTTTCTGTATGAGAAGCCCAAAATCGATTGACGGACTTTCTGGTAGACAAAATTATTGCTTCTTACATCACCTTGAAATAATCACCGAAAGACCAATTTCCGAGCATCTCGAAGAAGGTATGATGGTAAGTATCGGTTCCCACAGTGTCGAGATCGTTGTGCTTGCCTCCAACTCTTATACATTTCTGCGAATTAGCGACTCTCATGGCAGGTGGATCGTGATGACCCAAGAATACGCCTTTGAACTGCAATAAGACAAAAAGTATTAACGGAGATCATAAGGACAGAAAAATATTGGCTAAACAAACCTGATTCATTCCGGCATTCACGAAAGGCAGCGCTGGATCGTTCATGGGTAGAACAGGACTGGAGGGAACATAGGTGTGGCCAAGATCCTTCGTGAAGTAATCGAGAAACTCCTTTCTTATGACTCTCGCGGTCTTATAAGTCATACCGTTGGTATTGTAAGACCGTATGACCTTGGTCTGCGTTAAGTGGTTTAATTTACGGGTCAACATAATGGATGGGTCAACGTTTCTGCGTTCAACACTAAGCGCGGCTTAGCGTGCGTTCTTGTATAAAAGAGACTCCGAGATTTTATACCGGTCGAACCAAACATAATTTCGTTGACGGGACGTGAGTAGCGGCGAATCCTCAGAGCATCGCAAACGAGTATCGAATGTCGTTCATTTAAAAAAAATTTTTATCACGAGAGAACCGTAATTGATTATTGTTTATTAAATACTCTTTTATAAAACCATGTTGTTAGCGATGAAAATACTCGCGCATACCGGCGAGACTTTACGCCTGAGAAAAAATAAAGAAATACAAAACAGCTGAGAGGAAAAGTGAGGTTTGCGAAGGTAAGTTAGAAGTCTACCTAACCGTTCGTAGATAACTGCAAGACTGTCGCAGCTGGACGAACGGTGTTTCTTTATCCCAAATGCGGATGCGAGCTTGTTACAGAGGTAAACAGTTTTTTTAAGGGCATGTGGTACAGACTCAGTCGACAACAAATCGCCTTCCCTGTTTTCTCCAAAACGATTGATACGACGAGCAAAAGCAAATTAGGCTTTCATACTTACATCTATTGCCTACAAAAACCTAATTTGATTTTGGTCGAAGCATCAACCATCACGAAGAAAATAGAGAAAGCGATTTGTTACCATCGGAGCATCGATAGGTATGTATCACATGCCCTTAGGAACTGGGAAATTAGCATGTAGAGACAGTGATGCTGAGATGTTGATATATTGCTCTGTCGTAATTGCTTGGAGGTAAAATATGACAAATACGAAAAAGTGTTCATCCGCGGTCGTGGGTTCTCACCGGCGCTTTTCTCGACAATGACGACGCTGGGTCTAATGCAATCATTGTTAAGGGGAAGTGAAAGTCACGTGATGGGGCCATGAGTGTGAGAGAGATAGTTGCAATTTTCAAATTAACTTTATTCAATGGAGCTAATTTTTTTGAGAAAAAAATGAATTCGGGCCGGTTGTGAAATTACCGTGTGCATCCGGCTCGAATTTGCTTTTCCTCAAAAAAATGAGCACCCTTGAGAAAAGTTCATTACAGTTTTCATTACCGACCGCGATATTTCACTTCCCCTTAAGGTGATGTGAAATATTGCCGCCGGTAACAAAAACTGTACTGAACGTCGCTTTGAGACCGCAATCCGCCGAGGAGAAAGAAAATTTCCTCGGCGTTCTGCGGTCCCAAAACGGCATTTAGTAAAGTTTTTTTTACCAACTGAGCGCGGGCGGGAGGGCGAAGGGTCATACCACATCACCTTAACGTACCATTAACCTTTTTTTCAGACCTAGATGATTATCACTTTTCAGTGCTCAGTGTCAAGGCATGGCTTCGCGAACAAGCTTTCGTTGAACGGCTCGATTGAGCGATTCGTCATTGTTTCGTCGTGGACCAAGCAAGGGTTGGATGTGTGCGTTCTTTTTTTTTATTATCGAGAAGCTGGCGGTATCCGCGCAAGCGTCCGCGGTCCAACTCACCCTCGAGAAGTCGGCTCGAGGTCCCGCAATCAATACGGCAATGGCCGACGCTACCGAGCCAGTCAGGGCTCATCCGTCGCGGGATTCGCATCGCGCTCGACGCACAAACGAACTAAAGTTTTTCCAAGGCGAACTCGAGAACAGGAAACAAAGGATTTGAGAGCGAAAGGATTAAACTGACTTTGCTAATAATATTATTGTTTGCGCACTGTGCGTCGGCAACCAGAGCATCAGCTTGTTTATCCCGTGAGAACTGTAAAGACACGCAGAGACGTGTCGAGACTCGCCGCGAGATTACCAGGTATGTCCGGTGTGTCGTTCGAGGGACCCTAACGAGCGAGAGAGTAGAGCAGTTTGGGCATTGATCGCGTGAAAAAAGAAAAAAGAAGAAAAAAAAAAACCTGAAACCAACGAAATATCGGCTCCATCATCAAGGTAACTGACCCTGCGCAACGGTGCTGCGAGAGTACAATAAGCGCTCGTTCGGTGGTGGCGGAGCTTCCATATCAAGGCGCCGCTCTCCTCCCCACACACTCTCGGGCTTTTGTGTATCTCGTGATAAAAAAAATATATATCTCTTTCTCCCATCGACCGGCAGCGTCTCGTGTACTAAGCAACATCCCCGGCGAGATATCTACAACTCTCGGTCCTCCGTTCTCTCGCGTCCCCAACGAACTTCGGTGTGATAGGTTGTCGAAGTGCCGACGTGAAACTAGCCAGAGCGAGTACGGGGCCCGCGCGCGCGGACGTAATCCTCAACATTTTATTCGACTATCTTCAGCACGTCTTTCCTCGAGCGTCACGAAACGTTTGTCTCGGTACATATTTATTACCAAAAGAAGAAGAGGACCAGATCGGAGAGATAATATAGAGAGAGGGTGAAGAAGCCAGCGGAAACAGAGGAGGCAGAAAGAAGAGAAAAGAAAAAAAAACAGGAGCAACAGTTTAGCGAGAGAAAGAGAAGAAGACAACCGGTACCACGATCGAGTCAATAGGGACTTGGAGGGCCGTGAGGCTACTGCGTAGGTGGCTAGAGGTGCGTGATTGGTCGGTTCGGACGAATTTACCGAAACACCCCCAAAACGGCAACCCGTCGTCGCCGTGGTGCTGCCGGGGCCCCGCCGTACGCCGCGAGAGATCGCGAGAGATCTCACGATCCTCATCCGGGCGCGCCAGTGAAATGGAGGAGAAGTCCTCGGCGCGCTTCTCCGAGTATCTCTTCGCGAAGATGGGCGGGCAGGACGTCTCGGCCTCGCAGGGTCCCCGCAAGGTGACGGCTGACACTACCAAGTGGATGCGCGACAATCTGCTCCTTATGGTTACCCTCTCCGGCGTACTTCTCGGAGTAATCCTCGGTAAGTTTTAGTCTTTTTTTTGTTTCCGAAATTTCGTACCGAAAACGGTTGAGCTGCCTCGAAGCCATCCACGCCTTTGTCTCGTCTCGCGCGCCCTTGAAAAAATTACTCGGCGACCCGTAAACAATTCCGTCCACCTTGAAATTTAAACCGTGTCGCATCGGCGAATTGAGGACGACTGTTTGGGTAAAATACTAGCTACCGGCACGACAGTTTATTTTGTGTCGAAATGTTTACGATCTTTGGGTGAGTGAAATTTCAAGAGGCTTCAGATTTTTTTGAGTCATATGTACAATGAAAATAACGAAGATTGATATACACAGTGAAAAATAATTTCGTAAAATCGGAATGAGAAGTTTCTTAATAATCATGTTTGTTAAATTAGTGACAAACTCGTTTGTTCAGGTTTAAATATACAAATCTGGCCTTTACTTTTCCCTGTCACTAACAATGTTAGTTTGTACTTGCGTTTGTAAGACAAGCCGGATGGTGCGATCGGAAAATTAACAACTAAAAAATTGTCGGCGTTTGTGGACAATGAGTCGTTGTAAAAAGCGCAAACTTTTTTTTACTCAGTACTTTAAGTAACAAATATGCTTTCATTAACTGATATACTTTATATCACTCGGCGGTTTTGCGCACGCCTCGCGTGCGCATAACCTCCATTTTTACACCTTGCGAAATAAAATCTACGATACTCGCGCGAAAAACATTTTCTTAACTCGTGGGCTTGCAACACTCGGCAGAAAAAGTTTTTTTCATACAAAAATCGTAATGTAGCATTAAGTAACTAATACATTTTATACCTCGTAATACGAATAGTAGTGTTTTTTTAAGTCCAGTTTCTTCTCTCGTCAATCACGCACGGTTATCGCTAACTCGAACCATAGGACATGTATATTTTTCGCGTGACAATCAATACTTTGTAATGCGCGTTGTGAAGATTCCGATCGATCGTTCATATAGTTTCGATGGACAAAGAACAATGGTGGATGCCAGCTGGAAAATTACCACTTAGTTTCATATCGAGCTGTTGCCAACGAGAGTCCGTGACAATGGGCTATTGTTGACCTTGATAATGGCGCGTACACGCAATGATTATAGAAGTTCAACGATTATTTATACTACTCAGAGAGCACATTGTTCCATCGGTATAATTACTTCACAACGAATATCCACTGTACGATAGATGACCGACGCGTCGTAAGATCGACAGCCTCTTTTTCGTCTCTCAATAAATCGAGTGTCGAGCCGATTTGACCCGACACTCTCGAATTCGTCGCCTCGACACTTTTCGATTGATTCCACTTGTTGAAATGTATCAGAACAATGAACGGCCGGCCCTCCGGCAATTCAGAGATTCTCTATGGGTGGGAACGATATTCGCGTATGTCGCGTTTTAAGACACAGACACGGCTCGCACACGAAAGAGTTGCGAGACGAATATTGACTCGTTAAATTTAGTACACCGATAAATTGATTATAGAGACGATATTGCAAATGTTCGAGGCGACCTATTTAAAACCCGATCTATCAACGACTGGTCTGGACTTATTATCCATGAGTCGGTAGAATGGTCCATAATCTTTTGACTATTCCAATGACGCTGTGTCTTCTCCGAGCTACGAAAAATTAGTACACTGTTAAAAAAAAATTAAAGCTTGAAATTACTGGGAATCATTGCGGATAAATCGTCCCTTGAAATACTCATTGAACGTTGGCGAACAAGATTGTAAATTTAATGGAAAATTAAATTTTACGAAAGGTTTGTAAATTTACTGCGTAGTTTGCATTAATGTGGTTTAATGTAAGCGGATTAGTGAATTTCAAATTACAGGGCAAATTGAATTTTCATTTTTTATTTTATGTATTTTTTTTTTTTTTTCTACAGCGATATGTAACCATCCCGCGTCGATGAATGAGTCACCGTGCACTACATACATCGTGGAGAGATTTGCTCGCTGAGAGGGGAAAATTGCAAATGTAACGCGCCATGACCACAGCGTGACTCGAGGGTGTTTAGAGCGCGGGGCTTCATAATCACCGCTTGTATTATTTTTACTGTGTATACTTCTCGGTTGTTTTGCTGTTCTTGCTTTCCGGTGCTCGCCGCGAACGTAACAAATGTCGAAAGTATTTTTTTTTTCCATCTCGACGAAACTTTTTTTTTTGGCTCGGTACTACAAAGCGTCCCATTTGAGGACACAATGTCACGGAGGGGTATATCGGAGTAACATCAAGGAATACGACGCAGCAATAAAAACATTTTACCCATTCATCAGGAATGACCTACTTCGGGCTTCAGAAGCCGTTATGTAAAGCACCGGCTGCTCGATGTAGCTGAAATGTCCTCACGCGTTAAAAGGTGTCGATCACTCGCCAAGGGTTTCACTTCGTAATCGCTCATCTAATTTCCTAAGCGATAGCTCGACAATAATTCGTTCCGGCGTCACGTAACTGTTTTCGTAGGCTCGAATTAACGCAGGGTGATGCATACTTAAATCCAACATATCGATTGGTAAATTCTATAGGGGAATATAAGCATCTTATAAACCTCATAACCTTTGTGCTCTTCCGGCGTTAGATCATCCATATATTTTGAATATACATGAGTATATATGCATCACTATAATATATAATACTAGCAGGTTGTCGAGGCTCGCGGGCTTCACACCCTCGCTATGGACTATGGAATTTAGAAACCGAAAGTACGTTACTTCCGGTGTGAAATCTTATTTCTCGACCGGAAGTGACGTGAAACCGGAAGTACGTCACTTACAGTCTGAAAATCTCATTCCTCAACCGGAAGTAACGTGAAACCTAAAATCCGTCACTTCCGGTTTCAAAATGTTATTTGTCGACCGGAAGTGACGTCATACCGGAAGTACGCCACTTCCGTAAGATTATCAACCCGGAAGTGACGTATTTCCGGTTTCACGTCACTTCCGGTCGAGAAATGGGATTTTCATACTGTTTTGAAAATTCCATTTCTCGGCCGGAAGTGGAGTGAAACCGGAAGTACGTCCCATCCGGTTTGATAATCTTACTTTTCAACCGGAAATGTCGGTGGGTCCACCGGAAATACGTGACTTTTGGTCCGAAAATCTCATCTTTCGACCGGATGTGACTTCATACGGGAATTACATCACTTTCGGTCGAAAAATCAGGTTTCTGAACCGAAAGTAACGTATTTGCGGTATGACGAATATTCTATGGGAATAGTAATTAGTACTTGAGGGGGGGGGGGGGGGGGGGGGGGGGTCCTAATGGGACCCCTCGGGTGTTTGAAAGTTAGGGCAACCAAACAACTTCCCAAAATATATATACGATATAACATAATGTTCAGAGTATGTACAACGACAAAAGAAAATATCTATCCTCCACACGCTGATGTGATCAGACTAAGTAAATTCACCACTTCGATATAAGTGGATTACCCAACATCCGGTTATATCATACGCTATTGCGCGCTCGGTCTAAAAATACTTGGCGGAAAAATCGATTTCCTGATCGGTTGGCTTCGTTTCATTTTTATCATTATCCATTTATGTATTCTGTATCTTTGTTAAAACAGGATTTGGCCTGCGTCCCTTGGCACTTGGCGACGATGCGGTAATGCTCATCAGTTATCCCGGCGAACTATTCATGAGATTATTAAAATTGATGATTCTACCGTTGGTCATTGCGAGCCTCATATCCGGTGAGTATTCGCAATTTTCTTCTCGTTCTTTTACCCGATGTACTCAATTTCACATGAAGCAAATTTAGGAAAAGCGGGCTTTGCAGATAGTACGATATCTCTAATTGTAATTCCGTTTATCAGGATCTGCGAGTCTCAACGCACGGATGAATGGCAAAATCGCAGTCCGTACTCTGGTGTACTTCATACTAACTTCACTGCTTAATGCGATTCTCGGTGTCACACTGGCTCTTCTGATACATCCGGGCAACTCCGGCTTCAAAGAAACCATGGCTGCATCGACGCATACGAGAGCGGTCAATATACTGGACAGTCTACTGGATCTCGGAAGGTAATAGGAAGATCAAGGAACGACGCTGCGAGGTTCACTGCTAATGCACGCTATGAGCTATTAAATATTCCATGGACGCCCCTTTAAAGGAGGTCTATCGATCTCCGGCAAAAAATGTATTAATTGTTGCTACGATCATTTCAAAAATTAGATATAAAATCCACTCCATTCTTGATCGTTCGGCGTGAGAACGCCGACTTTAATTTTGAACTTGTGAGAACTTTGAATTTAATTTTGACATATTTTTAAATATTGCATTTAATATCCTCGCATGCTTGATCGTTCGCGACGGATTTCTGATAATGTAAAAACAATACCCACCTTCGATTATAAACGATTATAGAAGTTCCATAAAAAAATATATACATATTTTTTCTGCTTTAAAGAAAGATGAAGCTATTGATAACAATTAACACGTTTTTATATTCGGAATCGGTGATTTTTTTTTACATGATTTTTACATGATCGGATGAGCAAATAATCGTGGGGGATTTTCGAGAAAATTTTGTTATTATCGGGACAAAAAATTATCATTTCCCCCCTGAAATCGTCGAATAATTCGAATCGGTTGTAAATCGTTTCCGAGGTTTCGCGGAGCGATGCTTCTCGGACGGGACGTCCTCGAATGGTCCGAAGCGCGGCACAGCGTTCTCGCATAGGCCCGTCAAAATTAAGGTCAAAGTTCTGCTCTCCAGCAAACGTTAAGCACGTTGGGATATATAGGTTTGCAGTACCTTCATCGAGGACGGTACTCTCCGGGTTTTCCACCGGCAAAAATAGATGTTAGCCATCGATCGGTCGGCAGCGTGTTTTATTCACGTGGTGAACTAGAAAACGGAGCGTCGGGGTGCTTCCCTACCGCAAAGTTCGCGCTCGCGTCAAAGCCACGAGATAGAGTCGAGCAACGTACCGAGGGATTGCAACGTTGTAAGGGTGGGTCGTCATGCAAAGCCAGCTGACACTGATTGAATGTGGGAGCAGAGCGATTATAGTACAGTTAAAGGTAGAGTGGAAGAAAATTGCGAGCATCGACAAATATAAACCGGAGAACCGTCACACGGAGACTTATTTCGCGTATTCGCAATTAAAGTCGAATTTCAGAAGCTTCATGTCCATGTTAAATGCCAGCCCGCCGAGACTGAAATATAGAGGACACGGCATCGTTCTCGTTCGCTGCTTGGCCTCGATTCTTCGCGAGCAAAATGGGTCGTCGTCTCGGTTATAATGCCACACGGAGTTTAATCGATATTTTTTAATTTACGTGTGTTTCAGGAATATGTTCCCTGACAATCTCTTCCAGGCAGCTTTCCAACAGGCTCACACCGTCTACGTGCCGAAGAAGCATCCGTTTCAGAACGACAGCGACAAGATTTCGGGCGGCGAGGGCCTCGGCGACGAGGAACTCATCAGGGTTATTCAGTACAGAAGCGGTACCAACACCCTCGGCATCGTATTCTTCTGTCTGGTGTTCGGCACATTTTTGGGCACTCTCGGAGAGAAGAAGGGTCAAGTCGTCATAGACTTCTTCAAGGCCGTGTTCGAGGTCATAATGCGCATGGTTTCCATGGTAATGTGGTGAGTGTACAATCATCGATAACGATCGATACGACGCGAACTTTTGCGTCATGTAATTATCGTTTTATTATTTATCCGCAGGATGACGCCAGTCGGGATAACTTCCGTTATCGCTGGAAAGATACTAGGTGTGGACGATCTGGCACTGGTGATGGCGCAGCTCGCCTGGTTCATCGTAACCGTCGTGATCGGCGTATTCTTTTATCAGCTCGTCATAATGCAGCTGATATACCTGGCCATCGTGAGAAAGAATCCATTTAAATTCTACGCCGGCCTCGCGCAGGGAACTCTCACCGCCTTCGCCATGGCTTCAACGTGAGTCGTCGACCTTCGATCCCAATCCCACCTTCGAAACCCTCTCGCCTGCCTCACAGGGCCTCGGTCTTTCATCTTCTTTTCTTTGCTTTCGATGATCTTCCGTTTTTTTTTTTTGACTATTCGATTATTTATTATTATTATCATCAGCATCATTATTATTATGGTTGTTTATTATTGGTATTATTATTAATCACGGTGTACAGCATACTCGTAGATTCTTTATTGCATATTTCACTTAAAGTTTCATTTCTACTTTTTCACCTCTTGCTCTTCGTTCTTTCAGTTTCTTCCGGGTGTAAAGCTTCGTAACTACGTTGAGACTCTTTGGGAGCACGTCGTGTCGTCAATTTCGGTCCATCGTACGTCGACGTAGGAGAATCTTGATTTTTAATTCATTATCCAATTATACGTGCTCAATTAGCTGTTCGACGGCATGCGCCGCTGTGAGAATCCCGCGTGGGACGTGCCAGAGTGGCTTCTAAAAAAAAAAATCTGCCTCCGAGAGGTGTTTGGAAATTAACGATATCGCGTACGATGAGACTGAGTGACGAGCGCAGACGAGGCTGACGAGAAACGGTCGTTGACACGGAGTTACGAAAAAAAATTGATTAAAAAAGAAAACGAAAACGAAAAAAAATATCGTAGCAGCAGAAAAAGAGTTAAAAAAAAGCGAGTTTGTTAGTGAGAGAACCCATTGATGATAGAATATGTGTTTCAGCCAGCCGAGAGGAGGCTTTGCGAGGCCGTGGCGGTCCTTGTCCATCCGTTCCAGTATTCGGGCTCAGCCTTACACAGCGTTTCCGTCCGCGTCGTCACTCTTTTCACTCACCCCCCGCTACGCTACTTCCAAAGATCTCGAGCGCGGAACGGAACACTGTGAAATGCTGGTCGATCCTGTGGCTCCTATTTGTTATCACGTCACCCAATCCCAGACATTCGCGAGTTGCTCACGAAGGGAACTTTTTTGCCGTCTCCCCGAAAGAGAAAAACGAAAGCGAAAGAGAGTGAAAAAAAAGAGAAAGAGAGAAAGAGGGGGAGAGAGGTATGCAGTTCCGGGTGGCACTTAGGATACCGATACTTCCGGTTCTTACTCAACTCGCTTTTCCAATCATGTCTTGCCGGTTAATGTTTGCTATAAAGACCTCGAGATGTTTGGAGGATCGAGGACACGCCGTCTGGAGGACTATTTATATTTTCTTGTCGATTAACGGTCTGACGAAGAATTTTTTTCACCAACAATTACATAATTCCGAGCTGGATAATAAACCAGAGTCCTTCGACGTTTCGTGAACCGGAGGTCAGTTGACTCCGTGTCACCTGGACTGATTCGGGCGTGGAAGCCGAAAATTCGGTCCCCTCCATACTTCTGCACCTTCCTCCGTTCTTCTCGCGAGATTATTCGCAAACTTAACAAATTCATTTACCAGACAATCTCGGAGTGTATATATGTATATATATATATATCTGTATATATATATATATGTACATACATGGATACTGTAAAAAATGTAAATTAGATAAAGGGATAGCGGGAGCGAAGCGAGAAACGAGAAGCGATAAGGAAAGCAAGATGTTCTAAGAGGACGAGAGCGAGACAGGCGAGGCTTCCACGCCAAAAATGCCCTTACTTAAGGATGTGTGTGTAAACACACAAGACGATATATACTATAGACGATTTTTGATTTTTCGTGAAAACTGGGAAAATATCTGTTGTTCGGGCCGATCCAGCTGTAATTATTACAGGGGTGACGTGCAGGGTCGATGCGGTGATGGTTGATGAATGCTGGCGTTACTCGATGACTGGCGAGCGGAGCAGACAACCACGAGTGATCGTTACTCATATTATACACACGATTATAATGTTTATTTATCGATTGTGGGATAGCGCGAAGCAACGATCATTTTCCCAGTTTAATAACAGTAATATTGACGTTCTTATTCGTTTGACTCAAAATTCACACTCCAAGTCCCCCCCCCCCTTCCGTCGTTCGTTATAACGTCGTGTTACTGTTTCCGGACCAATGATCGATTATTGAGATTATGTTGCCCCGTCCTTTCTCGCGTCCACCTTTCTCCGATGAGCCTCCAGAAAGAATCCTCTGATTCACCGAGGTCACTCGATCGCGAACATCCCACAGACAATACCGCGCGTTTTGTCACCCCCTTCCCGTTTTATCGATTCCAACACTGTTGCGGCACTCTTTATTAAATTTTTAATTTTCTTTATTTTTTTCTCTACACAGACCCACGTTAACGGAACTCGACCAACCGTTATACTCGTTTGATATATATTATAAATCGTCTATAAAAAAAAAAAAAGAAAAAAGAAAAAAATGAAAAGAAGCGTTGGTAGGAAAGCTCCGAAGAACAGTTTCACATTAACTCAATATGTCTTGTGTGTGGATTAACTTTTTCCAGAAAATCGTCAATGTGTACTTGTGACTATGAGAGAGTCACAAAGTGTGTACGCTGAACAGACTATATGAATATCAATGATGATGTATTAGAACACGCGAGACACGCGGCCTTTTGCAGGTCCTCCATACTCTCTCTCTCTGTGATAAAAAATGGCCGAGAAAAAGACAAGGGGTCTTGGTAAGTAAGACGGCCGCAGATAAGGTATATAAATTGTTTGTTGCAGATTTAGATTGCCAGTCGATATTCCGCTCAGCCTGGACCTGTGATGACGACCTGGGAAATTAATGAAAAAAAAGAACAAAAAAAAACATAGCCATTACATTTCAGTTGCCACCGCACGGTCATTCTGGTTATGCAAAATGAAATATTTAGTAAATCTAGAATCACGCAATTTGTGGGATAATCGTGTCCGTCCATTTTTCCGAATTGATAAGAACGGCGGGTGGGAAAACAATCGTGCGAAATATAACGCCTGTGATTCTTAAGAAAAAAAGAAGAAAAAAAAAACAATTAAAAAAACGATAGACAAAATTACTAAGGGATTTATGATATATCGGTAGAGACACGTACGGGATGATTGTTTTTTTTCGAGGGGAAAAATGTTGTCAGACCATCCCAGAATGACCTGACCCGAGCAGCGTGGTCAGCAGAGTGACGAGGCAGCTTCTTCGAGAGAACAAAAAAAAAAAAACAACTATTCTGGAAGGGCTCTTCGTGATGTTTTCTAACCGAGCTTTGCGCAGGGCCGCCGCACTTCCGGTGACGTTTCGCCTGATGACGGATAAGCTCAGGGTCGATCCGAGGGTGACAAGATTTGTCCTGCCGATCGGTTGCAACATCAACATGGACGGTACGGCCCTCTTCGTCGCCACCGCCAGTATATTCATTGCCCAGATGAACGGTATTTTTCTGGGCTTCGGCGAGATCGTCACGGTAATGTGAGTATGATTAGCTTTAATTTCGTACGATCGAACGAGTTTGTGTTTTCTTTCTAATTATACGTAATTACACTTTTTTTTTCAGTCTGACTTCGACCGCCGCCAGCGTGTCATCGGCATCGGTGCCCAGCGCTGCATTGGTCCTTCTCCTCGTCGTCCTCAGTGCGATCGACGCTCCTGTCCAAGAAGTTTCTCTACTATTTGCCATTGACTGGTTCGTGTAAGTATTCGAGATTGATGGAGAGGCTCATCGAAAATTCCCTTAAGATCTAGTGACATACAACTGATCATTTTTTTTTTTTCTATTGCAGAGACCGGGTAAGGACGACCAACAATATGTTGGGCGATTGTTACGCTGCGGCAGTCGTCGAACATTTGTCGAAAAAGGAACTGATGGCCCTGGACGCCGCAGCTTACCAAGTAAGAGAAAAAATACTCTTAGTAAACAAATTATGTATGAAATTAATACACAGTACAGGAAGTTTTTATTCATAAATCGACAGATTAAAGTAATTCTATCTCACTTTTATGGATTCAACTAGGGACAATGACGCGCGCTGCCGCGCGCGAGCGGAAATTTATTAGCGCTGCAGCGCTCCGTTTGCCCAAGATCTCTAAATTAGTAATTTGATAAGGAAACTACGGATAAGGGATAAGGGATCATCTGTCCATCAATCTGCTGAACTTGCGAATTGAAAGGTCACCCATCTAACTACCGAACTCTCGATTTGAACGATCACCTATCCATTTACTGAACTCTCGATTTGAACATTTTCACTCATCCAACTACTGGAGTCCCTACTTGAACGGTCACCCATTCATCTACCGAACTCTCGATCTGAATGGTCACCTATCCATCTATTGAACTTTCGATTTGAACATTCAGCCATGCAACTACCGAACTCTCGATTTGTACGGTCACCCATCCGACTACTAAAGACTCAGTTTGAACGGTCACCCATCTATCTATTGAAATATCGAATTGAAAGGTCACCCATCCAACTACAGAGCTGTAGTTCATCTATGGAACTCGCGATTTGAACATTCTCCTATTCACCTACTAAACTATCGATTTGAACCGTCACCTATCCATCTATTGAACTCTCAATTTGAACATTCACCCATCCAACTTTGGAACTCTTGATTTGAACGGTCACCCATCGAACTACCGAACTTTCGAATTGATCGGTCACCCATCCGACTACTAAACTTTCGGTTTGAACACTCTTCCATCCATCTACTGAACTTTCATTTTGAACGATCACCCATCCATCTATAGAACTCTCGAATTGAACGATCACGCATCCAACTACTGCACTTTAGATTTGAACGGTCACCTATCCAATTACTGAACTCTCGATTTGAACGCTCACCCATCCATGTACTGAACTTTGGATCCGGAATCGTCACCAACTTTTTATAGTGGGAGACTAGGGACAATGACGCGCGCTGCCGCGCGCGAGCGGAAATTTGTTAGCGCTGCAGCGCTCCGTTTGCCCAAGATCTCTAAATTAGTAATTTGATAAGGAAACTACGGATAAGGGATAAGGGATCATCTGTCCATCGATCTACTGAACTTGCGAATTGAAAGGTCACCCATCTAACTACCGAACTCTCGATTTGAACGATCACATATCCATTTACTGAACTCTCGATTCGTACGGTCACCCATCCATCTACTGGACTCCCTACTTACCATTACAAAATTTTTTGTAAAAATACCATTTTTGTCGAAAATTGTAAGGGGTACCCCCTTCTCATTTTTCCACTTTTAAAATGGCCAAATATTTTTTTTCGAGATATCGATTTTTTACCATCTCCATTGGCTTCAAGTGGCCCATTTCCGGCTCAAAACACATGCGACTTGTATTTTTTTTTTAATTTTTAAAATTGACCATTCTCAGCATAGGGAATCCTATGTTAAATTTTGCGAAACGGCACTTTTTTTCAAAAAATTTCGAGATATCGAATTAAAACCTTCGCCATTGTTTTCAAGTGGCATATTTACCAACCGATTTCATTAACGAAAAAATTCTAAAAAATTTTTTTGTAAAAATACCATTTTTGTCGAAAAATGGTAAGGGTACCCCCTTCTCATTTTTCCACTTTTAAAATGGCCAAATATTTTTTTTCGAGATATCGATTTTTTACCATCTCCATTGGCTTCAAGTGGCCCATTTCCGGCTCAAAACACATGCGACTTGTATTTTTTTTTAATTTTTAATTTTTAACCATTCTCAGCATAGGGAATCCTATGTTAAATTTTGCGAAACGGCACTTTTTTTCAAAAAATTTCGAGATATCGAATTAAAACCTTCGCCATTGTTTTCAAGTGGCATATTTACCAACCGATTTCATTAACGAAAAAATTCTAAAAAATTTTTTTGTAAAAATACAATTTTTGTCGAAAAATGGTAAGGGTACCCCCTTCTCATTTTTCCACTTTCAAAATGGCCAAATATTTTTTTTCGAGATATCGATTTTTTACCATCTCCATTCGCTTCAAGTGGCCCATTTCCGGCTCAAAACACATGCGACTTGTATTTTTTTTTTTAATTTTTAAAATTGACCATTCCCAGCATAGGGAATCCTATGTTAAATTTTGCGAAACGGCACTTTTTTTCAAAAAATTTCGAGATATCGAATTAAAACCTTCGCCATTGTTTTCAAGTGGCATATTTACCAACCGATTTCATTAACGAAAAAATTCTAAAAAATTTTTTTGTAAAAATACCATTTTTGTCGAAAAATTGTAAGGGTACCCCCTTCTCATTTTTCCACTTTTAAAATGGCCAAATATTTTTTTTCGAGATATCGATTTTTTACCATCTCCATTGGCTTCAAGTGGCCCATTTCCGGCTCAAAACACATGCGACTTGTATTTTTTTTTTAATTTTTAAAATTGACCATTCTCAGCATAGGGAATCCTATGTTAAATTTTGCGAAACGGCACTTTTTTTCAAAAAATTTCGAGATATCGAATTAAAACCTTCGCCATTGTTTTCAAGTGGCATATTTACCAACCGATTTCATTAACGAAAAAATTCTAAAAAATTTTTTTGTAAAAATACCATTTTTGTCGAAAAATGGTAAGGGTACCCCCTTCTCATTTTTCCACTTTTAAAATGGCAAAATATTTTTTTTGAGATATCGATTTTTTACCATCTCCATTGGCTTCAAGTGGCCCATTTCCGGCTCAAAACACATGCGACTTGTATTTTTTTTTTAATTTTTAAAATTGACCATTCTCAGCATAGGGAATCCTATGTTAAATTTTGCGAAACGGCACTTTTTTTCAAAAAATTTCGAGATATCGAATTAAAACCTTCGCCATTGTTTTCAAGTGGCATATTTACCAACCGATTTCATTAACGAAAAAATTCTAAAAAATTTTTTTGTAAAAATACCATTTTTGTCGAAAAATGGTAAGGGTACCCCCTTCTCATTTTTCCACTTTTAAAATGGCCAAATATTTTTTTTCGAGATATCGATTTTTTACCATCTCCATTGGCTTCAAGTGGCCCATTTCCGGCTCAAAACACATGCGACTTGTATTTTTTTTTTAATTTTTAAAATTGACCATTCCCAGCATAGGGAATCCTATGTTAAATTTTGCGAAACGGCACTTTTTTTCAAAAAATTTCGAGATATCGAATTAAAACCTTCGCCATTGTTTTCAAGTGGCATATTTACCAACCGATTTCATTAACGAAAAAATTCTAAAAAATTTTTTTGTAAAAATACCATTTTTGTCGAAAAATGGTAAGGGTACCATAGGCTTACCATTTTTCGACAAAAATGGTATTTTTACTAAAAAATTTTTTAGAATTTTTTCGTTAATGAAATCGGTTGGTAAATATGCCACTTGAAAACAATGGCGAAGGTTTTAATTCGATATCTCGAAATTTTTTGAAAAAAAGTGCCGTTTCGCAAAATTTAACATAGGATTCCCTATGCTGGGAATGGTCAATTTTAAAAATTAAAAAAAAAATACAAGTCGCATGTGTTTTGAGCCGGAAATGGGCCACTTGAAGCCAATGGAGATGGTAAAAAATCGATATCTCGAAAAAAAATATTTTGCCATTTTGAAAGTGGAAAAATGAGAAGGGGGTACCCTTACCATTTTTCGACAAAAATGGTATTTTTACAAAAAAATTTTTTAGAATTTTTTCGTTAATGAAATCGGTTGGTAAATATGCCACTTGAAAACAATGGCGAAGGTTTTAATTCGATATCTCGAAATTTTTTGAAAAAAAGTGCCGTTTCGCAAAATTTAACATAGGATTCCCTATGCTGGGAATGGTCAATTTTAAAAATTAAAAAAAAAATACAAGTCGCATGTGTTTTGAGCCGGAAATGGGCCACTTGAAGCCAATGGAGATGGTAAAAAATCGATATCTCGAAAAAAAATATTTGGCCATTTTAAAAGTGGAAAAATGAGAAGGGGGTACCCTTACCATTTTTCGACAAAAATGGTATTTTTACAAAAAAATTTTTTAGAATTTTTTTGTTAATGAAATCGGTTGGTAAATATGCCACTTGAAAACAATGGCGAAGGTTTTAATTCGATATCTCGAAATTTTTTGAAAAAAAGTGCCGTTTCGCAAAATTTAACATAGGATTCCCTATGCTGGGAATGGTCAATTTAAAAAATTAAAAAAAAAATACAAGTCGCATGTGTTTTGAGCCGGAAATGGGCCACTTGAAGCCAATGGAGATGGTAAAAAATCGATATCTCGAAAAAAAATATTTGGCCATTTTGAAAGTGGAAAAATGAGAAGGGGGTACCCTTACCATTTTTCGACAAAAATGGTATTTTTACAAAAAAATTTTTTAGAATTTTTTCGTTAATGAAATCGGTTGGTAAATATGCCACTTGAAAACAATGGCGAAGGTTTTAATTCGATATCTCGAAATTTTTTGAAAAAAAGTGCCGTTTCGCAAAATTTAACATAGGATTCCCTATGCTGAGAATGGTCAATTTTAAAAATTAAAAAAAAAATACAAGTCGCATGTGTTTTGAGCCGGAAATGGGCCACTTGAAGCCAATGGAGATGGTAAAAAATCGATATCTCGAAAAAAAATATTTTGCCATTTTAAAAGTGGAAAAATGAGAAGGGGGTACCCTTACCATTTTTCGACAAAAATGGTATTTTTACAAAAAAATTTTTTAGAATTTTTTCGTTAATGAAATCGGTTGGTAAATATGCCACTTGAAAACAATGGCGAAGGTTTTAATTCGATATCTCGAAATTTTTTGAAAAAAAGTGCCGTTTCGCAAAATTTAACATAGGATTCCCTATGCTGAGAATGGTCAATTTTAAAAATTAAAAAAAAAATACAAGTCGCATGTGTTTTGAGCCGGAAATGGGCCACTTGAAGCCAATGGAGATGGTAAAAAATCGATATCTCGAAAAAAAATATTTTGCCATTTTAAAAGTGGAAAAATGAGAAGGGGGTACCCTTACCATTTTTCGACAAAAATGGTATTTTTACAAAAAAATTTTTTAGAATTTTTTCGTTAATGAAATCGGTTGGTAAATATGCCACTTGAAAACAATGGCGAAGGTTTTAATTCGATATCTCGAAATTTTTTGAAAAAAAGTGCCGTTTCGCAAAATTTAACATAGGATTCCCTATGCTGAGAATGGTCAATTTAAAAAATAAAAAAAAAATACAAGTCGCATGTGTTTTGAGCCGGAAATGGGCCACTTGAAGCCAATGGAGATGGTAAAAAATCGATATCTCGAAAAAAAATATTTTGCCATTTTAAAAGTGGAAAAATGAGAAGGGGGTACCCTTACCATTTTTCGACAAAAATGGTATTTTTACAAAAAAATTTTTTAGAATTTTTTCGTTAATGAAATCGGTTGGTAAATATGCCACTTGAAAACAATGGCGAAGGTTTTAATTCGATATCTCGAAATTTTTTGAAAAAAAGTGCCGTTTCGCAAAATTTAACATAGGATTCCCTATGCTGGGAATGGTCAATTTTAAAAATTAAAAAAAAAATACAAGTCGCATGTGTTTTGAGCCGGAAATGGGCCACTTGAAGCCAATGGAGATGGTAAAAAATCGATATCTCGAAAAAAAATATTTGGCCATTTTGAAAGTGGAAAAATGAGAAGGGGGTACCCTTACCATTTTTCGACTTTTGAAATGGCAAAATATTTTTTTTCGAGATATCGATTTTTTACCATCTCCATTGGCTTCAAGTGGCCCATTTCCGGCTCAAAACACATGCGACTTGTATTTTTTTTTTAATTTTTAAAATTGACCATTCTCAGCATAGGGAATCCTATGTTAAATTTTGCGAAACGGCACTTTTTTTCAAAAAATTTCGAGATATCGAATTAAAACCTTCGCCATTGTTTTCAAGTGGCATATTTACCAACCGATTTCATTAACGAAAAAATTCTAAAAAATTTTTTTGTAAAAATACCATTTTTGTCGAAAAATGGTAAGGGTACCCCCTTCTCATTTTTCCACTTTCAAAATGGCCAAATATTTTTTTTCGAGATATCGATTTTTTACCATCTCCATTGGCTTCAAGTGGCCCATTTCCGGCTCAAAACACATGCGACTTGTATTTTTTTTTTAATTTTTAAAATTGACCATTCCCAGCATAGGGAATCCTATGTTAAATTTTGCGAAACGGCACTTTTTTTCAAAAAATTTCGAGATATCGAATTAAAACCTTCGCCATTGTTTTCAAGTGGCATATTTACCAACCGATTTCATTAACGAAAAAATTCTAAAAAATTTTTTTGTAAAAATACCATTTTTGTCGAAAAATGGTAAGGGTACCCCCTTCTCATTTTTCCACTTTTAAAATGGCCAAATATTTTTTTTCGAGATATCGATTTTTTACCATCTCCATTGGCTTCAAGTGGCCCATTTCCGGCTCAAAACACATGCGACTTGTATTTTTTTTTTAATTTTTAAAATTGACCATTCCCAGCATAGGGAATCCTATGTTAAATTTTGCGAAACGGCACTTTTTTTCAAAAAATTTCGAGATATCGAATTAAAACCTTCGCCATTGTTTTCAAGTGGCATATTTACCAACCGATTTCATTAACGAAAAAATTCTAAAAAATTTTTTTGTAAAAATACCATTTTTGTCGAAAAATGGTAAGGGTACCCCCTTCTCATTTTTCCACTTTTAAAATGGCCAAATATTTTTTTTCGAGATATCGATTTTTTACCATCTCCATTGGCTTCAAGTGGCCCATTTCCGGCTCAAAACACATGCGACTTGTATTTTTTTTTTAATTTTTAAAATTGACCATTCCCAGCATAGGGAATCCTATGTTAAATTTTGCGAAACGGCACTTTTTTTCAAAAAATTTCGAGATATCGAATTAAAACCTTCGCCATTGTTTTCAAGTGGCATATTTACCAACCGATTTCATTAACGAAAAAATTCTAAAAAATTTTTTTGTAAAAATACCATTTTTGTCGAAAAATGGTAAGGGTACCATAGGCTTACCATTTTTCGACAAAAATGGTATTTTTACTAAAAAATTTTTTAGAATTTTTTCGTTAATGAAATCGGTTGGTAAATATGCCACTTGAAAACAATGGCGAAGGTTTTAATTCGATATCTCGAAATTTTTTGAAAAAAAGTGCCGTTTCGCAAAATTTAACATAGGATTCCCTATGCTGGGAATGGTCAATTTTAAAAATTAAAAAAAAAATACAAGTCGCATGTGTTTTGAGCCGGAAATGGGCCACTTGAAGCCAATGGAGATGGTAAAAAATCGATATCTCGAAAAAAAATATTTGGCCATTTTAAAAGTGGAAAAATGAGAAGGGGGTACCCTTACAATTTTTCGACAAAAATGGTATTTTTTAGAATTTTTTCGTTAATGAAATCGGTTGGTAAATATGCCACTTGAAAACAATGGCGAAGGTTTTAATTCGATATCTCGAAATTTTTTGAAAAAAAGTGCCGTTTCGCAAAATTTAACATAGGATTCCCTATGCTGGGAATGGTCAATTTTAAAAATTAAAAAAAAAATACAAGTCGCATGTGTTTTGAGCCGGAAATGGGCCACTTGAAGCCAATGGAGATGGTAAAAAATCGATATCTCGAAAAAAAATATTTTGCCATTTTGAAAGTGGAAAAATGAGAAGGGGGTACCCTTACCATTTTTCGACAAAAATGGTATTTTTACAAAAAAATTTTTTAGAATTTTTTCGTTAATGAAATCGGTTGGTAAATATGCCACTTGAAAACAATGGCGAAGGTTTTAATTCGATATCTCGAAATTTTTTGAAAAAAAGTGCCGTTTCGCAAAATTTAACATAGGATTCCCTATGCTGGGAATGGTCAATTTTAAAAATAAAAAAAAAAATACAAGTCGCATGTGTTTTGAGCCGGAAATGGGCCACTTGAAGCCAATGGAGATGGTAAAAAATCGATATCTCGAAAAAAAATATTTGGCCATTTTAAAAGTGGAAAAATGAGAAGGGGGTACCCTTACAATTTTTCGACAAAAATGGTATTTTTACAAAAAAATTTTTTAGAATTTTTTCGTTAATGAAATCGGTTGGTAAATATGCCACTTGAAAACAATGGCGAAGGTTTTAATTCGATATCTCGAAATTTTTTGAAAAAAAGTGCCGTTTCGCAAAATTTAACATAGGATTCCCTATGCTGGGAATGGTCAATTTTAAAAATTAAAAAAAAAATACAAGTCGCATGTGTTTTGAGCCGGAAATGGGCCACTTGAAGCCAATGGAGATGGTAAAAAATCGATATCTCGAAAAAAAATATTTGGCCATTTTAAAAGTGGAAAAATGAGAAGGGGGTACCCTTACCATTTTTCGACAAAAATGGTATTTTTACAAAAAAATTTTTTAGAATTTTTTCGTTAATGAAATCGGTTGGTAAATATGCCACTTGAAAACAATGGCGAAGGTTTTAATTCGATATCTCGAAATTTTTTGAAAAAAAGTGCCGTTTCGCAAAATTTAACATAGGATTCCCTATGCTGAGAATGGTCAATTTTAAAAATTAAAAAAAAAATACAAGTCGCATGTGTTTTGAGCCGGAAATGGGCCACTTGAAGCCAATGGAGATGGTAAAAAATCGATATCTCGAAAAAAAATATTTGGCCATTTTAAAAGTGGAAAAATGAGAAGGGGGTACCCTTACCATTTTTCGACAAAAATGGTATTTTTACAAAAAAATTTTTTAGAATTTTTTCGTTAATGAAATCGGTTGGTAAATATGCCACTTGAAAACAATGGCGAAGGTTTTAATTCGATATGTCGAAATTTTTTGAAAAAAAGTGCCGTTTCGCAAAATTTAACATAGGATTCCCTATGCTGGGAATGGTCAATTTAAAAAATTAAAAAAAAAATACAAGTCGCATGTGTTTTGAGCCGGAAATGGGCCACTTGAAGCCAATGGAGATGGTAAAAAATCGATATCTCGAAAAAAAATATTTGGCCATTTTAAAAGTGGAAAAATGAGAAGGGGGTACCCTTACCATTTTTCGACAAAAATGGTATTTTTACAAAAAAATTTTTTAGAATTTTTTCGTTAATGAAATCGGTTGGTAAATATGCCACTTGAAAACAATGGCGAAGGTTTTAATTCGATATCTCGAAATTTTTTGAAAAAAAGTGCCGTTTCGCAAAATTTAACATAGGATTCCCTATGCTGGGAATGGTCAATTTTAAAAATTAAAAAAAAAATACAAGTCGCATGTGTTTTGAGCCGGAAATGGGCCACTTGAAGCCAATGGAGATGGTAAAAAATCGATATCTCGAAAAAAAATATTTGGCCATTTTGAAAGTGGAAAAATGAGAAGGGGGTACCATTACCCTTACCATTTTTCGACTTTTGAAATGGCAAAATATTTTTTTTCGAGATATCGATTTTTTACCATCTCCATTGGCTTCAAGTGGCCCATTTCCGGCTCAAAACACATGCGACTTGTATTTTTTTTTTAATTTTTAAAATTGACCATTCTCAGCATAGGGAATCCTATGTTAAATTTTGCGAAACGGCACTTTTTTTCAAAAAATTTCGAGATATCGAATTAAAACCTTCGCCATTGTTTTCAAGTGGCATATTTACCAACCGATTTCATTAACGAAAAAATTCTAAAAAATTTTTTTGTAAAAATACCATTTTTGTCGAAAAATGGTAAGGGTACCCCCTTCTCATTTTTCCACTTTTAAAATGGCCAAATATTTTTTTTCGAGATATCGATTTTTTACCATCTCCATTGGCTTCAAGTGGCCCATTTCCGGCTCAAAACACATGCGACTTGTATTTTTTTTTTAATTTTTAAAATTGACCATTCCCAGCATAGGGAATCCTATGTTAAATTTTGCGAAACGGCACTTTTTTTCAAAAAATTTCGAGATATCGAATTAAAACCTTCGCCATTGTTTTCAAGTGGCATATTTACCAACCGATTTCATTAACGAAAAAATTCTAAAAAATTTTTTTGTAAAAATACCATTTTTGTCGAAAAATGGTAAGGGTACCCCCTTCTCATTTTTCCACTTTTAAAATGGCCAAATATTTTTTTTCGAGATATCGATTTTTTACCATCTCCATTGGCTTCAAGTGGCCCATTTCCGGCTCAAAACACATGCGACTTGTATTTTTTTTTTAATTTTTAAAATTGACCATTCTCAGCATAGGGAATCCTATGTTAAATTTTGCGAAACGGCACTTTTTTTCAAAAAATTTCGAGATATCGAATTAAAACCTTCGCCATTGTTTTCAAGTGGCATATTTACCAACCGATTTCATTAACGAAAAAATTCTAAAAAATTTTTTTGTAAAAATACCATTTTTGTCGAAAAATGGTAAGGGTACCCCCTTCTCATTTTTCCACTTTTAAAATGGCAAAATATTTTTTTTCGAGATATCGATTTTTTACCATCTCCATTGGCTTCAAGTGGCCCATTTCCGGCTCAAAACACATGCGACTTGTATTTTTTTTTTAATTTTTAAAATTGACCATTCTCAGCATAGGGAATCCTATGTTAAATTTTGCGAAACGGCACTTTTTTTCAAAAAATTTCGAGATATCGAATTAAAACCTTCGCCATTGTTTTCAAGTGGCATATTTACCAACCGATTTCATTAACGAAAAAATTCTAAAAAATTTTTTTGTAAAAATACCATTTTTGTCGAAAAATGGTAAGGGTACCCCCTTCTCATTTTTCCACTTTTAAAATGGCCAAATATTTTTTTTCGAGATATCGATTTTTTACCATCTCCATTGGCTTCAAGTGGCCCATTTCCGGCTCAAAACACATGCGACTTGTATTTTTTTTTTAATTTTTAAAATTGACCATTCCCAGCATAGGGAATCCTATGTTAAATTTTGCGAAACGGCACTTTTTTTCAAAAAATTTCGAGATATCGAATTAAAACCTTCGCCATTGTTTTCAAGTGGCATATTTACCAACCGATTTCATTAACGAAAAAATTCTAAAAAATTTTTTTGTAAAAATACCATTTTTGTCGAAAAATGGTAAGGGTACCCCCTTCTCATTTTTCCACTTTTAAAATGGCAAAATATTTTTTTTCGAGATATCGATTTTTTACCATCTCCATTGGCTTCAAGTGGCCCATTTCCGGCTCAAAACACATGCGACTTGTATTTTTTTTTTAATTTTTAAAATTGACCATTCTCAGCATAGGGAATCCTATGTTAAATTTTGCGAAACGGCACTTTTTTTCAAAAAATTTCGAGATATCGAATTAAAACCTTCGCCATTGTTTTCAAGTGGCATATTTACCAACCGATTTCATTAACGAAAAAATTCTAAAAAATTTTTTTGTAAAAATACCATTTTTGTCGAAAAATGGTAAGGGTACCATAGGCTTACCATTTTTCGACAAAAATGGTATTTTTACTAAAAAATTTTTTAGAATTTTTTCGTTAATGAAATCGGTTGGTAAATATGCCACTTGAAAACAATGGCGAAGGTTTTAATTCGATATCTCGAAATTTTTTGAAAAAAAGTGCCGTTTCGCAAAATTTAACATAGGATTCCCTATGCTGGGAATGGTCAATTTTAAAAATTAAAAAAAAAATACAAGTCGCATGTGTTTTGAGCCGGAAATGGGCCACTTGAAGCCAATGGAGATGGTAAAAAATCGATATCTCGAAAAAAAATATTTGGCCATTTTAAAAGTGGAAAAATGAGAAGGGGGTACCCTTACAATTTTTCGACAAAAATGGTATTTTTACAAAAAAATTTTTTAGAATTTTTTCGTTAATGAAATCGGTTGGTAAATATGCCACTTGAAAACAATGGCGAAGGTTTTAATTCGATATCTCGAAATTTTTTGAAAAAAAGTGCCGTTTCGCAAAATTTAACATAGGATTCCCTATGCTGGGAATGGTCAATTTTAAAAATTAAAAAAAAAATACAAGTCGCATGTGTTTTGAGCCGGAAATGGGCCACTTGAAGCCAATGGAGATGGTAAAAAATCGATATCTCGAAAAAAAATATTTGGCCATTTTAAAAGTGGAAAAATGAGAAGGGGGTACCCTTACCATTTTTCGACAAAAATGGTATTTTTACAAAAAAATTTTTTAGAATTTTTTCGTTAATGAAATCGGTTGGTAAATATGCCACTTGAAAACAATGGCGAAGGTTTTAATTCGATATCTCGAAATTTTTTGAAAAAAAGTGCCGTTTCGCAAAATTTAACATAGGATTCCCTATGCTGGGAATGGTCAATTTAAAAAATTAAAAAAAAAATACAAGTCGCATGTGTTTTGAGCCGGAAATGGGCCACTTGAAGCCAATGGAGATGGTAAAAAATCGATATCTCGAAAAAAAATATTTGGCCATTTTAAAAGTGGAAAAATGAGAAGGGGGTACCCTTACCATTTTTCGACAAAAATGGTATTTTTACAAAAAAATTTTTTAGAATTTTTTCGTTAATGAAATCGGTTGGTAAATATGCCACTTGAAAACAATGGCGAAGGTTTTAATTCGATATCTCGAAATTTTTTGAAAAAAAGTGCCGTTTCGCAAAATTTAACATAGGATTCCCTATGCTGAGAATGGTCAATTTTAAAAATTAAAAAAAAAATACAAGTCGCATGTGTTTTGAGCCGGAAATGGGCCACTTGAAGCCAATGGAGATGGTAAAAAATCGATATCTCGAAAAAAAATATTTTGCCATTTTAAAAGTGGAAAAATGAGAAGGGGGTACCCTTACCATTTTTCGACAAAAATGGTATTTTTACAAAAAAATTTTTTAGAATTTTTTCGTTAATGAAATCGGTTGGTAAATATGCCACTTGAAAACAATGGCGAAGGTTTTAATTCGATATCTCGAAATTTTTTGAAAAAAAGTGCCGTTTCGCAAAATTTAACATAGGATTCCCTATGCTGAGAATGGTCAATTTAAAAAATAAAAAAAAAAATACAAGTCGCATGTGTTTTGAGCCGGAAATGGGCCACTTGAAGCCAATGGAGATGGTAAAAAATCGATATCTCGAAAAAAAATATTTTGCCATTTTAAAAGTGGAAAAATGAGAAGGGGGTACCCTTACCATTTTTCGACAAAAATGGTATTTTTACAAAAAAATTTTTTAGAATTTTTTCGTTAATTAAATCGGTTGGTAAATATGCCACTTGAAAACAATGGCGAAGGTTTTAATTCGATATCTCGAAATTTTTTGAAAAAAAGTGCCGTTTCGCAAAATTTAACATAGGATTCCCTATGCTGGGAATGGTCAATTTTAAAAATTAAAAAAAAATACAAGTCGCATGTGTTTTGAGCCGGAAATGGGCCACTTGAAGCCAATGGAGATGGTAAAAAATCGATATCTCGAAAAAAAATATTTGGCCATTTTGAAAGTGGAAAAATGAGAAGGGGGTACCATTACCCTTACCATTTTTCGACTTTTGAAATGGCAAAATATTTTTTTTCGAGATATCGATTTTTTACCATCTCCATTGGCTTCAAGTGGCCCATTTCCGGCTCAAAACACATGCGACTTGTATTTTTTTTTTAATTTTTAAAATTGACCATTCTCAGCATAGGGAATCCTATGTTAAATTTTGCGAAACGGCACTTTTTTTCAAAAAATTTCGAGATATCGAATTAAAACCTTCGCCATTGTTTTCAAGTGGCATATTTACCAACCGATTTCATTAACGAAAAAATTCTAAAAAATTTTTTTGTAAAAATACCATTTTTGTCGAAAAATGGTAAGGGTACCCCCTTCTCATTTTTCCACTTTTAAAATGGCCAAATATTTTTTTTCGAGATATCGATTTTTTACCATCTCCATTGGCTTCAAGTGGCCCATTTCCGGCTCAAAACACATGCGACTTGTATTTTTTTTTTAATTTTTAAAATTGACCATTCCCAGCATAGGGAATCCTATGTTAAATTTTGCGAAACGGCACTTTTTTTCAAAAAATTTCGAGATATCGAATTAAAACCTTCGCCATTGTTTTCAAGTGGCATATTTACCAACCGATTTCATTAACGAAAAAATTCTAAAAAATTTTTTTGTAAAAATACCATTTTTGTCGAAAAATGGTAAGGGTACCCCCTTCTCATTTTTCCACTTTTAAAATGGCCAAATATTTTTTTTCGAGATATCGATTTTTTACCATCTCCATTGGCTTCAAGTGGCCCATTTCCGGCTCAAAACACATGCGACTTGTATTTTTTTTTTAATTTTTAAAATTGACCATTCTCAGCATAGGGAATCCTATGTTAAATTTTGCGAAACGGCACTTTTTTTCAAAAAATTTCGAGATATCGAATTAAAACCTTCGCCATTGTTTTCAAGTGGCATATTTACCAACCGATTTCATTAACGAAAAAATTCTAAAAAATTTTTTTGTAAAAATACCATTTTTGTCGAAAAATGGTAAGGGTACCCCCTTCTCATTTTTCCACTTTTAAAATGGCAAAATATTTTTTTTCGAGATATCGATTTTTTACCATCTCCATTGGCTTCAAGTGGCCCATTTCCGGCTCAAAACACATGCGACTTGTATTTTTTTTTTAATTTTTAAAATTGACCATTCTCAGCATAGGGAATCCTATGTTAAATTTTGCGAAACGGCACTTTTTTTCAAAAAATTTCGAGATATCGAATTAAAACCTTCGCCATTGTTTTCAAGTGGCATATTTACCAACCGATTTCATTAACGAAAAAATTCTAAAAAATTTTTTTGTAAAAATACCATTTTTGTCGAAAAATGGTAAGGGTACCCCCTTCTCATTTTTCCACTTTTAAAATGGCCAAATATTTTTTTTCGAGATATCGATTTTTTACCATCTCCATTGGCTTCAAGTGGCCCATTTCCGGCTCAAAACACATGCGACTTGTATTTTTTTTTTAATTTTTAAAATTGACCATTCCCAGCATAGGGAATCCTATGTTAAATTTTGCGAAACGGCACTTTTTTTCAAAAAATTTCGAGATATCGAATTAAAACCTTCGCCATTGTTTTCAAGTGGCATATTTACCAACCGATTTCATTAACGAAAAAATTCTAAAAAATTTTTTTGTAAAAATACCATTTTTGTCGAAAAATGGTAAGGGTACCCCCTTCTCATTTTTCCACTTTTAAAATGGCAAAATATTTTTTTTCGAGATATCGATTTTTTACCATCTCCATTGGCTTCAAGTGGCCCATTTCCGGCTCAAAACACATGCGACTTGTATTTTTTTTTTAATTTTTAAAATTGACCATTCTCAGCATAGGGAATCCTATGTTAAATTTTGCGAAACGGCACTTTTTTTCAAAAAATTTCGAGATATCGAATTAAAACCTTCGCCATTGTTTTCAAGTGGCATATTTACCAACCGATTTCATTAACGAAAAAATTCTAAAAAATTTTTTTGTAAAAATACCATTTTTGTCGAAAAATGGTAAGGGTACCATAGGCTTACCATTTTTCGACAAAAATGGTATTTTTACAAAAAAATTTTTTAGAATTTTTTCGTTAATGAAATCGGTTGGTAAATATGCCACTTGAAAACAATGGCGAAGGTTTTAATTCGATATCTCGAAATTTTTTGAAAAAAAGTGCCGTTTCGCAAAATTTAACATAGGATTCCCTATGCTGGGAATGGTCAATTTTAAAAATTAAAAAAAAAATACAAGTCGCATGTGTTTTGAGCCGGAAATGGGCCACTTGAAGCCAATGGAGATGGTAAAAAATCGATATCTCGAAAAAAAATATTTGGCCATTTTAAAAGTGGAAAAATGAGAAGGGGGTACCCTTACAATTTTTCGACAAAAATGGTATTTTTACAAAAAAATTTTTTAGAATTTTTTCGTTAATGAAATCGGTTGGTAAATATGCCACTTGAAAACAATGGCGAAGGTTTTAATTCGATATCTCGAAATTTTTTGAAAAAAAGTGCCGTTTCGCAAAATTTAACATAGGATTCCCTATGCTGAGAATGGTCAATTTTAAAAATTAAAAAAAAAATACAAGTCGCATGTGTTTTGAGCCGGAAATGGGCCACTTGAAGCCAATGGAGATGGTAAAAAATCGATATCTCGAAAAAAAATATTTGGCCATTTTAAAAGTGGAAAAATGAGAAGGGGGTACCCTTACCATTTTTCGACAAAAATGGTATTTTTACAAAAAAATTTTTTAGAATTTTTTCGTTAATGAAATCGGTTGGTAAATATGCCACTTGAAAACAATGGCGAAGGTTTTAATTCGATATGTCGAAATTTTTTGAAAAAAAGTGCCGTTTCGCAAAATTTAACATAGGATTCCCTATGCTGGGAATGGTCAATTTAAAAAATTAAAAAAAAAATACAAGTCGCATGTGTTTTGAGCCGGAAATGGGCCACTTGAAGCCAATGGAGATGGTAAAAAATCGATATCTCGAAAAAAAATATTTGGCCATTTTAAAAGTGGAAAAATGAGAAGGGGGTACCCTTACCATTTTTCGACAAAAATGGTATTTTTACAAAAAAATTTTTTAGAATTTTTTCGTTAATGAAATCGGTTGGTAAATATGCCACTTGAAAACAATGGCGAAGGTTTTAATTCGATATCTCGAAATTTTTTGAAAAAAAGTGCCGTTTCGCAAAATTTAACATAGGATTCCCTATGCTGAGAATGGTCAATTTTAAAAATTAAAAAAAAAATACAAGTCGCATGTGTTTTGAGCCGGAAATGGGCCACTTGAAGCCAATGGAGATGGTAAAAAATCGATATCTCGAAAAAAAATATTTTGCCATTTTAAAAGTGGAAAAATGAGAAGGGGGTACCCTTACCATTTTTCGACAAAAATGGTATTTTTACAAAAAAATTTTTTAGAATTTTTTCGTTAATGAAATCGGTTGGTAAATATGCCACTTGAAAACAATGGCGAAGGTTTTAATTCGATATCTCGAAATTTTTTGAAAAAAAGTGCCGTTTCGCAAAATTTAACATAGGATTCCCTATGCTGAGAATGGTCAATTTAAAAAATAAAAAAAAAAATACAAGTCGCATGTGTTTTGAGCCGGAAATGGGCCACTTGAAGCCAATGGAGATGGTAAAAAATCGATATCTCGAAAAAAAATATTTTGCCATTTTAAAAGTGGAAAAATGAGAAGGGGGTACCCTTACCATTTTTCGACAAAAATGGTATTTTTACAAAAAAATTTTTTAGAATTTTTTCGTTAATGAAATCGGTTGGTAAATATGCCACTTGAAAACAATGGCGAAGGTTTTAATTCGATATCTCGAAATTTTTTGAAAAAAAGTGCCGTTTCGCAAAATTTAACATAGGATTCCCTATGCTGGGAATGGTCAATTTTAAAAATTAAAAAAAAAATACAAGTCGCATGTGTTTTGAGCCGGAAATGGGCCACTTGAAGAAAATGGAGATGGTAAAAAATCGATATCTCGAAAAAAAATATTTGGCCATTTTGAAAGTGGAAAAATGAGAAGGGGGTACCATTACCCTTACCATTTTTCGACTTTTGAAATGGCAAAATATTTTTTTTCGAGATATCGATTTTTTACCATCTCCATTGGCTTCAAGTGGCCCATTTCCGGCTCAAAACACATGCGACTTGTATTTTTTTTTTAATTTTTAAAATTGACCATTCTCAGCATAGGGAATCCTATGTTAAATTTTGCGAAACGGCACTTTTTTTCAAAAAATTTCGAGATATCGAATTAAAACCTTCGCCATTGTTTTCAAGTGGCATATTTACCAACCGATTTCATTAACGAAAAAATTCTAAAAAATTTTTTTGTAAAAATACCATTTTTGTCGAAAAATGGTAAGGGTACCCCCTTCTCATTTTTCCACTTTTAAAATGGCCAAATATTTTTTTTCGAGATATCGATTTTTTACCATCTCCATTGGCTTCAAGTGGCCCATTTCCGGCTCAAAACACATGCGACTTGTATTTTTTTTTAAATTTTTAAAATTGACCATTCCCAGCATAGGGAATCCTATGTTAAATTTTGCGAAACGGCACTTTTTTTCAAAAAATTTCGAGATATCGAATTAAAACCTTCGCCATTGTTTTCAAGTGGCATATTTACCAACCGATTTCATTAACGAAAAAATTCTAAAAAATTTTTTTGTAAAAATACCATTTTTGTCGAAAAATGGTAAGGGTACCCCCTTCTCATTTTTCCACTTTTAAAATGGCCAAATATTTTTTTTCGAGATATCGATTTTTTACCATCTCCATTGGCTTCAAGTGGCCCATTTCCGGCTCAAAACACATGCGACTTGTATTTTTTTTTTAATTTTTAAAATTGACCATTCTCAGCATAGGGAATCCTATGTTAAATTTTGCGAAACGGCACTTTTTTTCAAAAAATTTCGAGATATCGAATTAAAACCTTCGCCATTGTTTTCAAGTGGCATATTTACCAACCGATTTCATTAACGAAAAAATTCTAAAAAATTTTTTTGTAAAAATACCATTTTTGTCGAAAAATGGTAAGGGTACCCCCTTCTCATTTTTCCACTTTTAAAATGGCAAAATATTTTTTTTCGAGATATCGATTTTTTACCATCTCCATTGGCTTCAAGTGGCCCATTTCCGGCTCAAAACACATGCGACTTGTATTTTTTTTTTAATTTTTAAAATTGACCATTCTCAGCATAGGGAATCCTATGTTAAATTTTGCGAAACGGCACTTTTTTTCAAAAAATTTCGAGATATCGAATTAAAACCTTCGCCATTGTTTTCAAGTGGCATATTTACCAACCGATTTCATTAACGAAAAAATTCTAAAAAATTTTTTTGTAAAAATACCATTTTTGTCGAAAAATGGTAAGGGTACCCCCTTCTCATTTTTCCACTTTTAAAATGGCCAAATATTTTTTTTCGAGATATCGATTTTTTACCATCTCCATTGGCTTCAAGTGGCCCATTTCCGGCTCAAAACACATGCGACTTGTATTTTTTTTTTAATTTTTAAAATTGACCATTCCCAGCATAGGGAATCCTATGTTAAATTTTGCGAAACGGCACTTTTTTTCAAAAAATTTCGAGATATCGAATTAAAACCTTCGCCATTGTTTTCAAGTGGCATATTTACCAACCGATTTCATTAACGAAAAAATTCTAAAAAATTTTTTTGTAAAAATACCATTTTTGTCGAAAAATGGTAAGGGTACCCCCTTCTCATTTTTCCACTTTTAAAATGGCAAAATATTTTTTTTCGAGATATCGATTTTTTACCATCTCCATTGGCTTCAAGTGGCCCATTTCCGGCTCAAAACACATGCGACTTGTATTTTTTTTTTAATTTTTAAAATTGACCATTCTCAGCATAGGGAATCCTATGTTAAATTTTGCGAAACGGCACTTTTTTTCAAAAAATTTCGAGATATCGAATTAAAACCTTCGCCATTGTTTTCAAGTGGCATATTTACCAACCGATTTCATTAACGAAAAAATTCTAAAAAATTTTTTTGTAAAAATACCATTTTTGTCGAAAAATGGTAAGGGTACCATAGGCTTACCATTTTTCGACAAAAATGGTATTTTTACTAAAAAATTTTTTAGAATTTTTTCGTTAATGAAATCGGTTGGTAAATATGCCACTTGAAAACAATGGCGAAGGTTTTAATTCGATATCTCGAAATTTTTTGAAAAAAAGTGCCGTTTCGCAAAATTTAACATAGGATTCCCTATGCTGGGAATGGTCAATTTTAAAAATTAAAAAAAAAATACAAGTCGCATGTGTTTTGAGCCGGAAATGGGCCACTTGAAGCCAATGGAGATGGTAAAAAATCGATATCTCGAAAAAAAATATTTGGCCATTTTAAAAGTGGAAAAATGAGAAGGGGGTACCCTTACAATTTTTCGACAAAAATGGTATTTTTACAAAAAAATTTTTTAGAATTTTTTCGTTAATGAAATCGGTTGGTAAATATGCCACTTGAAAACAATGGCGAAGGTTTTAATTCGATATCTCGAAATTTTTTGAAAAAAAGTGCCGTTTCGCAAAATTTAACATAGGATTCCCTATGCTGGGAATGGTCAATTTTAAAAATTAAAAAAAAAATACAAGTCGCATGTGTTTTGAGCCGGAAATGGGCCACTTGAAGCCAATGGAGATGGTAAAAAATCGATATCTCGAAAAAAAATATTTGGCCATTTTAAAAGTGGAAAAATGAGAAGGGGGTACCCTTACAATTTTTCGACAAAAATGGTATTTTTACAAAAAAATTTTTTAGAATTTTTTCGTTAATGAAATCGGTTGGTAAATATGCCACTTGAAAACAATGGCGAAGGTTTTAATTCGATATCTCGAAATTTTTTGAAAAAAAGTGCCGTTTCGCAAAATTTAACATAGGATTCCCTATGCTGGGAATGGTCAATTTTAAAAATTAAAAAAAAAATACAAGTCGCATGTGTTTTGAGCCGGAAATGGGCCACTTGAAGCCAATGGAGATGGTAAAAAATCGATATCTCGAAAAAAAATATTTGGCCATTTTAAAAGTGGAAAAATGAGAAGGGGGTACCCTTACCATTTTTCGACAAAAATGGTATTTTTACAAAAAAATTTTTTAGAATTTTTTCGTTAATGAAATCGGTTGGTAAATATGCCACTTGAAAACAATGGCGAAGGTTTTAATTCGATATCTCGAAATTTTTTGAAAAAAAGTGCCGTTTCGCAAAATTTAACATAGGATTCCCTATGCTGGGAATGGTCAATTTTAAAAATTAAAAAAAAAATACAAGTCGCATGTGTTTTGAGCCGGAAATGGGCCACTTGAAGCCAATGGAGATGGTAAAAAATCGATATCTCGAAAAAAAATATTTGGCCATTTTAAAAGTGGAAAAATGAGAAGGGGGTACCCTTACAATTTTTCGACAAAAATGGTATTTTTACAAAAAAATTTTTTAGAATTTTTTCGTTAATGAAATCGGTTGGTAAATATGCCACTTGAAAACAATGGCGAAGGTTTTAATTCGATATCTCGAAATTTTTTGAAAAAAAGTGCCGTTTCGCAAAATTTAACATAGGATTCCCTATGCTGGGAATGGTCAATTTTAAAAATTAAAAAAAAAATACAAGTCGCATGTGTTTTGAGCCGGAAATGGGCCACTTGAAGCCAATGGAGATGGTAAAAAATCGATATCTCGAAAAAAAATATTTGGCCATTTTAAAAGTGGAAAAATGAGAAGGGGGTACCCTTACCATTTTTCGACAAAAATGGTATTTTTACAAAAAAATTTTTTAGAATTTTTTCGTTAATGAAATCGGTTGGTAAATATGCCACTTGAAAACAATGGCGAAGGTTTTAATTCGATATCTCGAAATTTTTTGAAAAAAAGTGCCGTTTCGCAAAATTTAACATAGGATTCCCTATGCTGGGAATGGTCAATTTTAAAAATTAAAAAAAAAATACAAGTCGCATGTGTTTTGAGCCGGAAATGGGCCACTTGAAGCCAATGGAGATGGTAAAAAATCGATATCTCGAAAAAAAATATTTGGCCATTTTAAAAGTGGAAAAATGAGAAGGGGGTACCCTTACAATTTTTCGACAAAAATGGTATTTTTACAAAAAAATTTTTTAGAATTTTTTCGTTAATGAAATCGGTTGGTAAATATGCCACTTGAAAACAATGGCGAAGGTTTTAATTCGATATCTCGAAATTTTTTGAAAAAAAGTGCCGTTTCGCAAAATTTAACATAGGATTCCCTATGCTGGGAATGGTCAATTTTAAAAATTAAAAAAAAAATACAAGTCGCATGTGTTTTGAGCCGGAAATGGGCCACTTGAAGCCAATGGAGATGGTAAAAAATCGATATCTCGAAAAAAAATATTTGGCCATTTTAAAAGTGGAAAAATGAGAAGGGGGTACCCTTACCATTTTTCGACAAAAATGGTATTTTTACAAAAAAATTTTTTAGAATTTTTTCGTTAATGAAATCGGTTGGTAAATATGCCACTTGAAAACAATGGCGAAGGTTTTAATTCGATATCTCGAAATTTTTTGAAAAAAAGTGCCGTTTCGCAAAATTTAACATAGGATTCCCTATGCTGGGAATGGTCAATTTTAAAAATTAAAAAAAAAATACAAGTCGCATGTGTTTTGAGCCGGAAATGGGCCACTTGAAGCCAATGGAGATGGTAAAAAATCGATATCTCGAAAAAAAATATTTTGCCATTTTAAAAGTGGAAAAATGAGAAGGGGGTACCCTTACCATTTTTCGACAAAAATGGTATTTTTACAAAAAAATTTTTTAGAATTTTTTCGTTAATGAAATCGGTTGGTAAATATGCCACTTGAAAACAATGGCGAAGGTTTTAATTCGATATCTCGAAATTTTTTGAAAAAAAGTGCCGTTTCGCAAAATTTAACATAGGATTCCCTATGCTGGGAATGGTCAATTTTAAAAATTAAAAAAAAAATACAAGTCGCATGTGTTTTGAGCCGGAAATGGGCCACTTGAAGCCAATGGAGATGGTAAAAAATCGATATCTCGAAAAAAAATATTTGGCCATTTTGAAAGTGGAAAAATGAGAAGGGGGTACCCTTACCATTTTTCGACTTTTGAAATGGCAAAATATTTTTTTTCGAGATATCGATTTTTTACCATCTCCATTGGCTTCAAGTGGCCCATTTCCGGCTCAAAACACATGCGACTTGTATTTTTTTTTTAATTTTTAAAATTGACCATTCCCAGCATAGGGAATCCTATGTTAAATTTTGCGAAACGGCACTTTTTTTCAAAAAATTTCGAGATATCGAATTAAAACCTTCGCCATTGTTTTCAAGTGGCATATTTACCAACCGATTTCATTAACGAAAAAATTCTAAAAAATTTTTTTGTAAAAATACCATTTTTGTCGAAAAATGGTAAGGGTACCCCCTTCTCATTTTTCCACTTTTAAAATGGCCAAATATTTTTTTTCGAGATATCGATTTTTTACCATCTCCATTGGCTTCAAGTGGCCCATTTCCGGCTCAAAACACATGCGACTTGTATTTTTTTTTTAATTTTTAAAATTGACCATTCTCAGCATAGGGAATCCTATGTTAAATTTTGCGAAACGGCACTTTTTTTCAAAAAATTTCGAGATATCGAATTAAAACCTTCGCCATTGTTTTCAAGTGGCATATTTACCAACCGATTTCATTAACGAAAAAATTCTAAAAAATTTTTTTGTAAAAATACCATTTTTGTCGAAAAATGGTAAGGGTACCCCCTTCTCATTTTTCCACTTTTAAAATGGCAAAATATTTTTTTTCGAGATATCGATTTTTTACCATCTCCATTGGCTTCAAGTGGCCCATTTCCGGCTCAAAACACATGCGACTTGTATTTTTTTTTTAATTTTTAAAATTGACCATTCTCAGCATAGGGAATCCTATGTTAAATTTTGCGAAACGGCACTTTTTTTCAAAAAATTTCGAGATATCGAATTAAAACCTTCGCCATTGTTTTCAAGTGGCATATTTACCAACCGATTTCATTAACGAAAAAATTCTAAAAAATTTTTTTGTAAAAATACCATTTTTGTCGAAAAATGGTAAGGGTACCCCCTTCTCATTTTTCCACTTTTAAAATGGCCAAATATTTTTTTTCGAGATATCGATTTTTTACCATCTCCATTGGCTTCAAGTGGCCCATTTCCGGCTCAAAACACATGCGACTTGTATTTTTTTTTTAATTTTTAAAATTGACCATTCCCAGCATAGGGAAT